>CM054061.1:153738334-154131581 GCA_028641055.1 Alopecurus myosuroides
CATTTTCTTCCGCAGCGCGAGCAGGCCCACCTGGCATAGACCCCCACTGCCACGCACGCATTGCTTCGCGCCACGCTGTCTAGGCCCACGGGGCAGTGACCGTGGGTAGGTAGCAGTGCGGTGAAAAAGGGTTTCTGCGAATTCCTGGAAATTCCAAAATCATTTTAATTAGCAGAATTAATACAAAACTTCAAAATTTAATAACTTTCATTCTATAATTCCAATAAATGCAAGTTCTATATGTTTTCTGATCCAAATTTCCTAATTTTTCCAAATATTCAATTTGTGTACTGTTTTGGAAACTTCAAATGCATTTAAAAATTCAAACTTAACTAATTCAAATGTTAATTCATAAATTCCATAACTAAATCATTATTAATCCAATAAATAAAAGTTGTATATGTTTATTGCTCCAAATTTTATTTTCTATCCAATTATTCCATTTGTGTTCTGTTTTGAATTTTCAAAAGGCATTTAAAATTCAAATGTGAATACTTCAAATGTAATTTGCAAATAATTCATAAATAATTCATACTAATTCCAAATAATGCAAATAAAATATGTTTTTCATACCATTTTGAATATCCTATTCAAATATAAAATTTGTTTCATTATTTGAATAATTTAAATTGCCTAAATAATTTAATACTTGTTTAATTCAATTAAAATTGATAAAATCATAACTTGCTTAATATAAAATATATTTGAACATGCAAAGTATGTTTTCAAACCATCAAAGTGTGACCTTTTCAAATGTGAATTTGAATTTATGATTTGAACAAATAAAATTCAATTAATATTCAAACTTTTTTTAAATTCAATTAAAACTTGTTTAATATTGATTAATTCATAATAAATTCATCCCAATTCAAATTTCAATATTTGAAACATGTAATCCAACTAAAATTTGATGTTCTTTTCAAATATAAATTTTGTTAATTGTTTTGCACACTTTAACTTGATGAAAACAATAATTGTTTGTGTGACATGTTTAAGTAACCAAAATTTCCAAAATTAATAAATAATTTCCAAACTTGTTTTACTCCTTTTCCTTTGCATCTATTATTGTTATTTGTTGTTATTTTGCTATTGCCATCATGCATGCATCATGATAACAACTATCACCTAATAATAAATTGTAAATCATTTGTTCCAACTTAATCCATAAACCCTTTCCATATGCAATTCAAACTTGCATAGGGGTCCTTTTAAAATGTGTTATCATGATAGCTAGTTTATTTTGATGCCACCATTAATTTGTCATGCATCATCTTGATTGTGCACAATGCCATGGCAATGATTGTTTACATTCCTGTTTTGTTTGTTTGCTTCTTCTCGAATAGACGACGACGTTGAGGCAGACGACCTTTACAGCACCCCTTCTGAGGATCTAGCTCAGTACCCGGCTGTTGAGTTTGCAGGCAAGTTATCACTCACATGAACCATTGTGTTCCTTTCAACCCTGGTTACCGATACTTTCCGTTGTCTATTCTTGCTAGCCTTAGTGGTAGTTGTTTCTGTTACGAACCTATCACATGAATCCTTTAACCCTGATATTGCCTCACCACCCCTCCTACAACCCTATTGATTTGAGCCAGTGTCTTACTAGCATGCTTAGGTTGTTTCGCTCGAGTCTGTTACCCGTTACTTTCAGTTACTATATTTCTTTATGTTCTGGGGGCTCGATGTTTAATCAATCAATCAATCATGCTAATATTACTGTTAATAATAATTTGATGATAAGGCACCGGCAGGAGGCCCTGTGTGGTTTTGAGGCCTGCTAGTGTCGACCCTAATAGGAAAAGGGTCTTGTCTACTGATCCATGATGAGCGCACTACCCGCATGTGGGAAGCGAGTATGGGCTCCCCCCTCAATTTGATTCGATTCGCATCTCGTCCAAATCATCTCATTTAGTTCGTGCTTTCTATTTGCCGCATGCATGTTTTTGCGAGCCCAGCGCAGGGTGGAACTTTTGTAGTCGGCATATAGGGGGACACGGTCTTAGAGTGCTATGAGGCTCCCTTTTCTTCGGGGCTTGATTAGTCGTGCGCCCAAGGTGCTTTGGGCTTGATGCGGAGATGAGTTGAGTTGTGTTGAGTGCCCCGCTTGGTGGGAGGCATCCCATCTGGCGGGTTATTCATACGTGTACGGCCAAATTGGTGCAACCCTGCAGGGATAATCTTCTCGAGAAGCCGTGTTTTCCGCGGTTATGGATTACTTGGTGAAAGTACTGGCTAACAAGTACTCAGGACAACCTAAACTTAATGATTCACTATCTCACACCCCATGATTAACAATTTGACTAGTAATAGGCTTATTGTCACAACAACTTGATTCATCTTAATCCAACTGTGTGAGTTATCCTCGGATTGCTTCTTTGGATAAGGAGCGAGATCCAGGATGGGTTTGTTTGATGTTATCTCTCAGTTGGTTACAACACTCGATCTTATCCCCTTTCTGATAGTTGGGAGTGATAGAATCTCTGTAGTTGGTTAGCGCAGCCAGTTGCAGCATCTTATATATACCCCCCTTTCTTCCGTTGTACCCAAGTCATCTGTGCTTGTGTTTACGGGTTATACTTGGTGAACTGTGAGTCTTGCTTGCCAGTACTTGGATGTACTGACCCCGTTGGGGTTGTGGTTTACGCAGACTACGACTACGGCTACGATGACCACCAGGATGGCTACTTCGTGGAGTTTGACGAGACCGCAGACGAGTAGTTAGCTGGACCAGGGCTGGATCCAGGACCTACGTGGATGGGCTTCGTCTTCTTTATTTTCTCCGGCTTCTTAAGCCTGTTGGATTTGTCTGTACCCAGAGACCTTTGATTGCTTCCGCTGATGTAATGAATGCTATGTTGGGACATGTGTCCTCTGGATGATTGTATTTGCTATCTCTGCCTTAGTGAAGGCCATTTGCTACCTTATTTCCATCTTTTGTGTCTTAGAGATAAGTTGTGACCATCATTCGTTCAAAGCTGTTGACGTACCGTGCGTGATTGATATGAAGTACGTCGACAGTAGTGCCTATGACTTCTAGTGGATAGTTTACATCGACGGTGGAATAGCAGGGCTTGTGTTGTCGCGCATAAGCGTAGGCCTACCAGGAAGCTGGGACGTGGGAGCAGTTATGCCCCATAATCCAAGCACCTGCTATCCAGTTCGTCCGGCGAGTATCCCTTAGAAGCCAGGGTGCGACAACCACCAGTCAAACCCATCCTGGATCTCGCCCCTTATCCAAAGAAGCAATCCGAGGATAACTCACACAGTTGGGTTAATGAGTAATGGATCAAGTTGTTGTGTCAATGAGTCTATTACTAGTCGAGTTATCAATAGTTAGGTGTAAGTTGTTCTGAGTACTTGTTAGCCAGTACTTTCACCAAGTCAACCATAACCGCGGAAAACACGGCTTCTCGAGAAGATTTATCCCTGCAGGGGTGCACCAATTTGGCCGTACACGTAAGAATAACCCGCCAGATGGGATGCCTCCCACCAAGCGGGGCACTCAACACAACTCAACTCTTCTTCGCATCAAGCCCAAAGCACCTTGGGCGCACGGCTAATCGAGCCCCGAAGAAAGGGGACCCTCATAGCACTCTAAGAACGTGTCCCCCTATATGCCGACTAAAAAAGTTCCACCCTGCGTTGGGCTCGCAAAAAACATGCATGCGGCAAATGGAAAACACGAACTAAATGAGGCGATTTGGACGAGATGCGAATCGAATCAAATTGAGGGGGGCGCCCATACACGCTTCCCACATGCGGGTAGTGCGCTCATCATGGATCAGTAGACAAGACCCTTTTCATAATAGGGTCGACACTAGCAGGCCTCAAAACCACACAGGGCCTCCTGCCGGTGCCTTATCAGCATATTATTATTAACAGGTTGATTGGTTAACATCGAGCCCGAGAACATAAAAGAAATATAGTAACAGAAAGTAACGGGTAACAGACTCGAGCAAACAACCTAAGCATGCTAGTAAGACACTGGCTCAAACAATGGGGTTGTAGGAGTGGAGGTGGGGCAATATCAGGGTTAAGGGATTCATGTGGTAGGTTCGTAACAGAAGCAACGATACATATGGCTAGCATAAATAGACAACGGAAAGTATCGCTAACCAATGTTGAAAGGAACACAGTGGTTCATGTGAGTGATAACTTGCCTGCAAACTCAGCAGCCTGGTACTGAGCTAGATCCTCAGAAGGGGTGTCGTAAGTATCGTCTGTCTCAACGTCGTCGTCTATCCGAGAAGAAGCAAACAAACAATGCAGAAATATAAACAATCAATATCATGGCATAGTGCACAATCATGGGATGATGCATGTCAATTTAACTGATGCATCAAAATAAAATAGTTGACATGGGAAACACTACATGATTAAATGGACCCACATGCAATTTTGAGTTGCATATGAAAATCCCATGAATTTTGGTTGAAACAATTGTTTTCCAATTAACCAACAGGTGAAAATGTATTAGTACGATGCATGGATGAGGAAAACAACAAAATAACAACAATAGAACCAATTGGAAATAAGGTTTACCAATTTAGAAATTTATTTATTAAGTTAGGGAATTTTTGGTTCCTTAAAGGGATTACACAAATAGTTGTTGTTTTCACCAATTTAAATTGTGCAAAATAAATAACAAAATTCATATTTGAAAATAATACAAAATTTTAGTTGGATTACATGTTTCAAATATTGAAAAGGGAGTTAGGATGAATTTATTATGACTTAAACAAGATTAAACAAGTTTTAAATGAATTTAAAACAAGTTTGAAAATTGTTTGAATTTTATTTGTTCCAAACATAAATTCAAGTTCATATTAGAAAAGTTTATACTTTTCTAGTTTGAAAACATATTTTACATGTTCAAAAATAATTTAATTTGAGCAAGTTATGGATTTAACAAATTTAAATGATTTAAACAAGGTTTAAATTATTTAAGCAATTTTAATTATTCAAACCATGAAACAAAATTTATATTTGAATAGGTGGTTTGAAATAGCATGGAAAACATATTTTATTTGCATTATTTGGATTTAGTATGAATTAGTTATGGATTTTATCAAATTACAAATGAATTGTTTGAATTCAAATTTGGAATGCATTTGGAAAATTCAAAACAGAAAACAAATGTTATAAATAGATAGATAATTTAATTTAGGGCAGTGCACATATTTTATTTTTATTAGTTGGGCTTATAAAACAAAAGTTATTAGCAAATTAGTTTCAGGGACCAATCTGTAATTGTTTAGGACTTAAACAGAAAAAGAAAAAGGCTGAAAACATTTTATACCGCACTGCTATCTAACCCAAGGCACTGCCGATGGGCCCTGGGCCAGCGTGTGCTTGCGTGGCAACAGTGTGGCTGACAGGGGGGCCACCCTGTCAGCGCTGCGCGAAAAAAAAGGTTGGGGTTTTTCCCCGCGGAGCTAGGACTCGAACCCTGGATCTCTCGCACGCGCGCACTGCCTGCTACCACTGCAGTAGCGAATCGGTGTTTGTCAGTATAACACGCGCACACAGGATATGGTTCAGTTTCGCGTATCTGAACTTAACTGACGAACAAACGCTTCTGAAACCTGACGGAGATCGACGCTCGCCGGCGGTGATCAACGCTGCCGTGCTGGATGCTGGCTCGCGTGCGGGCGGGTGTGCAGAACGTGTGCGTGCTCGCGTTTCAGAGAGGACAGAGAGGAGTGGAAGCGCACGGAGGCTCACCGGCGGCGTAGGGGAGGCAGAGGCTCGAGGCAGACGGCCGGCGACGAGCTGCGAGGACGGCGGCGTGGCTACGGAACCTCTCGCGCTCAACGTAGATGTCCAGGAGGTCGACGAGGATGCGCTGGTTCGATTACCGCGGTCAGCATGGAAGGAAGAGGGATGCTGCGACGGCGGCGTCCACGGGTTCAGTCACGGTGGCGCCGGAGAGGTCGAAGACGACGGCGTCGATCCAGGTCCCCTCGTGCTCCACGTAGGTGTCCACCATCTCGAGGAAGGAACGGCGAGCTCGTTCCCGCGATCAGCTCACGCCGAGAGTCATCGGAGACGGCGATCGCCGGAGATGTTCAGAGTTGGGGTGTTCGGGTGCGGTGGCAGAGAGGAAAAACCGGCGAGGGAGAGGGGAATTCGCGGCGGCGCTCGAGGGGATAGGGTAGGGCTAGGCTAGGGCGGCGCCAGGGGGTCTAGGGTTAGCTTTATAGGGCTAGGGATCGGCTCCTGGCCGGCGCGCTACTGTGCCGCCGTGGCACCGCTAGGATGAGCGCCGTACGGGAGAAAGAAGAAGGAGGGGGCGCGAAGCGGTACGCGGGCCGGAAGAAAAGGTAAGTGGGTTGGGCGCGCGTGGGGCCGAGCCCAAAGCCTCTCTCCCCTCGTTTTTTTTTTCTATTTTTGGTTCTGTTTATTTTTTTTTTCAGAAAATAGAATTGGAAGAAAAGAATGGTTTTAGGAGTTAGGAAAATTTTATAAAAATTTGGGTGTGTTAATTAGTTCAACCACAACCAATTGTTAACTTTGGTTTTTCAAAAGTTCAAATTTAAATTACTGTTTGTGATTTAATTCAAATTTGAAAGAATTTGCTTATTAAGTGATTATTATTAAAACAACATTTTTAATAGGGTGAACCCTATTGTTTAATTAGAACAAATGATTAGGGTTATTTTATTGATTTTCATAAGTTGAAAATTGGGTACTGTTTGTGAATGATTTTGAATTTGAAATAACATTTGGATTAATTGAATTATTAAAAGCCATTACTTTAATGGTTGAACCTTAAGGATTAATTGGAAATAATTGGTTGTTTTTATTTGAACTTTTTATTTGAAAGATGGTAACATAACAAGTATGAAACAAAGTATTTGAATATTGTTTGAATTTCATTATGAAAACAAAGAAAAACAGATGCAAACAAATAGGAAACAAATGCAATGAGTATGATGACATGATGCAAAACTTTAATTAAACAAGAAATCAAACATTCTAGGGGTGTTTTCATACTTGGGATGTTACATGGAGGAAGAAGATGATGTCGGCGGCGCTATAGTCGGTCTCCTGCCCATTCCTTGCGTGCAGGGGACGTAGACGTAGACGCGCAGAGGTTGCAAGGCTCTCCTCGGCTTGAGGTAATCCATGGCGGCAGGACGGCGACTAGGTACGCCGGCTCTCTCTACAACTCGGTTTCAGAACAAAATTCAGAGGAAGGAGGTACAGAGGAGGAAGAGGAGAGGGTGGAACGGCGGCGGCAGGGAGGAAGAAAGGCTAGGGTTCCTGGCGGATCTGGAGAGGAGGGGGGTAGATAAGGAAGGAGGGGAGGAGGGGACCTCGGTGGTGGTTGAGGACCAGAAGATGCTCACGCATCCTGCGTGCTGTCTCCTGTACGGACAAAGGAGGAAGATCCATCGCTGGGCTGCTTGGCCGGTTGGGCTGGGCCTAGTCTGGTGGGTTGGTCTGCCACCCAAAAGCATTTTTTTTCCTTTTACTATTTTCAGTTAGGGATAATAGACAACTCACACCAGAATTAATTATTGAACTTTTGCGATTAAAATTTTATTAGGAAGTTATATGTATTCAGATGAGATGCAATGAAATGCATGATGACATGATGAAAAAGGAAACAAACAATTTCTATTTGGAAAAACTCCCCGGGTGTTACAGACGACACCACTAACAAGGGATTGCGCCCTCGCAATCCGCTCCAAACCGGTAAGAGAGAAGAGGTGGTTATACTATCGACTATTCGTGCTCCATGTTGATCCTCCTTGGCGTTGGGCGGATCTTTTCTTCTCGACACCACTAACAAGAGGTGGTGGCTCCGGATAAACGAAAATGAAAGTAGAGACCTCAAAAGATAAAATCGTCTCTAACTTCACATGAAGGAGTGAGAGTGACGCATTGATCCACATATTCAATGTCACGAGAGCGAATGATACGAGTGGACGGTATGGTAGCTACTCCATCCCGCACCCAAAGCATTACTCCAAACATGAATAAATGAATCGCACAACACACTCACGGATTTTTAGATAGAAGGATGTCGTCGTCTTGGATCGTTAGGAAACACCAGAAAGACATGGAGAAAGGTATCAATGGTAAATGTTACGATCTAGTAACATCCTAATGATAGTGGGAGGATGAAATCACAGACACAGGAAAAGTCGATGATACGGTTTTCGCAGCGGTTCCATGGGCCTGAACAACACATGTTCAAGGAGCTCTCCCACTTCTCCGATGCTTAGCCATTTCACTTACTTTTCCAAAACGGATTGGCTATCCTTTAAGATACACCAGAAACAAGGAGGGTGTAGCTTTCAGAGGAAAGGAAACCATGAAAACGGATGAAGGAAAATACGAGAACAAAAGGAATCGGTCGGCCCAGCAGAGGAGGGTCAGCACCACTATCAATTCTTCTGGCTCCAGATTCTTCGGTGCGACGCCACTAACAAGAAATCTTGCTCTCATCAATGGCGAGGTCTTCTGAATCTTCTAAAGATCGAACCTATTAGGTTAGGAGGCTAAGAGAGCGTCCACCCACGTAGGAGCTTAATACTTTGAAAGATAGATAAGAAAGGAGACTCCAAAACAAATAAGGTAGGAGGAGAAATAGAGTATAGATGCGGAGCAAATAAGAATCCTATTGAGATATTTTCAAAATAGGTTTAGCACAAATAGTTTTAACACTCTAGAGACACGACCGTTAGCGAGGTTATCCTACAGGCTTTGTGGACCTATTGCTTCGATAACCATTCGTATCGAAACAACATTGGGAATCGGAACCATGCTCTGATACCATTTGTGACGCCCCGGGATCGGGCACTATGCATATTTCGGCATTTCCACCCAAATCCGCATAATAACCGATTTCAGGTTGTCACTTGCGATAACATTACAACAGTTCACGAATAATCCACAACAACAACAGAGGAGGTATATACAAGACGACTCAAATGATTCAAGGATACAACTGATACAATACAAAGATCCAAATGACAGCGGAAGAAACAACATAGTGGTCCGACTACGGACAAGATACAAATTGGACTAAGAGTCCTGAAGAAAACCGATGGCGTCCAATCCCTGCCCAGGCCAAGCCGGAGGGATTCCCAAGCTAACATCGTCAGACTTCAAACCTGTTGACTGCAATGTGGAATATGCAGCCACGAAATGGATTCGTGGGTCAGTACTATTAAGTACTGGCAAGTGGATAAACCATACTCACAAGATACCAGCGTAACCAATCATCACAAGATACAAATACTTTGGGTAGAACGGAAGGAAGGGATTATTGCAAAGAAGCGGCAGCGGGCTGCACTAACTAACTACAGAGACGCGCTACAACATCCGGCTAAAAGAAAGGGATAAGATAGCGCGACAAAACCAACTATAACTACTCACCAAACAATACCCATCCAGTGTTACCCCCTACTAAGGAAGCAACCCAAGGAAACTCACACGGTTGATTAAGGTGATATTCATTTTTATGGTGGAGGTAATCTATATTACTAGTCAAGTTATCATCGTTAGGTGTAAGTTGTCTGAGTACTTGTTATCCAGCACTTTCACCAAGTCATCCATAACCGTGGACGACACGGCTTCTCGAGAAGATTAACCCTGCAGGGATGCACCAATTTGGCCGTACACGTAAGAATAACCCGCCAGATGGAAATGCACTTCCACCAAGCGAGGCACTCAACACAACCCAACTCTTCTTCGCATCAAGCCCAAAGAACCACGTGTTGTGCGTGCGCGGCTAATCGAGCCCCCACGAAGAAAAGGGGGACCCTCATAGCACTCTAAGACCACGCCGCCCTAAATGCCGACTACAAAAGTTCCACCCTGGCGCCAAGGGTTCGCACCTGCATATGCATGCACCAAATGGAAAGCCCGAACTAAGTGTGGCGATTTGGACGAGATGCGAATCGAATCAGAATTGCGGGGGGCGCCCATACACGCTTCCCACATGCGGTTAGTGCGCTCATCATGGATCGGAGGACAATACCCTTTTCCTAATTAAGTTCGACACTAGCAGACCTCAAAACCACGCCGGGCCTCCTGCCGGTGCCTTATCATCAAATTATTATTACCCAAAACATTAACATGTTGTTGATTAAGTTGAAACCCAACTATCAAACTAAACAGGTGATAAGACGGACAACAAGACTTGAGCGCAAACAACACTAAGCATGCAACTACGACACGAGGGCCAACAAGGTAAACAAACAACAGTTAATAGGAAGTGGAAGGAAGGCTATATCATGGTTGCAAGGTAAACAAATGATAGGATCGAGACACAAGCATCGAATCATAAGGCTAGCATAAAGACAACGGAAAGAATCGGTAACAAGTGAGGAAAGGCAACATGGGTAGCAAGTGAGTATACTTGCCTGAGATCCAGCAAATAGAGGTACATCCGTAGAACTTGTCGGTGCTCACATCATCTCAACGTCCTATCCGCGAAGAAGCAACGAACTAGAACAAACACCGGATGCAACAATTACTTCTACGGCAAAAGATCCAGCATGATCAAGATATGGATGCATGACATGCGAGAATGCAACTTAACCAATTTAAGTGGAACCGGAGTCCCAACAATTAATTTAGGATGTTCAAGTTATTTATCTAACCATCAATATTAAATGTTGTTTAGCATGGAAAACGATTCATATGTGAGTGACACAAAATAAATGGAATAGGGCACCAATTTAATTAAATGCCCAACACATTCCATGTTTATTATTTAGGTGGACATGCATAACACTACTAAAATGCAAGATGAGAGATGCAAACATGAGCATGGATGGCATATTAATGTTCCTTGCATTTTTCTGATAAAAATAGACATAAAGTTTGCATTATTTGGATTTATAGATTAGGAGATAAGTAATAGGCAAGTTTCTAAAAGAAATAAATAAAATAAATAGGAATAGAAAAGATGGCAGAGATGGGATTCGAGCTTGCTCTGCCAGCTAGAGTACAAAGAACAGAACCACCGGGATAGTATCAGATTTGTGATATAATCTGACGCGGGAAGAATTAACCAATCACAGATAGTAATTGTTCACGATGTAAAAACATGACATAAAGGGGAGGCTTGTGCATCCGACGGGGCTCGAACCCAGGACGCAGCACTACGCGAAGCAACACTGGCCGCTAGCCAGTAGGCCAGCGCTGTGTTCTTGTCAATATTTGGATCGGACAGAGGAAGAGTTATGAACGGGTTTAACTGAACTTTGAATCTGAAAGTTTCAGGCTGCAAACAGAACGAGCAAGGCGGACAGAAAAACGTCGGTGACGACCACGATCTCCACGAGCGAGTCCTTCTCAGGTTTGTGTGTTGCGTTTGGCTCTCGTGAGTGCATTCGGAAGCGGTGCATGTGCGCTGATATCCATGGTGAGGTTCGGTGTGTGCAGGAAACACATGGACAAGTCAAGCGGTACAAGGACAGGACCTTCACCTATCGTTCATGGCGTTCACGGGAACAGGCCGACGGAAAGGAGACCTCCAACATGTGATTGAACAGGGAGACGGTGGGAATCGAACGGCATGCTCACCGGGAGGGGCTCGGAGTAGTCCATCGAGGTCGAGGAGGTCTAGATCGACGGGAATTCGCCGGAGGAGGAGCTCGGCCATGGAGGAAGAAGATGATGCCAGCGGCGTTGTAGTCGGTCTACTGCCCATTCCTTGCGCGCAGGGGACGTAGACGTAGACGCGCAGAGGTTGCAAGTCTCTCCTCGGCTTGAGGTAATCCATGGCGGCAGGACGGCAACTAGGTACTCCGGCTCTCTCTACAACTCGGTTTCAGAACAAAATTCAGAGGAAGGAGGTACAGAGGAGGAAGAGGAGAGGGTGGAACGGCGGCGGCAGGGAGGAAGAAAGGCTAGGGTTCCTGGCGGATCTGGAGAGGAGGGGGTAGATAAGGAAGGAGGGGAGAAGGGGACCTCGGTGGTGGTTGAGGACCAGGAGGTGCTCACGCATCCTGCGTGCTGTCTCCTGTACGGACAAAAGAGGAAGATCCATCGCTGGGCTGCTTGGCCGGTTGGGCTGGGCCTAGTCTGGTGGGTTGGTCTGCCACCCAAAAGCATTTTTTTTTCCTTTTACTATTTTCAGAAAACAAAAGAAAGGGTTTAGGGATAATAGACAACTCACACTAGAATTAATTATTGAACTTTTGCGATTAAAATTTTATTAGGAAGTTATATGTATTCAGATGAGATGCAATGAAATGCATGATGACATGATGAAAAAGGAAACAAACAATTTCTATTTGGGAAAAACTCCCCGTGTGTTACACCCTTTCGCCTATTTAAGCCCCCCGGATGGAAAATCCTAGGCACCTGATCAAAATCACCGAAAAAGTTCCGCAGTCGTTGTCACCGTCAACCCTCGATCAGGAGGGTTCTGAAGTTGTTTTCACGCACCCTGCCGGAGAGGAAATCATCACCGGAGGCTTCTACATCACCATGCCTGCCTCTAGAGTGATGTGTGAGTAGTTCATCTCTGGACTACGGGTTCATAGCTATAGCTAGATGGTTGTCTCCTTCTCATATGCCTCCATGTTTAGATCTCGTGAGCTGCCTATCATGATCGAGATTGATCTTATGTAATTCTATATGCTGTGCTTGGTGGTATCCGATGAATATTGACCTTATGCCAAGTTGATTATAGTATTTATTGCATATGTTATTTGTGATCTTGTATGCTTTCCGTTGCTAGTGGTTGCTCTGGCCAAGTAGTTGCTAGTGACTCCAAGAGGGAGTATTTATGCTTGATAGTGGGTTCATGCCTCCTTCTTGCCTTGCTAGAGTGACAGAAACATGAAGGGGGAGGATGTGATGTTGCCATTAGGGAGAAAACAGCGGTGATAGTGCCTGCGTGCATATCATTTCTTACATTACACACTTTATTTAATGCAGTTATTTGTTGCTTGCAACTTAATACCTAAAGGGGTTCGGATGATAACCTGAGGGTGGATTATTAGTCATAGATGCATATGGATGTCGGTCTATGTATCTTGTTGTAATGCTCGCATTAATACCATAGTAATCTTCATGTCATATTGTGCACTACGGTGCAACCTCTATTTGTCAATTGCCCAGCTGTAATTTGTTCACCCAGCATGCTATCTTTTATGGAGAGACACCACTAGTGAAACTATGAACCCCGGTCCATTTTCCACACTATTAAACAAACCACAATATTTTCCTGCTTTCTTTACTTACTGCAAGCATACACTGTTTTCCACACTACACGTCTAATCTTTGTTTTCAGCAAGACCGGTGAGATTGACAACCTCACTGCACCGTTGGGGCAAAGTATTTTGGTTGTGTTGGGTGCAGGTTCCACGTTGTTGCTGACACCGGTGAAGCGCCAGCACCAGCGTCAGTGGCATCAACCTTCCGAAGATTCTCTTTCCCCTAATGGATTGATAACCCTGGTTCTTAACTAAGGGGAAAACTCCTACCGCTGTGCTCATCACACCCTCCTCTTGGGGTTCCGAACAACGCATAGCAGCAACCTCACAACACCTTGTTCCTTGCCACATAGTCAGGAAACCATGACTATCAAAATATATGAGCCATTCGTAGATGCATAACTTGGAATATAAATAGTGCTTATATTCCACACATGTATTAGGGTTTCCTCTAAATACTCACTATTCGGGACTAACACAATTATAGCATAGACCATAAAATTAATCATGAAACAGAAATATAAATATAAAACATTTATTATTGCCTCTAGGGCATATTTCCATCAGTCTACCAATTGCACTAGAGTCAATAATATAGTCATTAATTCAACATTTAACACCTATGCCTAACCGATGTCTTTCATTCTTTGTAAGTGGTAAAATTTTATACAAATCTGAAAGCTTCAGAACTATGTGTATTTACATATATTTTTGTGTGTCCATGCTTCACTCATTCTCTAATGAGATGGCATAGTATATATATTAAGTCAGCTAGTGGGACCTCAGTTCCATGGCCGGATTTTGACGTCTCTTTGCCGAACTAGTTCTCTATACAACTGACAATTGTATTAGGTGTGTTGGGGACACAAAAGACTTCTTGTATCTCAACCTACACCTGGCTAAGTTTGATAAACCTTTGGTCACTAGCTTAAGAGAAATTTGTTGTTGTCCTACAAACTGTTGCGCTTGGAGGACCAACATAGTCCATAAGAATAGAACTGTGTAGTAGACATCACCCACCTATGAGGTTCAATAGTAGCGTTGATTTCTGGGGCTCAAACAGGTATAGGCTCAGGAGTCTCGGACGCCATAGGCATCTCCAGAATTTCTTTAGGGGCTGCTCTACTTCGCAAATCTTGCTCAGATTCACCAATCTCATCAATCTCTATTGGCCTTCCACTTAAACCTTTCTCGATAAACTATTTCTTAAGAAATACGCCATCTTTGGATACAAATACTTTTCCTTTGGTTTTTTGGTAAAAGGAATACACAGATGTTTCCTTGGGATAACCTACAAAGGCGCACTCATTGAGATTTTTATTTGTAAACAATTTACATATGCCTAACATTATCAAATTTTAAGAAAAAAGGAACTTGGATTTCTTCCCATGCCATAACTCATATGGTATCCTTCCATTGGACTATGATGGTGCTCTAATCAGTGTGAAAGCGGTAGTTCCTAAATCATAATTCACAAAAAATACAAGAACGATATTATTTATTTCATCATCGACCCAACCATGTCTAACAAGGTTGTATTACATATCGCAGACACTCCATCACCTTATGGTGGTCAGAGAAGCGTAGTTTGTAGAACAATTCTACATATACTAAAGCTTGCTAAACTCATAACTCAAAGTATTCTCTTTTATGATCCAATCATAAATATTTTTCTTATTACGATGATTTTTCACTTCATCTTGAAAATCTTTAAAAAAATCAAAGATTTCTTAGATCTAACCATATATCATTGATGAAACATATATGAAGTTTAATCCACCGCTCATAGATAAACATAATGAACTACATATATCAACATACATGATCTCCAATAAGTTAGTCATCCATTCAATATTAGCCCATGAACGGAGTTTTGCTCTTTTTAGAGAAGTCTCACTAGCGTCAAATAATTAAAAATTAAATGACTTTGAAAGTCCATTAGCATGGATTTCCTTCATGTGTTTCTTTGTAACATGACCTAAACGGCAATGTCGCAATTAAGTGAAATTCTAATCACTAGCCTTATGGCGTTTAGCGTCAGTGTTATAATGTGTATATCACCATCAATATTTATAATAAATAGTACACCCACCATGAAGCACAATTTTAATTTGAACAACTATTATTCTCATAAAACCGGAACTATGTAACAATTACAACGTTCTTATAATAAATCTCAAAAGTTAAATAACATGCCGGCGGCGAACATAATAACACCTTCTCTGGTTCTCGGTGTGCAACGTCACCACATCCTTTTGCTAGTTACTTAAGCCTGTATAATTCTTGCATTACGTCGCTCTGTATTACACTTCATAGCAACCAATATAGTATCCCATACCCAAGAACTATATTGTTAATCATCAAATAATACATCTATAACTTGTATATCTTCCTTATACTCTTGACTTTGACCTTTTTCCTTTTCTACCATATACTTTTTCAGTTTCTCTTTGGGGTTTTCCTTTCTTTACAGAAGAATCACTCAACAATAATGCTTGACTTGAAGTTGACATTTTATTCATTGTCATCACATTACTAGCATTCTTCCAAATTCTACTCTTAGCAATATTTAAGTATAGTAAACAATTTACCAATACTTTTTATCTGTCCCATCATGAACACTTCATGATACAGCTACAATAGCACGAAGGAAGGAATATGAGAATAATTTTAGTACCCAGCCTTTTGGTTGATCAAGACGCCTAACATCCTCAATCTCTGCAGCTACTCATACAATATAAGCACATGTCATCATACTGAATAAATCTCAATCATCCTACAACCAAACAAGGTTTTAGATATAAAATATCTTTCACTTCCTACATGTTTCTGAAACAATCCTTTCATTTTTTAGAACACTTTGATCCCCAAAACAACTTTTGAATATCAAGTTTCATGGATAAAAGCATGACACAAGATACGAAGTTGGAACCATCCCTCATTCTTTCAAAATCAGATTGAGCGTGAGAGTAATTGCCAAAAGTTAGAAATGGGACTTGATCTTTAATTGTCACTCAAACAATATGGTACCAGCTCGTAAAGTAATTACTAGACATCTATAGTTTTCTATCTCAACTAACAAGATAAGTGTAAAATAGATAATGGATGTCAATGACTACTACGAATTATGTAAATTCACTTAGATCAATTGTTCATGATTGATGGATTTACTGAAACTCCCACTAAAATCAATATCTCTCATAATTGATACTTGGTGATTCAAGATCCACAAATTATTATCCGAATACCGATTTAACACCATCCACCAAGAAGTAATACGAGTATGTAACTCATACCAATTACATCACCATGTCATTCTTGTTAATATTTTGATTCTTTTGTCCCATACTCTAGATGTTCTAGGTAGCATGTCAAGATAACCTAAGTAGACGCGAACCAACCTGTGGTTGGATGGTTAGGAGGGTTGTACCCTCAGCCCACCAGAGTTCAAGCCCCAGGTTTGACACTGTGTGTCGCATTTAGGCGGAATATTCTTTCAGTGGGAGGCGACGTTCCCGTCGACAGCGAGGCGCCTGTGGTGACTTCGTCAATCTAAAGACCCGCCAAATCAGTCTCTCGGAGGTGCTCATAGGGGTAGGGTGTGCGTGTGTGCGTTCATAGGGGTGAGTGTTTGCGCGTATTTGTGAGCGATTGCGTTTGTACTGTGTTTCTCAAAAAAAGATAACCTAAGTAGACCGGTTGCATAGAAATTTTGCACCCACATTATGAACGTCGTTGAGGCACCATGTGACATGATCTACACCCATACGAAGAACACTCTATGTGGCTCCCAACTCAGGAAGGACGCAAAGCCTGATAATTTTGTGTGAGAGAACACCCTATTTATTACGACTGCCACACAACAAAAAAAGTGCAAAAGATTGGATTGACATCACATGCAATTCAATATAGTGATATGGTATAGCACTCCATGCTTTAGATTCTCCATCGGCAACGTGTTCCGACGCCCCTTGCACCATTGCAAACATTGAGGTCCATCGTTCCGTGCAAAATAAAGGTAGTACAATCTCATAGTAAAAAACTTCAGCTATACCACATCACGCCCTGCAAAAACAAGTTAGACGTCTCTAACACGTTTTCTACAATACGGGGATCTATGATTGCAGAGAGTACCGTTCACTATTTGCGTTAACCATTAAGTGTCATGGACAATATCTCGATATTTAACTTGTTCGGAGTGCATCCCCATTGAGCTATACATAGTCTAACTCCTAGTGCAAGAAGTCGCACGCTTTCTAGCAACAGAAAGGAAAAATGGTTCAGAAAAATAACTATAACCAAATTTTATGTAAGAAAACAAACACAAGCAATTCAAAACAAAAACAATGGCTTTCGCTTTGCCCTAGGGTTTTCATCGGTGCAAACAAACTAGAACATCTAAGAAATTTATTCTAGGGTTTCAGTGCAAACAAACAAGCTACAACATGCATCCATTTTATCCTTGGGTTATAATCAATGAAATGCATTTCACTCACTACAACATGCATTTAATGAATGGATAAGTGCCTACTCCACGCAGCCACTCAAAACCTGCCTTGGTCGCGGTGAATTTTGTGAGGGGACTCGTAAACCTGGACAGAGGGAGTAAGCAATTCATCCCCATCACATTCAAACATGCATAAGAATTCAGCCCCATCAGATTAAGAACCCTAGGAGCAATGGCGCAAAGCGGAGCCTAAAGAATGGAGCCTAGGGTGGGAGAAACTTACACCATCATCAAGGCACTTGTAGAACACCCAACCATCATGTTCGTAGGTGCTGGAGACGAACCACTTGATCCTCTTACCACAGTCAGAGCATCCGATGAGGGGTAACACCATTGAGTGGCAACGGAGAGCTGTCCGGATCGAGGTCGAGAAGGACATGGTAGCTAATGACGGCGAGCGCGAAGAGAGATGCCCGCGGCGAGCGCATCGGTGGGCGGGAAGAACGGCGGTAGAAGAGGACTTGATTTGGGAATTAGGGATTTTCACCATGGGGAGGGGGTTTGGACCGTGCATGTTTGGAAGAGCGTGCTCCAATGATTTTGCAAATAACCTTGCCTTCTCGTCTAAGACCACGCCTCTGATTCATTTGCAAATAACCCCCCGCCTACTCCAGTTCCAGTTGTACGTCTACGCGTCCGGTCAGCGACACGTTGTCTAGTCAATCAACGTCCAAATGGCAAAATACGTAGACTACATGGTACAAATATCTTTATGGTGACCTAAGTGAAGCACCTTCGCAACCTTAGTGACCGTATTTAGGATATCCTAAACATCAGTGACCAAAGTGAGCCCACGGAATGTACAATTCCATCTGTCAATCCAAACGTCATTTCAATATCTTGGCTGAGTTGGTATTGGAGCCCATTTCGATGCCTCGAGCTGAATATCTGAATCCAAACAGAGCCTAAGCCTGTTCAAAAAAAAAAAAACAGAGCCTAAGACGTATTTATCCAAATTTGAGTTGATGAATCCGTGGTTTCCTCTATCTGTCCGGTCATCCGAATTGGCCGAGTGTTTTCTTCATGCATCAATCATCGTCCATCACGCACGATCCCAATAGGTTACAACAAAAGTTGACTTGTGTACACCCGTTGTAACGCACTCCAAACTTATTTTCAAAACACAAACTTTGTTGCTTGAAATCGGATAAAACTTTTTTGGCAATGCGAGACACGTGATTACCAACTCAGCAACTCAGGACCGACCGACCGGCCGAGTCGGTTTCGAACCGCCATAGGCAGCTTCCGATTACATAGTCTGGTCAAAATATGAAGCTACCAACCGACCAAGGGACAGAGCGATCGCGCTTTACCCTCGAGAGTTTTCGGAACCGACTCAACTCGCGTCGCGGTCGATCGTGGCCAAGCCGGGGAGGCGCGGCCGGATCGACGAGAGTGCGGCCGTCGAGGCCATGGCGAGCGAGGAGGGCCGGCTCAAGACGCGGGTATCCGACCGTCTGATCGCGCTCCTGGGCTACTCCGAGGTCGTGGTGGTGCAGCTGGTACTCCGCCTCGGGCGGGACAGCGCATCGGCGGCCGACCTGGCGGCGCGGCTCGTCGACCTCGCCGGTCTGCCCCCCTCGGCCGACACCGTCGCGTTCGCGGAGGACGTGCACGGGATGTTCCCCCGCAAGGGCGCCGCGGGGGTCAGCGAGTATCAGAAGCAGGTGCGGGAGGCGGCGGCGCTCGCCAAGAAGCAGAGCACCTTCAAGCTGCTGGACGACGCCGACAATTATGAAGGTGAGTGCGTTGCCGCCACTGCCGCGGCCTCGTCCTCTAACAACAATAATGGCAAGAAGCGTTTCAGGAAGAAGGGCGCGAGCCAAGGGGACGATGACGGCAGCGGCGACGAGGCAACTGTGATGCACGATTCGGGGCGGAACGTGCGGGCGCGGCATGGTCCGGTGGAGGACGCCGGCGGCGATTCTGGTGGGGAGGAACTAGAAGAGATGGATCGGGACCAGATCGAGAAGGCCCAGCTCGAACGGCACATCAGGGAACGCGACGCGGCGAACACTAGGAAACCGATGGACCGGAAGCCGACAAAGCAAAAACAGGAGGAGCTCGCCCGACGGTCCGAGGGCGACGTAGCTGAGCTCAGGATGCTGTCGCGGCAGGGGTACCTGGGGAAGCGGGTGGAGAAGAAGGTGGAGCAGGTGCGGGACGAGATCCACGACCACGAGTACATGTTCGACGGCGTCAGGCTGACAGACGCCGAGCGGAGAGAGCACAGCCGCAAGAAGGAAATTTACGACCTTGTCAAGGATCGCGTCGGGGAGAACGACGACGCCGGCGAGTACTACAGGATGCCCGATGCGTACGACGCCGTAGCAGACGTGGATCAGGTGAAGCGGTTCTCCGTGGCGAGTAAGCGGTACGAAGACCCCGACAAGGCGGCGAAAGATGGCAAGAGCAGGAGCAATTTCGCAGAGCAGGAGGCCTGGGAAGAGCAGCAGATAAGGAAGTCTAGGCTGCAGTTCGGATCAAATGATGCTGGACGGGCCGGCGGTGGCTACGAGCTCGTCTTTGACGACGCGGTCGAGTTTGTCAAGTCGGCCGTGCAGACAGGCGCCGATGCCGACGGCGAGATGGACGAACTGGCCGAGGCCATTGATGCGAAGGTCACGTTGCAGAGGGAGCTGCAAAACGAGAGGAAGAATTTGCCCGTGTACAAGCTCAAGGATGATCTCCTCAAGGCCATCGAGGAGTACCAAGTGCTGATCATAGTCGGGGAGACCGGCTCCGGCAAGACCACGCAGATACCTCAGTACCTCCACGAGGCCGGGTACACGGCGAAGGGGAAGAAGATCGCGTGCACGCAGCCGCGGCGCGTGGCGGCGATGAGCGTGGCGGCGAGGGTGGCGCAGGAGATGGGCGTCAAGCTCGGCCACGAGGTGGGCTACTCCATCAGGTTCGAGGACTGCACCTCGGAGAAGACGGTGATCAAGTACATGACCGACGGGATGCTCCTCCGTGAGTTCCTCGGCGAGCCGGACCTGGCGAGCTACAGCGTCGTGATCGTGGACGAGGCGCACGAGCGCACGCTCTCGACGGACATCCTGTTCGGCCTCGTCAAGGACATCGTCCGCTTCCGGCCTGACGTGAAGCTGCTCATCTCGAGCGCGACGCTCAACGCCGAGAAGTTCAGCGACTTCTTCGACCAGGCCCCGATCTTCAAGATCCCCGGGAGGCGGTACAAGGTGGACATCCACTACACCAAGGCGCCGGAGGCGGACTACATCGCCGCGGCAGTCGCGACGATCCTGCAGCTGCACGTTACGGAGCCCGCCGGCGACATCCTGCTGTTCCTCACGGGGCAGGACGAGATCGAGACGGTGGAGGAGATACTCAAGGAGAAGATGAGGGCGCATGCGAGCAAGATGGCGGAGCTGGTGATATGCCCGATCTACGCGAACCTGCCCACGGAGCTCCAGGCCAAGATATTCGAGCCGGCGCCGGAGGGCGCCCGGAAGGTGGTTCTGGCCACCAACATCGCCGAGACGTCGCTGACCATCGACGGGATCAAGTACGTGATCGACCCGGGGTTCTGTAAGATCAAGTCGTACAACCCGCGCACGGGCATGGAGTCGCTGCTCCGTGCGCCCATCTCCAAGGCGTCCGCGGACCAGCGCGCCGGCCGGTCGGGGCGCACGGGGCCCGGCAAGTGCTTCCGCCTCTTCACGGAGTACAACTTCAGGACCGACCTGGACGACGACACGGTGCCGGAGATCCAGAGGAGCAACCTGGCCAACGTGGTGCTGAGGCTCAAGGCGCTGGGGATAAACGACCTGGTGAACTTCGACTTCATGGACCCACCGGCGTCGGAGTCGCTGCTCAAGGCGCTGGAAGAGCTCTTCGCCCTCGGCGCGCTCAACGGCCGCGGCGAGCTCACCAAGACCGGGAGGAGGATGGCGGAGTTCCCGCTGGACCCCATGCTGTCCAAGGCCATCGTCGCGTCGGAGAAGTACAAGTGCTCGGAGGAGGTGGTGACCATCGCGGCCATGCTTTCTGCCGGGAACACCGTCTTCTACCGGCCCAAGGACAAGAAGGTGCACGCGGACACGGCGCGACAGGCCTTCCACACGGGCAACGTCGGCGACCACATCGCGTTGCTCAACGTGTACAACGCGTGGAAGGAGTCGGGCTACTCGCCGCAGTGGTGCCACGAGAACTTCGTGCAGTCGCGCACGATGAAGCGCGCGCGGGACGTGCGAGACCAGCTGGAGGCGCTGCTGGAGCGGGTGGAGATTGAGCCCTGCTCCGGCGCCGGTGACCACAGCGCGATCAGTAAGGCGATCACGGCGGGGTACTTCCGGAACGCCGCACGGCGGCAGAAGGACGGGTCGTACCGTGCCGTCAAGAGCAAGCTGAGGGTGTTCGTGCACCCCAACTCCGGGATGGCGCAGGCGCTGCCGCCGTGGGTGGTGTACCACGAGCTGGTGGAGACGAGCAAGGAGTACATCCGGCAGGTGACGGAGCTCAAGCCGGAGTGGCTGGTGGAGATCGCCCCGCACTATTACCAGCTAAAGGACATCGGCGAGCTCGACACAAAGAAGATGGCCACGCAGAAGCAGACTCTCAACCCGCACAGCTTCTTCGATCTGTAAATCCTGGCATCAAAATTCGATCTGTAAATCCAGGCATCAAAAATTGTGTACATATATTGTTCTTGTCAGATTTCGCTAGTGGAGAACTTGTACGCAGGCTAGAATTTCCGACAGTATATCCATATCAAAACGACATTAATGCATCTTTTAGATTCCATGGGGCCAGTTGCCCTGTTTACTCAAATTCCAGCAAAATGTACATCAGGTACATTAAATTGAATTTGAAATCAGCATAGTTTCCAACTTTTTCATGGACTAATTCCTAAATGGCATATGGCCTTATCAGGCAAAAGAAATCTACATGACATGGTGTCGCTGAGATGGTACATACTATTGCCAGTTTCCTCCATACGGAGGCGGCTGCTGGTTTCGAGAACCAGCTTGTGGGGGGTAATTTGGCCCCCTGCCAGGGCCACCAGGGCCATAAGGACCGGCCTGTGGGAAATTTGGCGCGCCTGCACCATAGCCACTGTTGCCAGCGCCACCCCTTGGACCACCAGTCCCGCCCATCGCGCCGCCAGGGTATGGAGGCGGCCCTCGCCCTTGAGGGTACGGGCCACTGCCATAGCCACCACCTTGCCCTCCACGGTTCGGATAACCTCCACCACCTTGGTTCCCGCCCTGTGGGTACCTGTTTGGCCCTCCTGGCCCTCGGGGCTTTCCATAGTGATGACCTGACCCAGATGCCATTGCTGGATGTGGGTTGTTACTAGCCTGGGCTGGCCTGATTTGAGGATGGCCTGATTGCTGGATTGGGGGCAAACGGGTGTGAGGCGGAGGGTGCTGTGTTTTTTGCCGCTTTGCGGCAGCATCATCAGCTTGTCGCTGCTGTTGACGTCTTTTCTTCGTCTGGTATTCATGTGATGCCTCATACTTTGGCAAGCTGTATCAGAAAAAATGAAATGGACAATTATTAAAACATGAGAAAGGTAAAAATAGAACTTAGGATGATTATCGCGAGCTGCAAATGAGGGAAAGAGGTAAGAGCATCACCTTTTAGGATCACATGGTAGGGGATCAGCCCAGAAATATTCAGCATCAAGTGCTTCATGTGCAGATATCCTCTGAACAGTGCAAACCCACGTCAGTTGAGAAAACATGAAAATAAGTCGGGCTCACAAACATTTTACATACCAAAGCGTGTATAAAAGTAAGCAAACACCAAAAGAAGCAAACTATACCTTTGATGGGTCCAGTGTTAACATCTTCTCCAGCAGATCCAACGCAAAATTATCAAAACTAGAACCACACAAAGAGGTAAACAAACACTCTTCCAAAAGGGCAACTGAGCAAGCTTCAACTATATATGATAAAAAGAAAAGTATAATAGAGTACTTACTGTTTAAAAGCTTCCTTAACATGCCTCTTAATTTGCCGGGGAGGCTTCAAATTATTATACCACGGCATTTTTGTCACACCCGGCCAAATCGTTTCATCAGGAGTACCACAAAGCTCAAATATTTTGGTCAGTTGGTCTGGCTACATAAAACATCAGAGAGACAACTTATTACTCACGGTTGCACTAGACTATAAGTTCAAGCTTGGGACAGATACCGACTCAAATTAAGGGTCTAGGCTAGATAGGTAGCAACTATATTCTTATGACCATCAAAAGAACCGGAAAGATTTAGAAGTAAATAAGAGCAAAGACGAATATGGACTGAGGAGTTAAGTTCAGGATTTTCTTTGCAAAGCATAGAAGCATTCTCTATCTTTCGAAACATCTATAATGAATCAAACATTAGGTTGATGCAGTTTCATAACAGGGCTACACGAATGTTTTCCTACTGTAACCAAGTTTTGTATAGTTATAGAGCATGATAGATATGGATAACTTTAAGAGATATTGTTTTAATATAACATGAGTACAATAAAAGTAGGCTATGGTTTTCCTCTAATAACCAAGTTTAAACATACAGCGTCAGATAGCTATGGAGAATTTTGCAATGTTGCACAATGTCTATTTTGGTCAGTTGGTCTGGCTGCGTAAAATGTCAGAGAGGGACAGCGTATTACTCATGATTGCACATGGACTATAAGTTCGAGCTTGGCACAGATACATGGACTACTAGAAAGTTCCAGATACCAACTAAAAGTGTCTCAAGGTAAGGGTCTGCTAGCCTAGATAGGTACCAACTACATTCTTATGACCATCGACTTTGAAATAAATTAAGAGTAAAAACGAATGAGGACTGAGGAGTTAAATTCACGTTTGTCTTGACAAAGCATAGAAGATTTCACTATCTTTCGAAAAATCTACAATGGATCAAACATTAGACTGATGCAGTTTTCACATAACAAGGATACAAGAATGGAATTTCTTTTCCTACTGCAACCAAGTAAATGTATAGTTAGAGCAAGGTAGTTTTGTAATAGTGTTACAACTAAGAAGAGTAACATTTTAGCATTAACCAATTTTCCTCTCATAACCATTTTTTTTTAAGAGCCTCATAACCAATTTTCAATATAGTGTCAGATAGATATGGAGAATTTAAATATTGTACAATCTCTATTACTGCCTAAGTGTGTTTCGCATGGCTGTTCGTTTCTCGTTACCTAAATGCTCTAGCTTCACATTATGGCATATATTCCAAGTCTCTTCATTACCATCAAAAGATTCTTACACTTCAGTTAGGTTTGAAAATTAAAATAAATGAAAGAAATATAATAAGTTACATGAAGTATTTGACAACTGGTGGGAATAACCTCATGACAGGAATTGATAAAATAACTTGTCAAACACCTTAAGAAACCATACCTCATTCTTTCCAGGCAGAATTGGCTTTCCATTGAGAAGCTCTGCAAAAATACAACCCACCGACCACATGTCCACCGCTGGACCATATTTTGTGCTTCCCAGCAGCAACTCTGGAGGTCTGAAGACAACAAACAGTCAACAATATCCAATTACTGACACTCCAATATACAACTTGCAAAACAAAAGAATAACACTGCAATACCTGTACCACAGAGTGATCACACGGTTAGTGAGGTTTCCGTTATGATCACTCGAAAATGATCTTGCTAGGCCAAAATCAGCCAGCTTCAAGTTACCCTCATTGTCTATCAAGAGGTTAGATCCTGCAGGAGTAAATTTTTTATGCAGAATTAGCATAACAGTAACAGTCGTTGCCACTACATAACCCCAAAATTCAAGTAAATTGGCTGCCATACATACCTTTAATATCACGGTGCAGGACTTGATTGATGTGGCAATAGTGAAGTCCGGTGAGGAGTTGCTTCATGTAGCACTGGTACATGACACTAGATCAAGAACTACAACTCGTAGCAACCAGTACCATCATACACATACGGATGGTTTTACCTTGATCTGTGGAATGGTGAACCGCATCCCAGGCTTATCAGCCAACCCAGTCAAGTCATGGTCCATGTACTCGAAGACCATGTAAATGCTCCCTTTGTACTTGTTGCCATCGACTATCCAACAAAACCACAACAGGTTTATTTTAGCTTTGAGGGAAGAAATGAAAACATTACTATCGTTCTTATAATAAAACCACACCTTGCTTCCCCTGCTCGTCTCTTTCTGGCCCTGCAAAAATTAATTCAATCCATTAGTCCTCTGAACGCAGGAAGGGCAGTTAACAGTCTGATGCTATGTTCTCATTCGTGGGAATAATGGTCAAACCTGGAGATGTGACGATCTCCTTGAGATGGATGACGTTCTGGTGGTGCAGCTTCTTGAGGATTTTGATCTCGCGGATGGCCGTGATAGGGAACTGCGGTGAGTTAGAGAAAACTCAGAGCCAAAGACATCATCAAGAAAAGAAAGACGCGACCAAGACACTTACGCCCTCGCGCTCGTTGTCCATGCGGATCTTCTTGAGCGCGACGATCTCCTTCGTCTGCGTATCCTTCGCCATGAAAACTTGCCTAACAAAAACGACGACGAAGCAGCCGAATTGGACCGACGCATAGGCGATTCGCGAGAATGGGGAATAGAGATAGAGGGGTCGATAGACGCGTACCCGTATGTTCCCTCGCCGATCTGCTCGAGCTTCTCGAAGCAGTCGACCCCGCGGGAGCCCCACGACGGGTACTCGTCGAGGTTGAGCTGCCCCGGCGCCGCCACCGCCATGGCTTCCGGAGCTTTCCCCTTCCGACGCGTTAGGGTTTAGAGGACGCGACGCAGGATTGGGAAAGGAAAGCCGAAGAGGAGTGCTCGGAACTCTGGAGCCTGAACTTGAGTCCGATGGTTTGCCTTAAGTTTCAGTGGATCCGTTCGATTTCGGGGTCGGCGGGTCGCCGTGTCATGAGATTGGTATGTTTCGGTGTGTGTCTTTTTTTTTTTGGAAATAGTCCATTGTTTCGGTGTGTGTCTTTTTTTTTTTTTGGAAATAGTCCATTTTAAACCTTTATAAACGTGCAATACAGCTCGAGGATTTAACGATTTACCATGTTTTATTTTGCAATTTGATTATTTGACACATCATGTCTCACTGACATGTGATGGTCACATGACAAATAATTAAATTTCACACTAAAATGTGGCAAATCATCAAAAAAAAAATCAGTATAGCTCCTCGGACATCGAAATCCATGTTGGTTGCACCGTAAACTTATAATTCCTGGTCAAAATCGAACCATATACTCGTTTGACACATCGGGAATGGGAGAATCCCGATCGAGAATTTTCATTCTCTAATTGACGAGCGGACCCAGGTGTCATATTTATCCCTATCCATCTCTATCCCGTCTCAAAAAACAAAAGAAAAAGCATGGCGGGTAGCGATGAGGCATGCCGACGAGCGTGGTAGGTCCGGGCAACCGCGACGCAGTCGAGGGGTGGGGGTGGGGAAGTAGAACCGACGACCGGGGACCATGGGGCACTCACTGCCTCTGCTACTCTCGGGGTACCTCCGCCGCCAGCACAAGCTCCTCCGTCAAGCCCGCTCGGTTCCGTTCGACATCCCGCACCGTCGCACCACCATGCACAAGGTGGAGGGCACGGGGCTCCTCTGCATCGCGAATTGTCATCGGTGTTGAAGCAACGGTGGACGGGTCAAAGGAAGGAAACACATATGGAGGAGCGGCGCGCGACCTGGGGATCAAGCCGACCATACCGTCACAGGACGGAGATGGGGAAGATGAGGCCAATTGCGTCGATCTGTTGTGGCTCTATACTGTACCTTGGGCGACGAGGGGCTTCACGCCATGTCTGGTTGAGCAATTTGGCGGTCGCGTTCAAGCTAGATATTGATATTGTAGGTATGAAGATGAATATGACATGTGGGCCCATGTAGTGATTGATGGAGTGTAGTGAAAGTGCACTATGGTCAACTAGAGAGGGTGAATAGGTTGACTACCAATTTTTCTTTTTTCCCTTTTAATTAGGGCTAAACAAGATAAGATGAGGTTCTCTAGATGTGCAACTAGGTGAGCAACCTAAGTGATACAAGATAAGGTACGCAACGAAAGTAAAACGAAAAGTAACAAGATAAACCACAAGTGTAAACAAGGAGACAAGGATATGTTTCTCGTAGTTCCTTCTCAAGAGAAGTACGTCTACGTTGGAGAGGTGGGGAGCCACCTAGGCGCTCCTCAATAGCACGGTTGTGCACACCTTATTCTCCTTGAGCTTCTCCGGTGAGGGAGATTCTCGTTTCCACTATGAGGTCGATTTGAAGGCGTTGACCAAACCTTTACACGAGGCTGAGGACACTCCACAAGATGGATGGAGGCTCTGAACGAATCTAAAGGTTCTTGCAACAAGGTGGAAGCTACAAGCACAAGATTTACTAAGGTTTCTAGGCCTCAAGTAAGATTCTAGATCTACTAGGATGTGGTGGATGGGTTTGAAATTCCTTTGGTGGAATCGCGGATCTAGGTCTCCTCTAGCTCTCCACAAAGTTTCGGAGTGTTTGGGTGGTTGGAGAGGAAGATCTAGGAGGTTGAAGCTTTCATTAATGGCTAGGAGAGAGAGTGGGCAAAGCTTAGAATTTATGAGGTAGGGGAAGAGATTTAAATACCCCTTCCCCAATCCAACCGTTGAGCAGCCCCACGCAGCACCGGAGGCTCCGGTGGTCTTCACTTACGCGCACCCGCATGGCACGTTTGCTTCTGGAATCTTCAGGGCGGAGGCTCCAGTGATGTTGGCGGAAGTTCCGCCCACCGGAGGTTCACCGGAGGCTCCGCTCTAGCCTCCGCTCGTATGCACCCGAAGGCACTTTGAGCGGAGGTAGCACCGGAGGTGCCACCGGAGGCCAGCCCCACAGTGGGGCAGTGGAACCAGCGGAGGCTCCGGTGGTTTTGGCGGAGGCTTCGCCCACCGAAGGTTCACCGGAGGCTCCGTTGCAGCCTCCGCTCTTATGCACCCGAAGGTGTTTTTAGCGGAGGTTGCACCGGAGGCTGGCGCCTGGAAGTGGCTGGGAAATGAACGGGCGGAGGTTCCGGTAGTTTCACCAGAGCCTCCGTTGCTTGCAAAAACAGCATCCCAACTTTGTTTCTTCGAGCTCTTTCCATTAGAATCATTCTTGTAACCCATTGAGATTGTGTACTTGAAGAACCTAGGCATTTTCATATATATCAAATAGAACCTGCAAATGCTCTTAGATAGACATTAGTCCTATAGTTATGTTGTCATCAATTATCAAAACGGAAGATGATCTTTCATTCTCCCCCTTTTTGGTAATTGATGACAACATGACCATTTGCATAGCTAGAACACACACGACATGGACGGAGCTCCCCCTAGAGATATGCTCCCTTCATGTTGAGAAAATTAAACAAAGGAGATAGCTAAACACACATAATAGGGAGCACATAACAAGTGATAGAATTAAAGTACTAGGTTCACAAGCTCACAAAATGCATAACGAAGTTCACATCAAACAATAATTAAACAAACGAAGTTTGCAAAGAACCAACTCTCTCAAGCAAGACGAAAGACGCAAATCGAGAACACGGCTTGAGAGAGAACTCATGCAAATGCCCGCTCCTAAGTAGATATCTCTCCCCCTTTGGCATCAAGATACCAAAAGAGGGAGGAGACCGATGCTAACGTCCCAATGATCACTCGGAGGAGTTGTCCATGCTAGGAGGACGGGCGCGGCGGCGAGAGATGGTGACCTCTTCTCCAGGTTCCTCATCTGACCACTCAATGATCTTCCCCTTGGAGTCCTTGGCTTGCCATTTGTCTCAGTTGGTGATGCTATCTTGCTCCGGGGACTCCACAGATTCCCCACCATCACGACGAAGCTGTCTCTCGGCCTTTGCCGCCTTGCGGTTCTTAAGTTCCTTGTCATAGTGAAGTTCCCATTGATGTTGCTCGATCTTCTTGTTCACTCGGAACACTTTCTTGAGAGCCCTAGCCATCCACTTGAATGCATTGTCGGAAGGAGGAGGACGAGAGGGACCAACTTCTTCTTCTTCGTCTCCCTCATCAATAATGACCCGTGGCTTGGCCTTGCCTTTGCGAGCAGCAAGAGTGGGATGCACAACAGGCTCAGTATGATCCTTGATGAGAAGTCGTTTCTCCGTGTGCGGGATCCAATGAGTGTCGTCAAGAGGATCTTCCGGGAACTTGTTTTCCCACACATTCAAGATGATCTTCATTATGAAAGGCCCAAAGCAAGCATTCTTCCTTTGCACAATGACATGCCACAATTCATTCCAAAGATAATCAAGCACATCAAGCTTCTAAGTCATACCGGAAAGCCGCTTCTCATGAATAAGAAGCATGAGGTTCTTGAGGAAGCCTTGTATCTCATCAATGTTCCCCGCCTTGGGGTTGATAGTCTCTCGATAGATGCGAAGCATAATGTCATAGGTGGGGTAGAGACCTTTGACAAACCCAACAGCAAACTTCTTCCAGTGATAGAGAGGTGACAGTTGATCCTTGGAGATGGAGGAGGCATTGGGTGCGTGCACACGGAAGCCACTAGCAAAAGGTCCATGATCCGGGTAGCCGCCAAGAAGAACTCCAACCTCGGACCACTTGATAGTGAGCTTATGTCCCTTTCTCATCTAGATAAGATGACGCTCAGTTTCATTGGTGAGGTGCACAGTGGCCAAGAACTCACAAACCAATCCCTCATCATAATCTTGTTGCACCTGCATAATGGGAGCAAGGCCGAATGCATCAACAATTCCTAGATCTTCTCCAAAGTAATCGGGCTTCCTCTCCATATGACCAAAGTTGATAGCATGTTGAGGGGCAACATTCTCCTTGGGATTCCTCATAAGAATCTCATGATAGATTTGAGCTTGAAACACGGTGTGGAATCGTGGATCATTTCCCCGGAACTATGGCATCAAGCGGTTGCGGTCAACAATATGTGGGTTCTCGCGACGAGTCTCCAAGAACACTCCCTTGGACACTTGAGAGGCAGATTTCTCCTTGCGAGGCAAAGTATTCTCGGGGGCCGGGAATCTTGGCTTGCGCTTGGGCTGAGATGGATCCAATGTCTCCTCAATTTCATCAACTCTTGGAGCCTTGCACCAGCCATGCTCTTGGTGCGAGGGCCCTTGCCCTTGGAACCGGAGGCACCTATGAACGAAATATAGCGAGAAAAGCATGAAGAAGAGATAATGCTCAAGTTTATATGACGCACAAATCCGAGAAACAAAGATATGAGGAATATTAGGTATGAATAACAAGGAGGTAGGAATATGAACCAAATCCAGCCTAGGAACCAAAGTAATTCATGCCTAATACTCACAATCTAGGTTTCTAGGGTCGGTACTCGTGATTTCCTACTCCAAAACCTAAATCCATTCATCTAGATGTGAAGAACATGTGGCTCCTAGTGCTTCCTCATCCATCAACTTTATGGGAGAGAGAGAGAGCAACATACCCGCATCCATGGAGGGAGGTGAAGGAGGAAGGAGTATCTGGAGCAATCCAAGGCAAGGAGGAGGTCCTCTCGGCGGTGGGGTGCTCTTCCCGGCGGCAGAGACGAAGGAGGTGGTGGCGGATTGTAGGAGAAAGAGTGAGGGCGAGTGGGGAAAATGAGATCTTAGATCTTGTTGACCCACTTGTCCTAGTCTTATCCCAGCAAAACCGCAGCGGTTGGAGGCTCCGGTGCATTCACCGGAGGTTTCGCCCCTGTCTACACGGTGCGGATCGATACGAATCCGATGGGCGAGATTCGCACCAGCGGACGTACCGGTAGGCTGTGGTGGACAGGCGCAGCGGAGCCTCCTGTGGTTTCACCGGAGGTTCCGCCAGACCCAGTCACAGCACACCAAGATTGGAAAAACGAAAACATTTAGATGGAAATGATCTTTTGGGCAAAGAGAGCTTGGGTTGGATGGTTTGTAACTGTCATACGAGAGACATTACTTGATGTGGGTTCACAAGATGCAAAGGAATAAAATCCGAACCCGCACAAGTTGTCAAGGGGAATAGTATGTGCGTGAAAGAGCCAAAATAAAAACAATTCCGAGAGTAAGAGGTCGGTGGCCGGGGCCACCATGTTTGAGTGTGTACGTTGGCACTGTGAAGATGTATCTTGGGTCCAAGAGTACTACTCACAATTAAGCACAATGAGTCACAAAATGAATAGATATGCAATGACGAATTGATTTTCGCATAATAAGAGGAGTGTATACTCATGAGTTGAGTGACGCTCCCCCTATGTCCATGCCTACATCCAAACCTAATAACACCTATAATGAAGGTACATATGCAAGGTTTCAAGTGAAGTTGGATGAATCGATGTCATTTAGTTCATTCCTCAAAGCTCAAAATCTCGGTTCATCAAGGGCCTTCATGAAGATATCGGCAAGTTGATCCTTGGTGGACACATATGAGAGATCAATATCACCCTTATCAACATGATCCCGGATAAAATGATGACGGATCTCAACGTGCTTCGTCTTGGAGTGAAGAACGGGGTTGTAGGCGATCTTGATAGCACTCTCATTGTCACAAAGAAGAGGCACCTTGTCAAAATTAATACCATAATTCTTCAAGGTTTGCCTCATCCAAAGCAATTGGGCACAACAAATTGCCGCGGAGATATACTTGGCCTCGGTGGTGGAGAGAGCAATTCAGTTTTGCTTCTTTGAAAACCAACATACTAAGGAGCGACCAAGGAATTGGCAACCCCCGGATGTGAACTTCCTATCCATCTTCGCTCCCGCATAATCCGCATCCGAATACCCAATGAGCTAAAAACTTGAACCCTTGGGATGCCAAAGACCAAAATTTGGGGTGTGAACTAAATATCGAAAGATTCGTTTCACCGCTTCCAAATGACTTTGCCTCGGAGAGGCATGAAACCTTGCACATTTACCTACACTATACATGATATCCTTTCTAGATGCACAAAGGTAGAGCAAAGAGACAATCATGGAGCGGTATACCTTTTGATCTACCTCTTTACCGTTGGGGTCGGGTTTCAAGTCAAGGGTTGTGGACATGGGAGTCTTCATAGGCTTGGCATCATGCATATTGAATCTCTTGAGCATGTCTTTAGTGTATTTGGCTTGTTTGATGAAAGTTCCTTAATGATATTGATTCACTTCAAATCCAAAGAAATACTCCAATTCTCCCATCATAGACATCTCAAACCTATCGGTCATAAGCTTGCAAAACTCTTAATTGAACAAAGTGTTATTAGACCCAAAAATGGTGTCATACACATAGAGTTGGCATATGAACAAGTCACCTCCAACCGTCTTGGTAAAGAGGGTGGGATCGATTAAACCAACATTAAACCCACGATCCACTAGAAACTCTTTAAGGTCCTCGTACCACGCACGTGGAGCTTGTTTAAATCCATAGAGTGCCTTATCGAGTTTATAGACATAGTCGGGGTGGTTGGGATCCCCGAAACCCAGAGGTTGCTTGACATATACTAACTCACTAATGGGACCATTTAGGAAAGCACTCTTAACATCCATTTGTTGTAACTTGAAATTATGATGATATGCATAAGCAAGTAAGATGCGAATGGATTCAGGACGAGCTACGGGGGCAAAGGTTTCACCGAAATCAACACCTTCGACTTGAGAAAACCCTTGAGCCACCAATCTTGCCTTGTTGCAAATGACAATGTCATATTTGTCTTGATTGTTCTTGAACACCCATTTGGTGCCAATAACATTCTTGCAATCCTTGGGTCTTGGCACTAACTTCCACACTTTGTTGCGCTCGAAGTTATTGAGTTCAGCATGCATGGATTCAAGCCAATCTTGATCTTCGAGAGCTTCATAAACCTTCTTGGGTTCAATGAAAGAGACGAAAGCATGAGCCTTGCTAAAATCCGTTGATGCACTTTGTTGGGAACCCCAAGAAGAGGGTGTGATGAGCACAGTCGTAAGAGTTTTCCCCTTAGTTAAGAACCAGGGTTATCAATCCAATAGGAGAAAGAGAATCTTCGGAAGGTTGATGCCACAGACGGTGGTGTTGGCGCTTCACCGGTGTTAGCAACAACGTGGAACCTGCACACAACACAACCAAAATACTTTGCCCCAACGGTACAGTGAGGTTGTCAATCTCACCGGTCTTTCTGAAAACAAAGATTAGACGTATAGTGTGGAAAAACAGTGTATGCTTGCAGAAAGTAAAGAGAGCAGGAAATTGTTGTGGTTTGTTTAACAGTGCGGAAAATGGACCGGGGTTCATAGTTTCACTAGTGGTGTCTCTCCATAAAAGATAGCATGTCGGGTGAACAAATTACAGCTGGGCAATTGACAAATAAAGGTTGCATCGTAGTGCACAATATGACATGAAGATTACTATGCTATTTAGTGCGGGCATTACAACAGGATACATAGACCGACATCCATCTGCATCTATGACTAATAATCCACCCTCAGGTTATCATCTGAACCCCCTTAGGTATTAAGTTGCAAGCAACAGATAATTGCATTAAACAAAGTGTGTAATGTAAGCAATGATTATGCACGCGGGCACTCTCACCGTTGTTTTCTCCCTAATGTCAACATCACATCCTCCCCCTTCACGTTTCTGTTACTCGAGCAAGGAAACAAGGAGGCATGAACCCACTATCGAGCATAAATACTCCCTCTTGGAGTCACTAGCAACTACTTGGCCAGAATAACCACTAGCAACGGAGAGCATGCAAGATCACAAATAACATATGCAAATAAAGACTATAATCAACTTGGCATAAGGTCAATATTCATCGGATCCCGGCAAACACAGCATAGAGAATTACATAAGATCAATCTCGATCATGATAGGCAACCCACGAGGTCTAAACATGGAGGCATATGAGGAGAAGACAACCATCTAGCTACAGCTATGAACCCGTAGTCCAAGGATGAACTACTCACGCATCACTCCGGAGGTAGGCATGGTGATGTAGAAGCCGCCGGTGATGATCTCCTCTCCGGCAGGGTGCCGGAAACAGCTTCAGAACCCCCCTAATCTGGGGTTAACGGTGACGGTGGCTGCGGAACTTTTTCGGGGATTTTGATCAGGTACCTAGGGTTTTCCACCCGGGGGGACTTAAATAGGAGAAAGGGCAAATGCGATGGAGGCGGGGGGGCCCACACCCATAGCTGGTGCGGCCAGGGGGCCGCGCCACCCTATGGTGTGGCCCCCCTGATGCCCCTCTTCGGCTCCTCTTCGGTCTTCTGGATGCTTCCGGGGAAAATAGGACTTCCGGGCTTCGAATTTTCCAATTCCGAGAATATTTCCAGAACGAATTTTCTGAAATTAAAAAACAGCAGAAAACCGGGAACTGGCTCTATGGCATCTTGTTAATAGGTTAGTCCGGAAAATCGATAAAAATGGCATAAATAAGGGAGAAAACATGTAGCAATTGGCATAATATGATCATGGAGCATCATAAATTAGGGATACGTTTATGACGTATCAAGCATCCCCAAGCTTAGTTCCTACTCGTCCTCGAGTAGGTAAACGATAAAACAATAATTTCTGAGGTGACATGCTACTAACACAAACTTGATCAATCTAATGTAAAAGCATATGCACGCTGAGATCATAAAACTTTAAACACAGGCATGATAAATATTTAATAATAAAGCATAGCAACTACTTTGCATAACGAAGAGTAACTCAAATAAAGGATCATGAACAATAATGCAAAGAAAGGTAGACATTTGTTTCAGGTATAGAGAAAGCACGACAAAGTGATATTTCGATAGTCCTTAAGAGTGGGGCAAAACCTAAATGCCAGGACACCTTCAAAGTTCAAGAGGAAGACTAGAACAAATAATTTAAGAACAAATAATATCACATCATGAAGTAATTATTGATGCTTATGGGACAAATGCACATAGAACTCAGAATGGTAAAAATGCTCTCTCAAATGTGCATAAAGTTAGAAGATGGAGACTCAACATAAAAGTAAAAGAAAGGCCCTTCGCATAGGGAAGCAGGGATCACTCATGTGCTAGAGCTTTTATTTTATTAAACATAGGTATTAAAAGTTTGACACTCCTCCCATCCATCTTTCACAAACTATGGCTAACTGAATCGTCGGGTGCCTGCCAACAATCACATACCGTGGAGGAGTGTCTATATTTTGGGAGATGTATGCTAATGTCAACGAATGGTAAACAGAAAATACAGTACGTCACAAGTCAACTGGATTCACAAGTGTGGCTCCCATGGTGAAGGACGCAACTGGTGTAGAAGGTCATCCATCTTTCTCTTTTGTTAACACAATTATGCTTTGGTTGATAAATCATGGGCAAAAATAGTGAAGAGAATTTGTATGCATTAATTTGGGGATGGGCACCCCGCTGCTAGCTCTTCTATCATTTGGATAAGCGGATGAAGCCACTAGTCCAGGGTGTGAAATCCAATCAACAAGTGAGATAAAGATTCTCTATTTACGTCCTCATGAGCAAAAGTAGGAACATAAAGCAGGAGTAATTTTGAAGGTTTTAAAGGTAACACATGAGCAATTTACTTTATAATGGTATTTAAATACCACATGTAGGTAGGTATGGTGGACACAATGGGAAAAACTTTGGTTTAAGGGAGTTTGGATGCATGAGTAGAGCTCATACTCAGTACAGGTGGAGGCTAGCAAAAGACTGGGAGCGACAAATCAAGAAAGCATAAGAGCCATAATCATGCATAGAGACATAAGCATCATTAATTAAAACATAAGCAGTATCACAAGTTCAAAAACTAAGTGGTCATGGAGGCTATTCGTGACTGTTTTGTAGTCATAAACATGGTGTGATCATGTGCCAAGTCAACCAAATAAAACATTCGAAAGAGAATACCATATATTGATGCTTTACTATGACAAGAACAACTCGTGAATCTTTCAATACATATTAAACACTCTCAGATATTTGAGACTAATCATTCTACTCAATAACCACAAGTCTTTAAAACTAAAATTACATTTAGCATGGCATGAAAAAGTCCTAGCCACAGTCTATACAAGCTTCTATTAGTATTGTTATAAATTCTACTTCAAGCAGCAGTTTCTTGTTTCTCCCAACAAGCACCATACAAAACATGCTTTAACAAAAATACTATTTATGATACAGTAAGAAAACATGAGAGTACTCACATAATACTACTAAAACTACCGGCTCTAATAAGATATGCATGCAAAACAGGAGCTGAATAAATGCAGCAGCTAGACAGAGATTAAGAATACAACGTATTCTCATGAAAAAGTGGAGCGTGTCACTCTCCAATAAAAGAATGCTGGGGTCCAACCAATCTTATTAAGAAAGTAAAAAAAAAACTGAAAGCAAAAGCAAAAGCAAACTGAAAACAAAAATAAAAGACGCTCCAAGTAAATCACATAAGATGCGACCGAATAAAAATATAGTTTCACTAGAACTGACCTGATAATTTGTTGATGAAGAAGGGGATGCCTTGGGCATACTGAAAGGACATAGTTCCTAAATTCTATTTTCAGTGTTTGATCACAACATATGGAAGGTCTAATGTTTACCCTAAGTTTTCTCAGAGCATATCATGGATAAAATGCAACCATACATCTCCGTAGACACTCATACGATGGACAATAAAAATGGAGAAAAGTCTAAGAAAAGAGAGGAGAAGAAAGAAGAAGAAAAGGAGAAGAAAGTAGAAGAAAAGGAGAAAAGGGGGGAGCCTGCCTCCCTGGCCGGCCTGGCCGGGCTCCTAGGATGGGCTGTGCCCCGGCCTCTTCTCCACTCCACGCCGGCTCGAGGCCGGGCCCTAGGCCGGGGTGCACGGGCGGGTGCCCGGCCCCAGCTGCCTCCCCCGCCGGCCCCAGGCCGGGTCGCACGGGAGGGGTGCCCGGCCTCCCCTCGTCGCTCACGCCGGCCCCAGGCCGGGCTGCACCATGCCGGGGTGGGAAGTCCCTCCGGCTCGTCCCCTGTCCATGCCGGCCCCAAGCCGGGCCCCTAGGCCGGGGTGGGTTTGGCCCCTGCCCTGGTTGCCTCAGGCCGGCCTGGCCGGCCCCCCAGGCCGGGGTGGGCGCTGCAGAGTGGGGGGAACCCCCCAACGACCGTTTTCTCGCCCCCGAGTAAAAAAACAAAACAACCAAACACATCATCCAACCATGCTATGATGTTGTTTTGTTGTACTCACTAGTCGTTTTTTTGCTTTCCAACCGTGTCGCTATCACTCACATTCATGAAATATTTCTTAATAATAACAACCATGTGCACTCATTATCCTTGTCCATATTCATGCATATTATCTCTCAGGTGATTCCGATGCGCACCGTAATCTCCGTCCTCGCAAGAAGAGTGTTGCTGATGTTGCTGGGTCTACTCCCTCTCGGAGACCGGGTTCTTCTATTCCGGTCAATCCAGATGAACCCATGGTCAAGAACTGGGGTGGTCTCAGTACCACTGACTTTGAGAATGCTAGGTTGAAGTTCAACCCCTATGGTTTTGGTCAAAGTACTAGTGCCGACCCTCGGTTTTATTGCAAGATGCATCAGGTCATGTATGATTTCATTCTTGGCAAACTCCAGAACAACTATGTGGACCAACACTTCTTTGATGTGGATACAGCTCACACTCATTGGCCCCGTGTCATGGAACTCATGGATTTTCACGGTATCACTCCTCTCATGGGTCCCAACACTACTAGAGATTTTCTTATAGCAGCATATCCTACCACAGGCGAACACGAAAGTCGACGCGCCTGGGCTAATTAGCACAGGCGAACAGGTAAACGGTGCGCCTGGGGTAAGCCTCTTACCCCAGGCGAACAAATTACGGAAGCGACTGGGGTAAGTTTGGCAGGGTACCCATCACCACCCCCTGGCACTCTTCCTTTACCCCAGGCGAATAGCATACCTGTTCGCCTCCGGTATAACACATACCCCAGGCGAAAAACGTACCTCTGCGCCTGGGGTAAGCCCTCGCTGTTGCTGCAAAAAATGAGAAAACCTTTAGGACCGGTTTTTGTTACAAACCGGTCCTAAAGGCCTTGCGACCATTTGCTGCAGGGAGGGGGGCCCAGGGGACAGATCCTTTAGAACCGGTTTGTAACAAAAACCGGTCCTAAAGGCCTTGCGACCATTTGCTGCAGGGAGGGGGGCCCAGGGGACAGATCCTTTAGAACCGGTTTGTAACAAAAACTGGTCCTAAAGGTTTTGCGACCATTTGCTGTAGGGAGTGGGGCCCAGGGGCCGATCCTTTAGAACCGGTTTGTAGCACAAACCTGTCCTAAAGGCCTCCTTTAGAACCGGTTTGTATGACAAACCGGTTCCAATGTCCTTAGCTCAATGCTTTTTATTCTAAGTGGTCACCAGATCACCCGCACCCGCACCCACACGCACCCACACGCCGCCGTCGTCTCCCACGCCAGTGTCGAGGAGGAGCAGAGCAGGTCGCCGCCGCCCACTCCGTCGTCGTCGTCGTTGTGGATCCAGGTCAGCCCCCCTCCCTCCCATCCCCCCTCCATCCTAGCCCACTCCCTCCCGTCGTCGTTGTGGATCCAGAGGATGCATATGCGCCCGCTCCTGGTGGCCGCGGTGCTCCTAGATTAGACGAATCTGAAATGGATTTAGTGAACCGGTTTTGTTGCCCATATGCAACAGATCAACAGGACCTATACAATATCTCATTGCATCACATCCTATGCATACACACTGGACTTCACTAATGATCAATTGGAGTTTATCCGTCAGCAATGTGTCAGTGAGAATTACAAGACCATGAGTTTGCTGCTATCTTCAAAGAAATATCTTCAAATATGTGAACTGGATATTATCTTAATCACATTTCTACCTCCCTGATGGTGAATGAATTAAGATGGATAATAATCAGTGATAAAAGTTTCCGTAGAAACTTGTTCCATTGGTGACCAATGGTCTCAAGGGGGAAGGAATGTCAGGGAATGTAATAGGGGGGTTATTAGTGGTTTAGTAGCAGTGAGGGTATTATCGGTATTTCATCTAAGATTCTGTTTCCCATGTGGCTTCACAATGCAGTCAAAGCATCGGTTTCGTCACATGATTCTGCATTTCAGGAATCCACCTACAAGTGTTGCTTTGTTTTTGGATATTCCAATAAAGTAGATAGCCTTTCTGCATTTGTTTTGTGATAGGTAGGTGCTGCCATTTGTCTTTGTTTTGTGATAATTAAGCTCCTCTAACCTCTATGTCTACTTTCTTAATATAATAGAACATGGCTTGCAAAGTATGTCGGTCCCGATGTGCCGAAGGACGATTCACCGGGTCTTCTTTCACGCTTCAGCTCCACGACGGTGACCTTGATTCTTTGGTAATTAACAAACTATTCTTTTTATGTTAACTTGCAACTTGTGTTCTTTCGTTTTACTATCCAGCTTAGATTGGTATGTTTCTTAACAAAAGATTCTTTTATATTTCTTTTTTAGATTGTATCATGCAATATTCGGGAAGAGTTCAACGAGTTAGTAGGCAATACCGTGGATTTCGATGTTCACGGGACCATTTACATTCTTCGAGTGAAGAAAGAAAGAAAGAAGACCTACTTCTACGGGGAACAATTGCAGGCTATCATCGCCACCTATAATTTAAGCGGATGTGATTACATTCACTTCTCTATGGCAGGACCGCAACCTCGTATCAAAATTGTGTATATGGGCGGGATTGCGAGCGAGGATGGCGGTAGTGAGGATGATACAGACACTGAGGATGATATGGACACTGAGGATGATATGGACGAGGAGGACCCATGGAAACATGTGGTGGTTGCTCAAAGAGCCAATCTTAGCGAGCTTGAGAAGGACCGTGTCCTTCAGAAACTCGCCCAGATAGATAGCTACATCGGGTTCCCTTTCGTGCATCGCATCACCAATACTAATGTCTCCAATGGACATGTCATGGTATGTTTCTTAACACTTTCTTATTCCTATAGTTGCTTATGTTATAATGTGGCCGGTATGTGACATTGTGCTTTTATTCTTTCTTTGAATTGTGTGTTCTAGAAAATACCTATGGCAGTAGCGGACAGTGCTGGCATGGAGCAAGGTACCATTGGAGTACGCCGTGGAGAATCAGGACATGTCACCGCAGTTCCGATCACCAGGGATAATGCTGATGGTCGCGTCATCCTCAACTCTCAAGCATGGAGGCAGTTCCATTCCGCAAGAGTTGGTATGGAGGCTGGCCGAGCTATTCTGATCACCATGAGGAATAGTGACATCCCCAACTTGGACAAGATCATGGTCATCCACTACATCAGCCCGCGCTAGATAGATGACGAGTTTGTTCAAGTTAGAACAAATAATCATTTCCATCTGACTAACTACTGGATTTATTAGTATTATGGTTGTTTTCGAGACTATGTAATTTTGTTGAACTATGTGGTGATGATCGAGACTATGTGTTGATGATCGAGAATATTTCTGTTATGAAACTTAATTGTGTCATTTTGCTGTTATTCTGTCATTTTGATACTTATTTCTGTCAATTTCCTGTATTTCTGTTATTTTGGTTTCTTTTATATTTTGACACATCAAAACCATACCCCAGGCGAACAGAGTATAGTACCCCAGACGCACAGTGCTTGTTCGCCACAGGTAAAAGGCTTACCCCAGGCGCACAAGGCCTATTCGCCTGGGGTATGCCAAGTTACCACAGGCGCATTTCGTAATTCGCCTGGGGTAAGCCATTACCGCTGGCGATATGGTCCCAGGCGAACCGAAATGCGCCTGTGGTAGGCATTTTTGGTTCGCCTGGGGTAAGCTTTCCTCTAGTAGTGCAATAATGCCCATCCATTTGCCCCTGATTTGCTCAAGGAGTTCTATGCCACTGTTTTCTTCTCATCTGGAGAGGGCACAAGGAATCCTCGTACATTGACTTGGATGAGTGGTGGTGTTATGTGTGTTGCTACCATGGAGGAGTTTGGTACCCTTCTTGGAATTCCCTTGGTCAAATATGATGGTATGAACAACATTCGCATTCATGGTGATCCCAAGAATATTATGAAGGCCAAAGATGGTCTCCGTCATTGCTATCCAGAAGGTACCGGCTCTATGCACATCCCCAAAGTCAAGTACTTCTCTGAATATTGGTACATTGTGCACACCATTCTCCGCAATACCATCAATGTCAAGTTTGGTGAGAAGGGTGAGGTTCGCAAATGGTTGATCAATCTTCTCTTTCACATTGACACTGCTATGAGGAACAAGAAGCCATTGGACATTCTGGATTTCATGTGGCATGAGATGAGGACCGTGGTTTGTGACAGGCGGGTACCCATCTATGGCTCCTATCTTCAGATTCTTATTGATTCCAAAATCCCAGTTGGTCTCGTCAACAACTATGAAAAGGTGACTCTAAAGATGTCTGTCCTTATCACTGAGGCCGAGGATGAGTTAACTGTTGCTCAACGCCCTAAGAGTACCCGCACACTGTCCTCAGCACCTAGTACCTCTCAGGGTGTCCGCCGCTCTCCTTCTCCTGCTTCTACTCCTGACACTTTCAACCTTAAGAGGGCACTCCAGAAGATGAACTGCTTTTTCATTGACAAGCAGCAGCAGGACTATGAGGCATATCGCAAGGGCAAGGCCTCTCGTCGCCATCAGCGAGCCATCATGACAGCTCTTAAGGTCCCCCTCAGCCCTCCTAGCTCAGATGAGATTCCAGAGGATCAGTGGAAGTCCCAGCACACATACTGGCTTGGAGATGATGCTAGCTCTCTCGACTCTTTTGCGGCCCACTACACTACTACTGCTAGCTCCAGTCGGGCTCCTCCCGAGGACTTCACCGCGGAGGATGATGAGATGGAGGGTGACGAGTCATTGTCCATGCATCATATTTCTCCCTTTTTGGTGTCTGATGCCAAGGGGGAGAAACACTCACGCATTGCATTGCATTTGATGCATCCATTTGCGTTTTATCCCCGCTATTGTTTTCTTTGATCTTAGTTTATGCTACTATTTGTGTGGTTTGTTGAACCTTGGTACTATTGTAAGACTATGTCTTTATTTACTCATCGTACTATCTATCTATCTATCTATTATGCGATGTGATATTTGATATGTTGAAGATCATAGCAAGGCTATTATGTTATCTATCTACTCACTATTTGATGTGATGAAGCCATAATGAGGGTAGTCTTTATCCATCTACCACTATGAGAAGAATGCCATGGTGAGATCTATCTTGTGTACAATACTATCACTCATCTAAAAGATAATACTTTGTCTATACATGTGCATCTATAATGCTAAATCAATTTTGGATAATCCTCACTCTACATAAGTATATCATGGTTACATTACATATCCTATTATCATATAAAACATAGTGTGAAACTGGAATTATGTTCGTTGCACTCCATATGATAATCAAATATATATGTCTCATGGTTGGGCACACAAATAGGGGGAGTACCACTATAATTTTTGTCTCTTTGAAAATAGCTGTGATAAATTGTTCTTTATGCAAATCCGTATGTTGTCATCAAACATCAAAAAGGGGGAGATTGAAAGGACATAGTTCCTAAATCCTATTTTCGGTGTTTGATCACAACATATGGAAGGTCTAATGTTTAACCTAAGTTTGCTCGGAGCATATCATGGATAAAATGCAACCATACATTTCCGTAGACACTCATACGATGGACAACAAAAATGGAGAAAAGTCTAAGAAAAGAGAGGAGAAGAAAGAAGAAGAAAAGGAGCAGAAAGTAGAAGAAAAGGAGAAAAGGGGGGAGCCGGCCTCCCTGGCCGGCCTGGCCGGGCTCCTAGGTCGGGCTGGCCGGGCTGTGCCCCGGCCTCTGCTCCTCTCCACGCCGGCCCGAGGTCGGGCCCTAGGCCGGGGTGCACGGATGGGTGCCTAGCCCCAGCTGCCTCCCTCGTCGGCCCCAGGCCAATCCCCAGGCCGGGTCGCACGGACGGGTGCCCGGCCTCCCCTCGTCGCCCACGCCGGCCCCAGGCCGGGCTGCACCAGGCCGGGGTGGGAAGGCCCTCCGGCTCGTCCCTTGTCCATGCCGGCCCCAGGCCGGGGTGGGTTTGGACCCTGCCCTGGTTGCCTCAGGCCAACCTGGCCGCCCCCCAGGCCGGGGTGGGCGCTGCAGAGTGGGGGGAACCCCCCAATGATCGTTTTCTCTCCCCCGAGTATAAAAGAGATACTTCTACCTTTAGACGCGTCAATCCCACTCACTCTCTCCCCACCATTGATTGACCAAGCTCAAGCTCAAGCATCTCCTCAAATCCCCAACCAAAGCTCGTGATACTTTGGGATTTTAAGGAGACACCACCGATCTAAAACTCCACCAAGTCGATTATAAATCCACCCACTCATCCCTTAGGGATCTTGTCATTCTTAGTTCATTGGAGCCAAGAATCTTGTTGCTCTTAGCTCATCGGAGCTCGGAGCCTTGTTGATATCCCCGGTGCTCTTGTGCTCGTGGATCTTGCTTCTCGGAGTCTTGGTGGCTCTCGGGATTTGGTGAGGACACTCCAATCTTGTGGAGTGTGCATCATCCTTGTAAAGGTTCTAGTTGTCAACCTCAACGGCAACATAGTGATTCGAGCCTATCCACATCGGTGGAAGGACTCGAAGGAGATACAGTGTGGCATTTGAGGCCTACTCGGTGTTCCACTTTGGTGGCACCGCACCGCTCCAACGGAGATTAGCTTCCATTGGGAAGTGAACTTCGGGATAAATCTCCGCGTCATTATGTTCGGTTATTCCTCAACTTACCTTTACTAGTTACTACTAGCTTAGTCATATATTCACCTTGTGCTAGTTGTACTTGCTCAACATATAGGATTGTTCACCTAGTTGCATAATCTAGATAATCTATATTTGAGCATTACCTTGTTAACTTGAAAAAGAAGCTAAAATTTGTAGTTAACCTATTCACCCCCCTCTAGTTAACCTCTCGATCATTCACATCCCCAAGCTTAGACGCTTGAGTCTTCTTGGAATTTTCTTGGATGTACCACCGGGGCATCCCCAAGCTTAGGATTTTCACTCTTCTTGATCAAATCATATCATCCTCTTCTCTTGACCCTTGAAAACTTCCTTCACATCAAAATTCTCACAATCTTCATTAGCAACGTTAGTGCAATTGAAATAATAAATACACCTGGTTCAGTTTCAACACAAGTATAACACTCAAAAACACATTAACTAATGTCAAAACTTCTTTCAAAACTCTTTTTCTCAAAAGAACACCAAAAGAAAGAGATTAAGATGCAAATGCGATAAATGGCTGAAATCTGTCAAAAATAGAACAACAGGTAAAGATCGATTTTTTCAAAAATCTTCTGTTTCTCAAATAAAAAAGTGGTATTTTAAGAAGAGTTGCGTATATAACTCAGGATTAAGCACAAAAAAGCCCAGGTCATTTTGAATTTTCTGTGATTTTTAACGGAATTAACAGTGGACAGCAAAAATCTATTTCTGGCGCAGAATCCGAAATATAGGCTCAACTTTCCACTAGAGACTTTACTTGGCTCAGCAAAAACTCAAAAGAAAAGATACAACGGGGTTGCTAAGGAAATAGACAACACCCAGATGCAAAGCACACGAAAGAAAACAAAGTAAAACTGAAAGAAAACAGAGAAATAAAACGGGTTGTCTCCCGGTAGCGCTTTTCTTTAACGCCTTTCAGCTAGGCATAAAAAAAATCAACTCAAGTATTTTCAAGTAAAGAAGCATCAAAATCATATTTTGCTCTAATAATAGAGTCAAAGGGTAGCTTCATCTTATTTCTAGGAAAGTGTTCCAAACCTTTCTTGAGGGGAAGTTGATATTTAATACTCCCCTCTTTCATGTCAATAATAGCACCAACAATTCTAAGAAAAGGTCTTCCCAAAACAATAGGACAAGAAGCATTGCATTCAATGTTCATAACAAAAAAATCAACAGGGGAAAGGTTATTATTAACCATAATAAGAACATCATCAATTCTAACAAGAGGTTTCTTCTTAGCATTATCACCAAGATGAACATCCAAATAAGAGTGTTCCAACGGTGGTAAATCAAGCATATCATAAACTTTTGAGGCATAACAGAGATACTAGCACCAAGATCACACAAAGCATTGCAATCAAAATCATTTACTTTTATCTTAATTATAGGCTCTCAACCATCATCTAATTTCCTAAGGATAGATGTCTCAAGTTTCAACTTTTCTTCCCTAACCTTCATGAGAGCATTGGTAATATGTTTAATAAAGTCCATATTCATGGCACTAGCATTGGGACTTCTAGAAAGCTTTTGTAGAAACATAATAACTTCAGAGATATTGCAATCAGAAAAATCAATATTATTATCATCAAAACTAATGGAACCATTATCTCCCACATCTCTAAAAATTTCAGCACTTTTATCAGAAGCAATTTCAGCAGTTTAAGGCAATTTAGCACGTTTCACCAAAGGAGTAGGGACTTTATTAACACCAACTACTTTACCGTTGATAGTAGGAGGTTTACTAGCACTTGGAACTTCATTTTTACTAGTGGTTGTGATAGTGCAAACTCTAGCAATATTATTCGTTTTAGCCAATTCATCTTCTCTTTCCCATCTAGCATGTAATTCAACCATCAATATAACATTATTGTCTATTTGAACTTGGATGGCATTAAAAGTTTTATTTTGTTTAACATCTTGTGGCAAAACCTTAATTTTTATAAAATCAATATCAATAGCAAGGCTATCTACTTTAGAGGCAAGAACATCTATTTTACCAAGCTTTTCCTCAACAGATTTATTAAAAAGCAGTTTGTGTGCTAATAAATTCTCTAAGCATGTTTTAAAGATCATAGGTAGATATTTTATTATTATTGTAGGAGTTGCCATAAGAATTACCATAACCATTATTAGGAGGGTAGGGCTTATAATTGTTTCCACTAAAATTATTTCTATAAGCCTTGTTGTTAAAATTATTATTTCTAGTAAAGTTTACATCAACGTGCTCTTATTGAGAAACCAAAGAGACTAAAGGAACATTATTTGGATCAACTTGAGCTTTACCATTAACAAGCATAGACATAATATCATCAAGCCTTTCACTTAAAGAGGAGGTTTCCTCAACAGAATTTACCTTCTTACCTTGTGGAGCTCTCTCAGTGTGCCACTTTGAATAATTTATCATCATATCATCAAGAAGCTTTGTTGCATTGCCCAAAGTGATGTACATAAAGGTACCTCCAGTAGCTGAATCCAATAGGTTCCTTGAGGATAAATTCAGTCCTGCATAAAAGGTTTGTATAATCATCCAAGTAGTCAGTCCATGAGTGGGACAATTCTTCACCATAGTTTTCAATCTTTCCCAAGTTTTAGCAACATGTTCATTATCAAATTGTTTAAAATTCATTATGTCACTTCTCAGGGATATAATCTTAGCAGGAGGATAATATTTTCCAATGAAAGCATCTTTACACTTAGTCCATGAATCAATACTATTTCTAGGCAAAGATAGCAACCATTCTTTAGCTCTTCCTCTCAAAGAGAAAGGAAATAATTTAAGTTTAATTATATCTCCATCCACATCTTTATATTTTTGCATATCACATAGTTCAACAAAATTATTAAGGTGGGCAGCAGCAGCATCAGTACTAATACCCGATTTTTTTTCTTTCATCACAAGATTTAATAAAGCAGGTTTAATCTCATAGAAAGCAACAGTAGGAGCAGGTGGAGAAATAGGTGTGCACATAAAATCATTGTTATTTTTGCTAGTGAAGTCACACAACTTAGTATTCTCAGAGGAACTCATTTTAGCAGAATAAAATCAAGCAAGTAAATAACAGATATGAAGTAAACTACTTTTTTTGTGTTTTTGATATAGAGAAATAAAAACAAGACAAAAATAAAAACAAGACAATAAACAAAATAAAGAGTGAGAGACTCCCCTTGCCAGAAGACTTCCTTCTCCCCGACAACGGCGCCAGAAAAATCCTTGATGCACTTTGTTGGGAACCCCAAGAGGAGGGTGTGATGAGCACAGCGGTAGCAGTTTTCCCCTTAGTTAAGAACTAGGGTTATCAATCCAGTAGGAGAAAGATAATCTTCGGAAGGTTGATGCCACTGACGGTGGTGCTGGCGCTTCACCGGTGTTAGCAACAACGTGGAACCGGCACACAACACAACCAAAATACTTAGCCCCAATGGTACAGTGAGGTTGTCAATCTCATCGGTATTGCTGAAAACAAAGATTAGACGTATAGTGTGGAAAAACAGTGTATGCTTGCAGAAAGTAGAGAGAGCAGGAAATTGTTGTGGTTTGTTTAATAGTGTGGAAAATGGACCAGGGTTCATAGTTTCACTAGTGGTATCTCCCCATAAAAGATAGCATGTTGGGTGAACAAATTACAGCTGGGCAATTGACAAATAAAGGTTGCACCGTAGTGCACAATATGACATGAAGATTACTATGCTATTTAGTGCGGGCATTACAACAAGATACATAGACCGACATCCATCTGCATCTATGACTAATAATCCACCCTCAGGTTATCATCCGACCCCCCTTAGGTATTAAGTTGCAAGCAACAGATAATTGCATTAAACAAAGTGTGTAATGTAAGCAATGATTATGCACGCGGGCACTCTCACCGTTGTTTTCTCCCTAATGGCAACAACACATCCTCCCCCTTCACGTTTCTGTCACTCGAGCAAGGCAACAAGGAGGCATGAACCCACTATCGAGCCTAAATACTCCCTCTTGGAGTCACTAGCAACTACTTGGCCAAAATAACCACTAGCAACGGAGAGCATGCAAGATCACAAATAACTTATGCAAATAAAGACTATAATCAACTTAACATAATGTCAATATTCATCGGATCCCAGCAAACACATCATAGAGAATTACATAAGATCAATCTCGATCATGATAGGCAGCTCATGAGATCTAAACATGGAGGCATATGAGGAGAAGACAACCATCTAGCTACAGCTACGAACCCGTAGTCCAAGGATGAACTACTCACGCATCACTCCGGAGGCAGTCATGGTGATGTAGAAGCCTCCGGTGATGATCTCCTCTCCGGCAGGGTGCCGAAAACAGCTTTAGAACCCCCCTGATCTGGGGTTGACGGTGACGGCGGCTGCGGAACTGTTTCGGGGATTTTGATCAGGTACCTAGGGTTTTCCATCCGGGGGGCTTAAATAGGCGAAAGGGCAAAGGCGGTGGAGGCTGGGGGGCCACACCCATAGCTGGCGCGGCCAGGGGCGCGCCACCCTATGGTGTGGCCCCCCTGCTGCCCCTCTTCGGCTCCTCTTCGGTCTTCTGGATGCTTCTGGGGAAAATAGGACTTTCGGGCTTCGAATTTTCCAATTCCGAGAATATTTCTAGAACAACTTTTCTGAAACTAAAAAACAGCAGAAAACAGGGAACTGGCTCTGTGGCATCTTGGTAATAGGTTAGTCCGGAAAATCAAAAAAAAATGACATAAATAAGGGAGAAAATATGTAGCAATTGGCACAATATGATCATGGAGCATCATAAATTAGGGATACATTTATGACATATCATCCGCCAATTGCTTCCTAGTGACAACCCTTCCACGAACTTGCCCAAGTATCTTGTCCTCCGTGTGACCCGCTCGTTCAATATTCTCTAGCCTTCTCTTTGCTCTACGAGCTAGTATCTCCTCCAAAGATTCTTTGGATATTGCATGAGAATCACCTTCTTCATCAAAGACATGTCCATCTTCATCTTGGCCTTGATCATTAGTGGGTGAAGGATCACCACTAGGTTGATCTCTCTCAACAACGATGGGACTTTGATCATGACTTTGATGAGAAGTTTGGCCTTTATTACTTGCTTGACCTTTATCATTAGCTTGAGTGCTTGGTGCATCTTGTTGCATAGCTTGTGTATCAATGGGTGTAGTCAATGGCTCCACTTGAGTGGGGCATAGACCTTCTCCCTCCATCATCCGGTAACCCCCAATGGGAATTATTTCACCAATCCCCATTCTTATTATGATGATGGGAGGAATTGCATATCCTACAACACCATGATCTATACGCTCCCCTTGGGAGCCGTTATCCTCATCAAACACCACGTCTATAGCTTCTTCAACTTGTCTGGTGGACTTGTTGTAGACTCTATAGGCGTGAGCGTTTGTGGCATAGCCAACAAAAATGCCCTCATAAGATTTGGTCTCAAATTTTGACAAACGCTTACCTTTGTTGCGAATGAAGCACTTGCAACCAAAGACCTTGAAGTAAGATACGTCCGGTTTCTTGCCCTTGAGAATCTCTAATACGTCGAAAACGTATCTCCTTTTTCGAACACTTTTCTTATTGTTTTCCTCTAAACTTGTGTGTTTTGGATACAACTAGCACGGACTAACGTTGTTTTCAGCAGAATTACTTTGGTGTCTCGTTTTTATGCAGAAAAATCAACTTTCGAGAAAATGCCCAGAAAAGATCCCATTGATGTTTTCACCCTGGAAGACCCCGGAAGCCAGAAGGGGGCCAGGAGAGGGGGCAGAGGGTGGACACACCCCCTGGCGCTGGCCCCCTGGCCGCGCCAGCATAGGGTGTGGGCCCCCCAGGACCCCCCCTCGGACTCCCCTTTCGACTACAAGTAGCCTTCAACCCTAAAACCCGAGGGGGTACGTCATATTCCACAGAAACACAATAGAGCGCCACCGCCGTCCCGAACCTCGATTCGGGGATCGGAAGTTCCTGATCTGGCACCCTGCCAGGACGGGGAAGTGGAGGAGATCATCTCCATCATCATCACCAACGCCTCTCCATCGACCATCCATGTTTCCCCATCCATGTGTGAGTAATTCCCCGCTTTAGGCTAAAGGGGATGGTAGGGATTGTATGAGATCGTTCATGTAATAATGTCGTGATTGTTAGGGCATAGTGCCTAGTGTCCTCTATTAGTGCTATTGACATTGTTGCAACTTGTTATGCTTAATGCTTTCCACTTTGGGCCCGAGTGCCATGATCTCAGATCTGAACATGTTATTGAATCACGATGATAATTATTGTTTCTTGATCATACCTGCAAGTTGTTTACACATATCGTTGTCCGGAACCCGAGGCCTCGAAGTGACAGAAATTGAGACAACCAGAGAGGATGCCTGCGATGTGAGGATCACATGTGTTCACATAGTGTTAATGCTTTGCTCCGGTGTTCTATTAAAAGGAACACCTTAATTACCAGAAGTTCCCTTGAGGCCCTGGTGAAAACGGGCTGGTAGGATAAAAGATGTTGTGCAAGTTCTCATTGCGAGCACGTACGACTATTTACGGAACACATGCCTATGGTTACTTAGTTCTTGGATGCTTTATCATATTTATCTGCAATGCCCCTGACATGATCATTATTAGAACTTTCTTGTCCATGCAACGCCCGTTCATCCATCCCTATGCGTACAGTATTTAATCTGATGTTTACTTCAAACACTACTGTTGCTGCTGTTTTCATTCCACTGCTGTTATTATTTCACTACTGCTGCTACTATAAAACTGTTACTACTGATAAACCACTGCGAACAAAAGTACTTTCAGGTGCAGGTGAATTGACAAGTCACTTGTTAAGGCTCACAAATATTCTTTGGCTCCCCTTGTGTCGAATCAATAAATTTGGGTTTTACTTCCCTCGAAGACTGTTGCGATCCCCTATACTTGTGGGTCATCAAGACTATTTTCTGGCGTCGTTTATGGGGAGCATAGCTTTATTTGCAAGCTCACCGGAGAGTATCATTATCTACTGCCAATCATTCATCATGGGTAAGTCTCGTGATGGAAAGTTTCCTATATTACCATCCACTACAAGAAGAGGTACAACTCTGAACACCTCTGTTGCTCTTGATTCATCGTCTGTTATGAGTAAGTTGCTTACACCACCACATGCTACACATGCTACTTCAGCTGAATCTGAAAATGCTTCTGATACTTTTGATCGTGCTTCTACTGTGCTTGATGAGAGTGGTTCTCTCGGTACTTTATTAGATGCTACTATTGCTAAAGCTAAAAATATTGCAAACACTGAAACTCCTGATAAAAATCCTGTTACTCCTGCTTTTTCACCTGAGTTTAGAGAGAACCCTGGTGATGATTTAGATGATGGCTATATTGAACTGAGTGATGATCTTATTGATGAAATACATGTTATGAAGGATAAAGATGCTGCTACACGTCTTATGGAAAGTCGTGCTGTTAGATATAAATTATCTCCTGATGCTAAGTTTGCCTCTTCTCCTATTTATATTAGGGATAAGGATTATGATTTCTCTCTTGATTTATCTTATATATCTATTGCTGAGAAGGAACCTTTTTGTGGAACTGAAAATGAAAGTGTTATGAAACATATGAATGAGCTCTCCTCTTTGAGTAGTTTATTCTCTGATGATCTTAAGAAACGTAGCTACTTTGTTGCTAAAATATTCCCTTTCCCATTGAAGGATGAACGTAAACTTGGTTTAACAATTTGTCTCCTGGATCTATTGATAGTCCTATTGGTTTGGTTAATGCTTTCTTTCAGAAATATTTTCCTGCTAGTGCTCAACATGCTGCTTTACAAAATATATTTAACTACAAGCAATTGGAAGAAGAGAAATTGCCTGTATCTTGGGAAAGGTTCGGTTCTTTAGTTAGAGATTCACCTGGGCATAAGCTAGAAGAAAATAAACTTCTTGATATATTCTATAATGGACTAATTGTTTAATCTGAGACATACCTGGATAATTGTGCTGGTTGTGTTTTTAGGCAAAGAACTCCAGAAGAAGCTGAGGAATTAATGGCTAAAGTAAGCCAAAATCATGATGATTGGACTATGGTTGAGCCTGAGCCGACCCCTACTCCAGTACCTGCACCAACACCAACACCAACACCCAAGAAGAGGGGAATGATTGAATTAAATGATGAAGTGATGAGAGAAGCCAAGAAATCTCTTAAAGAGAGGGGTATTAAATCTAAAGATGTGAAGAATCTTCCACCTATAGAAGAATTATGTAAGCCAATCCCTCACTCACCATCCATTGAGGTACACTCTCTCCAATATTTTTATAGTAGAGATATTCCCTATAGAAAACCTCCTGATCAATGCTTAGATGAATTTGATAATTATGTCATTAAGCAAGATAATTTTAATATGAGAGTGCAGAACCACCTTATGGAAAACTCTAGAGCTATTAACGATTTGCTTGGTATTATAGAAAGAACCTCTAATGATGTTAAAATGCTTGTTAAATTTTTTCAAATGGTTCAAACTCAAATTGATCAACTTGCTAAAGTGCAAAAAGATTTGCTAATTAATGCTTATAAAGAAAAACATGATTATGAAATAAGAACTAGAAGTGGTATTGCTACACAAGATCCTTTATATCCTGAGGGACATCCTAAAATAATTGAACAAGATTCTCAGCAAACTAATAATAATGTTATTCATACTAAGAAGAAAGAAGAAGAAACATAAAACTGCCGTAGAATCCTCTGAACTTGCTAAAGATCCTAATAGTATACTAATGAAACTGAAAGTGGTAATGAAAATAATGATGCTTCTGATAAACAAGAACCTATAGCTGAACCTGAAAAGCAAACTAAAACTGCAAAGTATAATAATGAAGATTTCATTGTTAATAAACATGGTAATGAGAGAGAACCTTGGGTACAAAAACCAATGCCTTTCCCTGGTAAGAAACACAAATCTAAGGAATAATAACACTATAACAAGTTTTGTGAATGGATGAAACCTTTGTTCTTGCAAATTCCTTTAACTGATGCTATTAAATTGCATCCTTATGCAAAATATATGAAAGATATCGTCTGTAACAAAAGGAAGATTCCTAATGAGCAAATTTCCACTATGCTTGCCAATTACTCTTTTAATGGCAAGGTTCCTGAGAAGCTTGGAGATCCTGGTATACCTACTATTCCCTGTTCTATTAGAAATAATTATTTTAGAACTGCTTTGCGTGATTTGGGAGTTGGAGTTAGTGTCATGCCTTTTACTCTCTATAAAAGACTTCTCCTAGAAAAATTGATACCAACTGATATATCTTTGCAAATGGCTGATAAGTCTACTGCTATTCCTGTGGGTATATGTGAGAACGTTCGTGTTCAAACTGCTAACAATTGTCTGATATTAACTGACTTTGTTGTGTTGGAAATGCATGAAGATGATAATATGTCTATTATTCTTGGAAGACCTTTTCTTAATACTGCAGGGGCTTTTATTGATTGCAACCAAGGAAAAGTTACTTTTAATGTTAATGATAAAGAGCACACTGTTTATTATCCTAAGAAGATTGATAGAAATTATGGTCTAAATTCCATTGAAAATATTGAGACCATCAAGATTGGAGAATTTTATTGTCCTATTCCAAATCCACCAAAAGAATATGAAATTATTATGATTGGGACTATGCCTATCAAGGTTGAGGTAACATGAGTATTTAGTGAGAAACAAAGTTTTGTTTCATATAAAATTATTTTGGTAGCAAGACTTGATCACCCTTGTTAACAAAAAAAAAATGAAATGGGCAATGTTTTCACTATGTTTTCACCTTCCCCATTATGTTTTCACCATGTTTACTTCTGTGATCACATTATTACTTGAGTACAATCATGTTTTCCACCATCCTTATGCATGTTTTCCTGATGTTTTCACTCTGATTACTAAAGTTATGCATGTTTTCACCACCCGTACTTTTGTTTTCACCACTACCACCTTTGTTTTCTTTGGTTATTCTTTCATTGGAATGTCTTAGAACCTCTGTAGTTCTGGTTTTGGTTTTTTTTCATGGTTTCACTTTCGTTTTCCCGGTTTTTATTAATTATTAAAATTCTAGAAATACCTCAAAAATAAAGTTTCTCGGAAAATTCCAGAAAAATTATAATAAATTTGTACGTCAAAAATGAGGCAGAAAGCCACCTGGGAGACCCCTGGGGGACCCACCAGGCAGGCACACCCTAGGGTGGCGCCAGCCCACCACTAGCTCTCTCCCCTGCCAAAGTTCCTTCTCTCAACTCCCAAACTCAACACATTTCCTGGAACCCGAGTTCTTGTTGTTCTTCCTCGAATTTTTTCGATCTCTTTGCTCAGCCCATATTTTGTGCCGAAATTGGTGCATTTGCTCTCCGGTATGTGACTCCTCCGGTGATCCAAGTAGAATTTTGTTTAGTGAAGTATTTCTTGAGTATTTTGGTACTGTAGGTGACAGCTTATGTGAGTTTGCATGCTTGATTTGAGTAGAAATAATATAGTTTTGATGTATGTTTAGCTCTCATATAAGTCCCTATTGTAGTCTACACCTTATAGTTGCTTGAAATTAATTTTTCTATGCTTGTTGAAAAATTTCAGAGATGGAGCACAATGCTTATCAACTAAACCAGCATGAGGTCATGCTCGTGCACCGTGAAGAGAGGGTGTTCCCATCGATCTATCAGTGTCGAGAATTTAAGCAAGTCACCGGAATTCTGCAGGATTTTAACACTCTAGTGCATAATGCAGGTTTAGAGCGTTTCATTGAGGATGAGCCCATCCAATATGTGAAACTAACTATGTCTGTGGTGCAAGTTTTTTTTGTTTTAAATGGTCTCCAACTAACCCAATGGTCCGCTTAAAGATTTATAATGAAGTTGTGAGCCTGCCTTTTAGTGTTTTCTGTGCAGCTATTAAGGTACCTGAGTGGGGGTCTTGTGAGAAAATAAGTGGGCAGCCCAAACCACTACTGGATTTATATGGAGAGATTTGCCAAGGCAGAAGCTTCATGGGAGAAAGTGGTAAAATTCGTGAAATTTAACTCCCTAGCATTCGATACTTTGCCTACTGTCGAGACATCGTGGTAGATTTCTGTAACATCCCAAGTATGAAAAACAGCCATTAGAATGTTTGCTCTCTGTTATTTTATGTTTTGCATCATGGCATCATGTTGATTGCAATTGTTTTGCTTGTTTTCCTTTTGTTTTCCTCTGTTTTCATTTGTTTTCCAACTGTTTTCATTTGTTTTCCTTTGTTTTCTATTTGAATTTCAAACCAAAATTCAAACCTTTTGTTTCATCCTTGTGATGTTACAATTTCCAAATGAATGTTTCAAATCAAAACAATCAATTGTCTCCATTAAAGTGTGATTTCAAAACTGTTGTTTTGTTTCTATAAAAATGCATCCAATAACCAAACACTTTTCAAATTCAATTAATTTCCAAAACAGCAACTCTGTTGAAAATTATGAAAATTGCAAAACAAATCAATCAATTGTTTCCATCAAACCATAAGGTTCAAACCATTAAATTATGGCTTTTTATAATTCAATTAATCCAAATGTTATTTCAAATTAAAATCATTCACAAACAGTATCCAATTTCAACTTATGAAAATCAACAAAATAACCCTAATCATTTGTTCTAACTAAACAATAGGGTTCACCCTATTAAAAATATTGTTTTCAATATTAATCACTTAAATAAGCAAATTCTTTCAAATATGAATTAAATCACAAACACTAATTTAAATTCAAACTTTTGAAAAACCAAAGTTGGTAAGTGGTTGTTGTTGACCTAGTTAACTCACATAATTTTTCTCTAAAATTTTACTAACTCAAAACCCTAGATTCTTCCTATTTCTATTTCTGCAAAAAAAAAAACAAAGCAAAAAGAATAAAAAGAGCAAGGGAGAGAGAGAGCAGCCAGCAGCCCAGCCCAACTAATCCCCTAGGCCCATACCCCTTCGAGGAGGGCATCATCTTCCTCCTCGTGATGTCACCCTCTGTACGAACACATCAGCCACCGCTCGATCATCTTCCCCCTCCTCTGATTGCAGCCGTACCGAGCTCGGTTCCCCCATAAATCTGCCTCCTCTCTGCGTGCCCTAGCCCTACTCATCCTCCAACGCCGCCATCTTCCCTCTTCCTCCCCTCTGCTCTCTCTCCCTGCAACTTCCCCTCTCTGTACTGTATCTCTGAACCTGTACCACCTCCCACTTCCCCTCCGGTGATCGACGACGTTGAGCCCCCCTCCGGGCGAACGGTGGGCGGGAATGGAGCCGCCCCACGCCCCTCTTCCCCCTCCACTCCTCGACGAGGGCCAGGAGGGCCTGAGCCGTCGCCGCCGACCACCTCTTGTCGCCGCCACCCTCCCTGTCCGCCCTGCAGCGACCCCTCTGCTCCGCCCCGCCTCCTTCTGCTCGAGGTGAGCAGCACCCTCTCGCTACCCCTCCTCCTCTCCCTTCCCTCCTTCTGCCCACAGCACCAGCGCCCACGGCGCCCCTCAGGCCGCGAGCGCAGCAGCAGCCATCGCTGCCTGCCTCCGATCTCTGTCGAGGTACAGCACACAGCGATTCAGTTTCGGAAAAAAGTCCCGCGATTCTGCACCTTATCCACCCCCACCACCCTTTCTATCACCAAACACATCACAGCCGCACTGGTTACCTGTCCCTTTGCGCGCCCAGGAGGGCAGGGGTTCGAGTCCCCCCTTCCACAATAAAAACCACACTTTTATTTTCATTTGTTTGGTCACAGCAACTTCACAGATTCACCAATAGATCCCTGCTAGTTATTTTCTAGATCCCTGAAATTATTTCCAAGTCCCTAATGAATTAAAAATGGCAGATTTGCACCCTATACTTCTAAAATGCATAACTAATTCATCTTAACTCCAATTTTAACTTTTTAAATATGTTTTCTGTCCCAAATTAAATGCTCTATCCAAATATCAAATTCGTTTACTGTTTTGAATATTTTAAATTGGTGAAATATTTAAAAACTTGCTTAATTCACTTAAACTTGCAAAATTCATAACTTGAGCATAAAAATTCCAAATTCCACAAACTAAATATGTTTTCCAATCAACTTTTCATGTACTTTCCAAATATAAATTTTGTTTGCTGTTTTGAATAATTTAAATTGCTGAAAACAACTGTTTCTTAATTATTGCATTTAAAATTGCCAAAATAATAACTTGCTCATTTTAAATCCAATTTCAACAAATGAAATATGTTTTCCATGCAAAATTAAACCACCTTTTCAAATATAAAATTTGTTTCATGTTTTGAATAATTAAAATTGGTTAAATGATTTAAACCTTGTTTAAATCATTTAATATTGTTAAAATCATAACTTGGTCAAATTAATTTATTTTTGAAACTATAAAATATGTTTTCCAACCCTAAAAGTATGAGCCTTTCAAATATGAACCTCACTTACTGTTTTGAACAAATAAAAATTCAAATAAGTTCATGTTTGAATTAAATTCATTTAATTCTTGCTTAAACTTGTTTAATTCATAAATAATTTATTTGAAATCCTTTTTCAACAAGTGAAACATGTAATCCACCTAAAATTTGGTGTTCTTTTCAAATATGAACTTTGTTATCTATTTTGAACAATTAAAATTGGTGAAAACAACAAATGCTTGTGTGACACCTTTAAGGAACCAAAATTTCCTAACTTAATGAATGAATTTCCAAACTTGGTAAATTTCATTTCTACTTGTTTCTATTGTTGTTATTTTGCTGTTTTCCTCATCCATGCATCATGCTAATCCACCTTCACCTGTTGTTTAGTTGTAGAACAATTAATTCAACCATAATTCATGGGCTTTTCATGTGCAACTCAAATTGCATATGGGTCCATTTAAATTGTGTTACCATGTCAACTAGTTTTTTTTGATGCATCAATTAAATGGTCATGCATCATCCCATGTTTGTGCATTATGCCATGTTATTGATTGTTTGTTCTCTGCGTTGTTTGTTTGCTTCTTCTCGGGTACACGACGACGTTGAGACCGACGATACTTACGACACCCCTTCTAAGGAGTTAGCTCAGTACCAGTCTGCTGGGTTTGCAGGCAAGTATTCACTCACATGAACCATCGTGTTCCTTTCAACATTGGATACCGATACTTTTCCGTTGTCTATTCTGCTAGCCCTATGAATAGTTGCTTCTGTTACGAACCTATCACATGTATCCTTTAACCCTGATATTGCCTCACCTCCATACCTATAACCTTTTGCTTGTTGCCCGTGTCTTACTAGCATGCTTAGGGTTGTTTGGCTCGAGTCTGTTACCCGTTACTTTCTGTTACTATTTCATTATGTTCTGGGGGCTCGATGTTAAACAATGAATCATGCTAATGTTATTGTTAATAATAATTTGATGATAAGGCACCGGCAGGAGGCCCTGTGTGGTTTTGAGGCCTGCTAGTGTCGACCCTAATAGGAAAAGGGTCTTGTCTACTGATCCATGATGAGCGCACTACCCGCATGTGGGAAGCGAGTATGGGCGCCCCCCTCAATTTGATTCGATTCGCATCTTGTCCAAATCGCCTCATTTAGTTCGGGTGTTCCATTTGCCGCATGCATGTTTTTGCGAGCCCAGGCCAGGGTGGAAACTTTTGTAGTCGGCATTTAGGGAGACACGTTCTTAGAGTGCTATGAGGGTTCCCTTTTCTTCGGGGGCTCGATTAGCCGTGCGCTCACTGCACGGGGTTCTTTGGGCTTGATGCGAAGAAGAGTTGGGTTGTGTTGAGTACCTCGCTTGGTGGGTTTGATCCCCGTCTGGCGGGTTATTCTTACGTGTACGGCCAAATTGGTGCACCCCTGCAGGGATAAATCTTCTCGAGAAGCCGTGTTTTCCGCGGTTATGGACTACTTGGTGAAAGTACTGGCTAACAAGTACTCAGAACAACTTAAACCTAATGATTAACAACCTTACACCCAATGAATAACAACTTGACTAGTAATAGGCTTATTGACACAATAATCTGAACCGTCATTATTTCAACTGTGTGAGTTATCCTCGGATTGCTTCTTTGGATAAGGGGCGAGGTCCAGGATGGGTTTGTTTGGTGGTTAGCTATAGTTGGTTACGATACGCGATCTTGTCTCTTTTCTGTTAGCCGGAGGTTGTAGTGTTTCTGTAGTTGGTTAGCGCAGCCAGTTGCAGCATCTTTTATATCCCCTCTCTTCCGTTGAACCCAAAGCATCTGTGCTTGGTGTTGACGGGTTACACTTTGGTGAACTGTGAGTCTTGCTTGCCAGTACGTTTATGTACTGACCCCTTTGGGGCCGTGGTTTCCGCAGACTACGTTTCCGAGGATCCCCATGGTGGCTACTACGTGGAGTATGACGAGACTGCTGACGAGTAGATAGCGGACCCGGGCAGGATCCGAGACTTCGTGGATGGGATCCGTCTTTTCGTTTCCGGCCTCATAGGCCTATTTGGATCTTGTCTGTACTCAGACATTTTGAATGCTTCCGCTGTGATGTAATGATGTATTGTTGGGACATGTGTCCTCTGGATGATTGTATTGCTATCTCTGCTCTAATGAGAGCTATTTGCAACTTATTTCCATCTTTTGTGTCCTAGAGACATGTTGTGCTATCATTTTGTTCAACGCCGTTGACGTACCATGTGTGTATGGTTTGAAGTACGTCAATGGAAGTATCCTGATTTCTATGGGATGGTTTACGTAGACGATGAACAGTAGAGTTTGGTTGTCACACATACGTGTGTTGGCCTACTCGTAAGAGATGCGGGTGCAGGTAAGCCCCCTAATCCAATCATCTACTGTTCAACGGAACTGCGAGTATCCCCTAGAAGTCCGGGTGCGACAATTTCATAGACGGGGGTGCCATGAGACTACCGATAGAGACGCGGGGGGACGTGGTTGTGCGAAGGACAATGACACAAGGTTTTTACCCAGGTTCGGTACGGCGCAGTAATGCGACGTTCCTACTCCTGCAAACTCACTATTCAGGACTAAATCCTGAAGATACAGAGTACAATGTGAGGTTCTATTGGCTGCTCGTCAAGGATCAACCTCTCGGCGAGTTAGCCTTTAGCTTCTTGTCTATCTATCATATCTCCCGTCCGGCTTTATATAATAGCCGGATTAGGGCATACAGAATAGGAAACCTAGAAGACTACGGTAACTCTCTAACTTGGAAAGTAAGGAATCCGCCTTCTACTCCAAGCCAGATCAGGTGGGCCATGGTCCGGGTTCTTCTAGAATCCGGCTTCTGTGCGTCAGCTTACTGGGTCGCCTAACGGACCGTAGCCCATTACCATTTAGGCCACCCTGGTAATCCGGCACTTTAGACTACCATCTGATATACCCCTAGTTGGTATATATCCGACAGTAGCCCCCAAGAAGGATTACGACTCAGATCCGCCGTCTTTTGCTAAATGCATATTTTCCATGAAATATCGGCCTGCAGTCTTGATTCTTCTTTTTCTCCTCAAAGGATGTTACATAGCAAAAACTCGGAATCTGGAAAATCCGGCTTTCATCCCACGAATCTTCGCGGAGAAGGAACTTCCTACGTCAGCGCTTTAATCTTGCTGACGTAAGGGACGTTTGGGTTACAGGTGGGAAACCCAGAAACATATCTCTGACAGATTCTCGCGGGAAACGAGGCGATAGCAATAATCACCCGTCGTTTCATTTCCCGGAATATCCGGCGAGTGACACGCGTTGATCATCCAACGGTCAAAAGAGCCGTTAGCACGCATCGTGACGAGATTCCGGCTATAAATAGCCATCTTCGTCCTCCTCGGAAACCTTCCGCACTCACTCAGCACCACTCCCAGCACCAAGCCCTCGCAGAGCCTTTCCCCAACGCACGAACGCACCCAGGACCTCACCCGAGCGACCGAGCGCCGCCCCTTGATGGCATCTCCGGCATCTTCCCCAGCCCGCGCCGTCGCCAAGGACATAGATGAGATAATCGAAACGATGGACCCGCAGCTGGATTCACTAGTGCGTGCCTCCGGCGACGAGCCGGTGAAGACCACGGGCGGCGCGGAGGGCAAGGAAATCCCTCTCGCCTCCGCGGATCTTGCGGGTTCCTCGTCCGCGGCTCCCCCACCGTTCGCGCCCGAGACGGTGGAGGAAAAAATTGCGCTCGTCGGAGACGAGCTCGCGGCCGCGTCCGCCGCTGCGTCCGCCGCCGCCGGAGCAGAAGAAGAGGCGGAAACTGCCGGCAACTGGAGTGCCAGCAGTATTCCGCCATCCCTCCTTCCGACAATGGAGAAGGAGGGCTTGTGCTGAAGGGGAAGTGGCGGCTCCCGGAAGACGAGACCGAGCCCATGCCAAAAGACGAGGAACACGTCCTTCTCTCCTCCCACCTTCAGAGAGGTATGGGTCTTCCGCCATCCGCCTTCTTTGATGGAGGGATGCAAACCCGGTAGGCCAACTCCAAGGCATAACCCGGCCCAAAGGACGCTGCGCAAGATCCGGCTAAGGGTAAAGAGACTTCTGGAAGGCCCAAGTTTGTAGGCCTCGTAACCCGGATTGTGGGTTACGGTGAAGGAAAGTTAGAGTTCGTATGCGGTGTCCGGGTAGGATTCAGGGTGCGCCTTGGAGAGTAAGCCAGGGGGGTACGGGTGCTTTATAAACCGACCCCCAGGTCTAGTTGATTGAGATCTAAGAACCCTAGCAGTACCGCTTGATATCGAGCATCTAGTGTATACGAGAGATCGAGTTGATATATTAAGATCGGAAACTCGGCGACTTGATTGCCGGCTACCAGATCGAACTCCATCATGTTTTCCTCTGAGCTAAACCCTCTCCCAAACGCCTGTGTCGTCTTGCCCCAAGATCAGTTACCCCCGGTAACGTCTGCCGTGATAATCCCACGACAGTTGGCGCCCACCGTGGGGCCTGCGTCCAAAGGTGTTTACATCACGGGAGAAGCTCGGAAGAACATGGAGAATCTTGTCGTCGGCGAGATCTACATCGACCACAAAGGAGAAAAGACGGTGGACGATTCCGGCTGGGGGCCACAGTCGGATCACCTCGAATCCGGATCCGTCGTGACAATCGGCCGGATCAGCGTCTTCATTGGTATGGTATGTACTTCCGGTTCGATCCCTGACAATTTTGGATCTGATTCTGTGTCAGGGGAGGCCACTTCTATCCAAGCAGATGAAGAAGAATCAGTTGGAACGACATATCCGACAGAAGAACCCATCGCGAAGTGGGAACAGCCGGAGGAACAGGCATGGACCCCGCGCGACCGGGTCGAAAGAGAGGATGATACCGAGTCCATCCAGGATCTGCTGGAAAACCGGTATGAGGAGAATAACAGCGAAGGGGAACAACATGAATTCGCACCAAGCATCATACGCCGAGTCGCGGTTTACACGGCTCCCGCGACCAATCTCAACCAAGAGACCGTAACCGCGGCCGCGGCCGGGTCAGCACAAGCATTAACCCGGCAGCAGGGGCCGGCTAACGGAAACACGGTTTTGGCCCAGGTTGACGGAGAGTCGGCATCGGTTACCAGTCAAGTGCCAGAAAACGAGCTACACGCGAACACGTTCGGGTTCCTAGCAAACCGGACACCAGGAGCGGGCCCTTCCAATCCACAACACCCGGCCTTGTTCGACAACAATCTGATACTAGATCCGACGGTTCTTGCCACAGGTATCACTCCAGAGAACACGGCGGAACGTGTCAGGGATTTAGACGTAGCCCGTCGTGCATTGGAGCAGCAGAGGAGGCAAGTAGAAGCAGAAAGGCAAGGGATGGCCACACGGCAACGTGAGCTGGATGCACTGGAAACTCGGCTCCGAGAGGAAACGACTAGAATACATCAAAGGCACCAAACTAGATTACCAGCATTGGGAGGAGTCATAAACCCGGCCGCACTATTTATCACGCCTCAGGATCAGCCGATTCCAGCGGCAAATCAGGGAACCGCCCCTCAGCCGACAACTGGAGGAGTACAACCGGTAGATATGCAGGCCGGGTTACCCGCACCACAGACTGGAGTTACTGCCGGCAATACTGTACCACCACCACCACCACCACCACCATCGCGTTTTCGCACACCAGCGGGTCATTACAACAATCCCATGGACAACGTGTACGCGGCAACGCTTGCACTAAATCAAATCCCCGTGAGAGAGTCACCCCACGCAGAGGAGACCCGGCGGGCGATAGATATGCTGCGCACCGCGGTGGCGCAACAGGTTAATTACCCGGATCACAGAAGTGGAATGCATGGGACGCAAGGTAACGCTGGAAACATCCAAACAAGTTCGGCACGACGGAGGGAAGAGCAGCAGCAAATGCCTCCTCCTCCACACATACAGGCAGTACCAGCAGCATCAGCAGCACAGGCCATCGTGGATAGTTCCAGAGCCAGGAGAGCCGTGGCCGGGTCTGCGGCACATGGGCCGCCAGCGGCACCGCATCCAGCTGTACCCCCTGCAGGATCACACGTCTCCCGAGTAAGACCAGCTTCAACCATTCTTGCAGGGCCTAAGTGTCTTTCGGATAGCATCAGAGCTGAGCCTTACCCGGAAAAGTTCAAAGAACCGGGTAAAGTGGTGAATTATGAGCCGACTATGGATCCGGAAACATGGTTGAGCAGCTATGAGATGGCCATGTCGATTCGCAATGCGTCCGAGAATCTTCAAGCCAAGTTCATGTATCTAATGATGTCAGAGGGAGCAGCAAAGTTATGGTTCGCCAATCTACCGGAAAGATCTATTAAGTCATGGGAAGAATTGAAAACTGCGTTTATCAAGCACTTTCACGGGACGTGTAGAAAGTTATTCACTATTGACGACTTAGAGCGATGTGTTCAGAAGAAGGGAGAATCGGCGCGCAGCTGGGTGCGCCGGGTTATGGAAATTCTCCATTCATCTACGGATATTCAGCCCAAGGATGCGCTGCAAGCTATGGCAAAGACCTGCAAGTACACACCCTTAGTACAAAAATTAACTCGCATGAAATCTAGTCGGAATGCTTCGGAGGTTACAATGGGAGAATTGATGGATGCATGCAACAAACATGCCGCAACGGACACTATGGAAGAAGAAACTGATGATAAAAAAGCAAAAGCAAACACAAGTAGTAACGGAAGAACCGGCAACGGATCAGCGCCGGGTAACAACAGCCAGAACAAGCGTCCGTTTGAAGGAGGCTCCGAGTTTGTCGCCAATACTGAAGCTGGATCTTCCAGACCCAGGGCAGAAGGAAATTTCAATGCTGGAAGTCACAATGGAGGAAACTATCAAGGGCCACCAAGGCCGAGTAATAATTGGGACATATTCAGAATGGCATGCCCGAAGCACAGCAGGAACGGTAGGCCAGCTAACCACTCCTTGGAGCAGTGCGCCGACCTACAGAGATGGAAGAATGAGGAAGTGAACAGAGCCATGCGAGGTGCAGGACGGGGAGGAGGACCGGGTCCAGGTGGAAACCCGGGCAACGGCCCACCCCCAGTCGGTAACCCGGCAGCTGGAAATCAAGGTAATAACCAAGGGGGAGCAGGAGGTTTCCAGGCTAACCCCAAACAGTTGGGTCAATATCACGTGCATACCACAGGAGGTTCTAACAAGGACAAAAACATACTGAAACAAGCGGTCAATTCAGTTTCTTTGGCTGTCCCAAGATACCTGAGATGGTCAGAACAGGATGTAACATGGAGCAGAAGGGACCACCCGGAGAGAGTAGAACACCCGGGAGTCTTAGCATTAGTAGTCGCACCGCAGGTCAATGGGTATGAGCTGAAAAAGGTTTTGATGGATGGTGGAAGTAGCATCAATATAATGTATTGGGAAACCTTCTTACGCATGGGCCTCAAGGAGTCTCAGCTACAAAAAAGCTCAACAATTTTTCATGGGATAGTGCCGGGTCATTCAGCGTGCCCCGAGGGAAAAATCGCATTGGAGGTAGCTTTTGGGGAATCAAAGGATAACTATCGAGTTGAGTGGCTCACTTTTGAGGTGGTCAAGTTGCGCAGTCCTTATCACGCGTTATTCGGAAGGCCGGCTTATGCCAAATTCATGGCCAGGCCGTGTTACGTGTATCTACAGCTAAAAATCCCGGGTCCTAAGAAGACCATTACCATACATGGAAATCGAGACATAGCAGCTGAATGCGATGAAGGAGATGCAGCAATGGCCGAGCAAGCCTGTAGAAAAGAGGAGCTCAAGCATTACCGGTCTCAAGCAGACCCGGAGGACAGAACCACATCAAAAAGGCCGAGTACTGAAGGCGAAAGAGCAAAGTCCAAGGCAACACAAGATGCTAAGATGGTGGCTTTTGTCAAGGATGATTCCCCCAAACAATCTGCCATAGGAGAAGAAATTGCACGGCCGCTCGCAACCAGCCGCGTTATGGAAACACCTCACCCGGGTTGGCTAGTAAACCCGGTACTCATCATGAAAAAGTCCAGCAAATGGAGAATGTGTATCGGTCACGTCAGCCCGGGACCGGTTCCCAAGAAGAACTAAAAACAATGTAAAGGGCAGCAGGTTTCAGACGCGCTCTTTTCCTACCCAGGGTACCTAAGGGGACTGGAAGGTTTTTAATGAGGCGGCCTGCTGATCCAAACTTTCTCGTATCAATAAAGAGATGGTTATCAAGTCCTATTTTGTTACGATCTTTACTTCAGTTACAGGTTAGTAGTATCCACTGCTATCAACACATCAGTATCATTAAGTATGTTGAGTATATATAGGTCTCGGGGGCTGATTGCTTAAATAGCACGGCCACAAGCCCAAAGACCCGGCCTTGATGCCTATGAGTTATAAGGGCCGATTACTCGCAAACGAGTACGGCTGCAATCTTATAACCGGACAAAGGATCCAAATTTTCTTGACTTTTCTTACTTAAGCTCGATGTGACTCGCACTAAAGTGGCATGATTTGCTCGCTTACGATTACAATCAGCCATGAAGCCCATTGGGACTTGTCTGACCCTGTTTTCGTATAGATGTAACAACATGGTATCCACGCGAAAGCCGGCTTACAGTACAAGATAGTCAAAAGGGTCATCTAAACCACAAGTTATGCAGAGTACAAGGCTAATAGCTGGAAACTCAACGTTTATCAAGCATAACTTCATTATCTATATGAAAAAATTCCGGGTTTCGGCTTAGCAACAACAAGTTTGTTCTCTTCGAAAAAACCACACACCAAAGACTCGGAAATTCGGGCCTTGGGGACTGTGGGTTCCGAAACAGAATCAAGTTGTTTCGTCGCTAAGCTCGAAAGACCCCAATGTCCGAGTCATGGGGACTTGGGGACTTAAAGAAAAGTCCACCTGTCAAAACTCACGATACTCGGAAATAAAGAAGGAAATGAAAAGAAAGTCGGATATCAAGAATAAGTTCAAAAGTAGACAAGTACCAAGTTCATCAAAAGGCCTAGAAAGGCACGAAGTGTATCACAGAATTAAAGTGCGTTACAAGTTGCAACACTAGTATCAAGGGTGCACAGGCGCACCGTCAAAAGAATACTTGTTTTGAGTAAAAACATCAGATGATTGAAGTATTTTTATGGCGTTTGCCTATTCGGCTTCCTGAGTAGGGTCCACATCTTTGCCCTTGCCCTCCGGGTCTTGCTCCTGGACTTGCTCTTTAGCTCTCCCGGCATCATCACCCGGATTCCTTGCGGCAGGACGGACAAGCGGAAGAACAGTCGGTGTAGAGGTGGTTGGCCCTGATCCTAACTCGGCCTCTCTCTTCGTAGTTGCTTCCCTCTTCCTGGCCGAATCAGCAGCCCATTTCTCCAAAATATCAAAGGGTGGGGGTGCGTCCTCTGATGGGGGGATAGTAACCCGGTAGGCCCACTTCAAGGTATAATCCGGCCCGAGGTGAGCTGATCAATACCCGGATAGGGGTAAAAAGGTTACTAGAAGGCTCAAAGGCTTGTGAGATTCGTAACCCGGCTTGTGGGTTGCGATAAGGAAAGTTAGGCTTTATATGTGGAGTTCGAGTAGGACTCAAGATGTGCCTTGAAAGGCAAGTTAGGGGTGTACGGGTGCTTTATAAACCGGCCCCTAGGTTTAGTTTGCCAGAGATTCAAGTCATATTGTAATACCTGTTATCGAGTATCCAGTACAATAATATCGAGAGCCGGCGAGTTGCTCTCTGGTTCTTAGATTGCTTTTCGCCATGTTTTCCCACGAGCTAAACCCTCTCCCGAATACCTGTGTCGACTTGCCCCAAGATCAGTTACCCCAGGTAACATCTGCCGTGATTATCCCACGACAGTTGGCGCCCACCGTGGGGCCTGCGTCCAAAGGTGTTTACATCACGGGAGAAGCTCGGAAGAGTATGGAGAACTTTGTCGTCGGCGAGATCTACTCCAATGACGAAGGAGAGCTGATAGTGGACAATTCCGGGTGGGAGTTGGAGCCGGATCACTTCGAATCCGGATCCATGGTGTCAATCGGCCAAATCAAAATCTTCATCGGCATGGTACGTACGCTCAATTTGAAAGGACAATATCATGTGCATGTTACAGGGACTTCCAGCAGGGACAAAGGGGCGTTGAAGCAAACAGTGGATCCAGCCTCCTCGGCCACTTCGGGATCCTTGAGATGGGCGGAGCAAGAGGTAACATGGAGCAGAAGGGATCACCCGGAAGGAATAAAGCACCCCGGGACCTTGGCATTAGTGGTGGCACCCCAGGTCAATGGTTACGAGCTGAAGAAAGTCTTGATGGATGGAGGGAGTAGTATCAACATCCTATATTGGGAAACCTTCTTGCGCATGAACCTCAAGGAGTCCCAGCTACAAAAAAGTTCGACGGTGTTCCATGGAATCGTGCCGGGTCATTCGGCACGCCCCGAAGGGAAAATTGCGTTGGAAGTAGCCTTTGGAGAATCGGTAGATAACTATCGGGTGGAGTGGCTCACGTTCGAGGTAGTCAAGCTGCACAGCCCCTACCACGCTCTGTTCGGAAGGCCGGCTTATGCTAAGTTCATGGCTAGGCCGTGCTACGTGTATCTGCAATTAAAGATTCCGGGCCCCAAGCAGACCATCACTATCCATGGAGACCGGGATATAGCAGCCGAGTGCGATGAGGGAGATTCAGTAATGGCCGAACAAGCCTGCAGGAAGGAAGAGCTTCAGTATTACCGGTCGCAGGCGGATCCGGATGATGGTACAGCGTTGAGAAGGCCAGATGCTGAAGACGAAAGAGTGAAGTTCAAGGCAGCTCAAGATACCAAGAAAGTAGATTTTGTGGAGGGAGATCCCACCAAGCAGTTCACTATAGGGTCCAATCTAGATGATGCGCAAGAAAAGGCTCTGGTGGAATTCATCCGTTCAAATGCGGATGTGTTTGCTTGGACACCCAGCGACATGCCGGGTATTCCCACTGAGTTGGCAGAGCACAGTTTGCACGTGGATCCCAAGGCCAGGCCTGTGAAGCAAGGTATGAGAAAGATGAATGAGGAAAGGAGAAGAGCTATAGGTGAGGAAATCGCGCGACTATTAACCGCAGGCTTTATCATGGAAGTATTTCACCCCGACTGGTTAGCAAACCCGGTTCTTGTGATGAAAAAGACAAATGAATGGAGGATGTGTATCGATTTCACGAGCCTCAACAAGCATTGCCCAAAGGATCCGTTCGCACTACCAAGGATAGACCAAATCATAGACGCGGTAGCCGGAAGCGACTTGCTGTGTTTCCTGGACGCATATTCGGGGTACCACCAGATTAAACTCAAAAGGGAGGATTGGGAGAAAACGTCATTCATAACCCCTTTTGGGGCCTTCTGCTACAAAACCATGACGTTTGGATTGAAAAATGCGGGCGCAACTTACCAACGATGTATTCAGAAGTGCTTCGAGGGCCAAATTGGGCGCAACGTGCACGCGTATGTGGATGACGTGGTTATTAAGACCCGGAAGGCAGAAACGTTCATTGATGATTTGAAGGAGACATTTAAAAACTTGAGAAGGTACCAGATGAAGCTTAACCCAACGAAGTGCGTATTTGGAGTCCCGGCGGGGAAGTTACTCGGCTTTATAGTCTCCGAGAGAGGAATCGAGGCAAACCCGGACAAAATCAAGGCCATCCAAAGTTTGAAGAAACCGGAAAATTTGAAGCATGTTCAAAAGCTCACGGGCTGCGTAGCAGCCTTGAGCCGGTTCATATCCAGGCTTGGAGAAAAGGCAATACCCTTGTATCGGCTTTTGCGGAAGTCAGATAAGTTCGTGTGGGATCAGGAGGCAGATGAGGCGTTTGAAGCGCTAAAAAAGCAATTGTCGGAAGCACCAGTACTAGCAGCCCCGGGTCCTAAAGAACCTATGTTATTATACGTGGCCGCTGGTCCCCGGGCCGTCAGCGCGGTAGTTGTCGTAGAACGCAAGGAGGATGGGAAGGGATACCCGGTCCAAAGGCCGGTTTATTATGTCAGCGAGGTGTTATCGGAAGCAAAGCAGCGTTATCCACATTGGCAAAAGTTGGTGTTTGGGGTCTTTATGGCCAGCCGGAAGTTGAAGCCATATTTCCAAGAACATCCCATAACAGTGGTTAGTTCAATACCAATGTCGGATATCATCAGAAACTCGGATGCAACGGGAAGAATAGCCAAATGGGCAATAGAGATGGGAGATTATCATATCAGCTACGAGCCCAGATCAGCAATCAAGTCACAGGCTTTGGTCGATTTTGTTAACGACTGGACACACACTGGAATGGCTACTATAGTCCCAAATTCCGAGTCATGGACCATGCACTTCGATGGATCAAAGCAGTACGAAGGGTCAGGAGCTGGAGTGGTGCTGACGTCGCCAAAGGGGGACAAACTAAGTTACGTGCTACAGATTCACTTCGATTGTTCAAATAACGTGGCCGAGTATGAGGCCCTACTGCACGGCTTGAAGATAGCCAAGGAGATGAACATCAGAAGGATACGATGCTTTGGGGATTCGGATCTTGTGGTACAGCAGGTATCAGGAACCTGGGATAGGAAGGACGCCACTATGGCAGCGTATCGCAGAGAGGTTGATAGGGTTGCCGGGTGTTTCTCCGGGTATGAAGTGGAGCACATAGACAGAAGAAAAAATGAGGCAGCGGATGCACTCGCCAGACTCGGCTCGCGTAGAGAGCCGGTTCCACCTAATGTTTTCCTGGATGAGCTATGGCGACCGTCAGTTAAATCCGAGTCTGAGGAAGAACTAGCAAATCGAGACCCGGATGAGGAGTTTGTGGCTACAATACGTACTGTTCCCGAGTGGACAGAGCCATATCTGGCCTATTTATCACGGGGCGAATTGCCAGAACAGGAAGTATTAGCAAGACAAATCTTGAGGCGGGCAAAAGGATATACTATTATCAATGGGGAGCTGTACAAGAGAAGCGCGACAGGAGTCTTTCTGCGCTGCGTGACACCGGAAGAAGGCCGACAAATCCTTAAGGAGATCCACGAAGGTGATTGTGGGCATCATGCGTCCACAAGATCCCTTGTGGCTAAGGCCTATCGGCATGGGTTCTTCTGGCTCACGGCCTTAACAGACGCGGAGCGGATAGTGGCAAGATGCGATGGATGTCAAAGGTACGCTCGCCAAACTCATGTGCCGGCTATGGAGTTACGGACAATACCACTAACCTGGCCATTCGCTGTTTGGGGTATGGACATGGTTGGCCCTTTCCATATGTCACCATGCAAGAAGACACATCTTTTAGTGGCTGTCGATAAGTTTACCAAGTGGGTGGAGGTTATGCCGGTTACCAATTGTGAAGCGGCCACAGCAGTCAAATTCCTGAAAAGAATCATATACCGGTTTGGATATCCCCACAGTATAATCACTGACAACGGAACCAACATGTCCCTTGGAGAGATGGAAAAATTTTGTGGCAACAATGGAATCAGGCTTGATGTGGCATCAGTGGCACATCCGCAAGCCAACGGGCAAGTGGAGAGGGCGAACCAAGAGCTACTTCGAGGATTGAAACCGCGGCTAAGGGTCCCTTGTATCAGGGCCGCTGGAGCGTGGGTTGAAGAACTCCCTTCCGTGGTCTGGGGTATCAATACTACACCTAACCGGTCCACCCAGATGACGCCTTTTTTCATGGTTTACGGCGCAGAAGCAGTATTACCAAGCGACATCATTCATGATTCACCAAGAGTGACAGCCTACGTCGAAGTGGAGAACGAGAAGAACCGGCAAGACGCCGTGGACATGTTAGAAGAACAAAGGGAGCAAGCCTTAGAAAGGTCAGCCATATATCAGCAGGATTTGCGAAGATATCATAGCCGGCGGGTAAAAAGCCGGGTCTTCCAGGAGGGAGACTTGGTCCTGCGCTTGGTTCAAACAAACGAGGGAAAACACAAGCTATCGCCGCCATGGGAAGGACCTTTCATCATAAGCCGGAGTCTACATAATGGGTCATATTACTTGATAGATGCAAGAGAAGAATCGGCCACAGTCAACGACACTGCTCATACTACTGCACCTATGCAAGAAAGAGATAGACCATGGAACGTGGCTCAGCTACGTCCATACTATACTTAGCAGAAAATGATGTAACAGGCAGCAGGTTTCAGACGCACTCTTTTCCTATCCAGGGCACCCTTGGGGACTGGATGGGTTTTTAATGAGGCGGCTTGCTGGCCCAATTTTTTCATATCAAATAAAAAGGGATTATCAAGAAAAGAAGCAAGTTTTATTTATGCAATGTGAATATTCAGGTCTTGAGGGCTGGTTGCTCATACAAGCACAGCTGTAAACTCAAAAAAGACCCGGCCTTGATGCCAATGAGTTATAGGGGCCGTCACTCGAAAAAACGAGTGCGGCTACAATCTTATAACCGGACAAAGAAGTCCAAATTTCTCGGCTATTCTTACTTAAGCTCGATGTGACTCGCAACGAAGTGGCATGATTCGTTCGCTTACGATTAAATGTCGGTCATGAGACCCAAACGGGACTTGCTTGACCCCGTTTTCGTATTGATGTAACAACATGGTATCCACGCGAAAGCCGGCTTATAGTACAAGATAGTCGAAAGGGTCATCTAAACCACAAGTTATGCAGAGTATAAGGCCGATAGCCGGAAACTCAACGATTATCAAGCATAACTTCAAACCTCGTAAGAAGCTGTCCTGAAGTCTTGGGCATTCAGCGACAGGCGATTTGTTTCCTTGAAAGAAAACAATCATGTGCCCTAGACGCAGAAACCCGGACTGGGGACTTATGAGCTCTAAGGAAGAAACAGCATCATCCAGCCGATAAAATTAAAACAAGCCACGCATCCGGGTCTCAGGAGCTTAGGGATTCAGGTCTAAAACTGGTCCCTAGACGCCAACGACACCCGGAGGGCGGGTCTTGCTAAGGAAAGTATAAGGAAAAGTATAAGGTATCGAGAATAAAGCAAGTGGATATCAAGAATAAGTAAATGCAAAGACACATTCATCAAAAGCCCAAAGGGGGCGCAAAGTGCATTGGGAGTTTAAATAAAAGTGTTACAAAAACCATAAAGTATCAAAAGAGCACAGGCGCTCTGCTTAAACGAATAGTAAAGACTGTTTTAACGATGCTTTGCCGGCTGACGTGTGTGAAATGATAGGCATTACTTCAAGCTGCAGGATCCATCTTGGCCTTGCCCTTGTCGCCACCAGTAGTTGCGGCGCCACTCGGGTCGGTAGCAGTCCCGGGTTGTGCAGCAGAAGTTGCAGGAGCAGAATCGGCCTCGGCCTTCTTGGCGGCTTCTTCCTTCATCTTGATCGCCTGCTCCTTCCAACGGGCAAGCATATCGAACGGCTGGGGGCGGTTCGCCTTGACAACCTTGTCATTAGCATCATAAGCAGGGAGAATCTCATCAATCTCTAAGCTGTCAGCAATAACGCTAGCCGGATGGCGGACTTCTTTCTGAATAGCCTTGAAGTCCTTTGGCAAAAACTTGGACCCATCCAAGTTGAACTCTGGAAATCCACTCATAAGTTTGGCAAGTTGTAGCTTGGGGGCGTATGCTTTAGCCAGTGCGAGCCCACGGGTTACCCCAACTCGGCAGGAGGATCGTTTCCAATGCCAAATCCACTCGGGGATCGTGGAGCAGAATTCCAGTAATCTCTTCATATTATCTGGCTTGACATCCGGCAGTCGCAGCTCATCAAGTATCCAGCTAATTCCGCCGCAAAGTTGGCGAAGAGTATTCTTGATGGTTTTAAGCTTGGCAGCATCATCTTCTTCGGGGGCAGCATCACGTGGGCCTGCTAAGAAAGGCAAAAGGAGTAAAGATAGTAGGCAAGCAAGTGCAAGTGTTCAAATCAAAGCAATCCGAGTCATAAAAAGGTGAAATTCAAAAATCTTACCAGTCGCGGTACGGTGAACATCAGCAATTTGAGCGGAAAGAGTTGTAAGTTTTTCCTTAGCCCTGTGAGCTCTCTTCCTGTACTTTTTCGTCATCTTTTGGCACCTGCGAGCCTCAGTCTCAGCAGCTTCACGAAGGGCCGTTTCTTTTCCAATACGCTTGGTGGACTTGGCCAGCTTCTTCTCCAACTGTGAAACATAATCCTGTCAAGAAGCATGAAGAGGGATCAGCCAGAAACATTATGCAAAGTTCCAAGCAAGTTACCTAGTAAATTACTCGGAACTTGGGGACTAGGCATGGAGACAATTGATGATTAGTCGGGGTTACCTCGTGCTTGGTTATTAAGGCATCTAGTATGTTTTCTTCGTCGCCCTTCAAGGTATGGAGGGCATCTAGCATTTGAGCAAAGGTCATGTCTTCAGGGCGAAGTCGAGAAGGGCCGGAGGATTGGCCCTCTTGTGGAGGAGTTGTTCCGAGTTTGGGGGTCGAAACCCGGATTGTTTGAACGTCCGGGATAGGAGAGCCCGACTTGGTCTCTACAATGATGTCTTCGTCCACTTCTTCAGAGGGCTGGGGTGATGCAGTCTTTGGTGGGACTGGGTCCTTAAAAGGATCTTCTCCATTTCCATCCTCGGCCTCGTCCTCAACCTCAACGTCCATGTCATCACTCGGCTTCTCTTCTCCCTGCTCTTCTGATTCAGGGATGTCCGGGTCGCTTAGCGTAACTGTGGCGCTGGAGAAAAGAAGGGAGACATTGATCAATGGAATATACGGAAAAAAGAAAAGTAACTAATACGAGAAAATGTAAGTAAAGGTAGTTACCCGGTGTTCACGGCATAGTCCGGGGGAAGCTCGCCGCTGGAGGCGGATGATGTCGGCAGGAGCACTGGCTGCGGCACGCGAAATTGCCCGGCAAGTGGATGATTAGGAGATGGATGACGTTGAGGAGATTGGGAAGGTTGAGCTGGAGGGGTACTGGCCCGATGAGTGGGTGAAGTGGAGATACCCGGGTTAAGGGGATCATCCCCCGGAGAATTCCGGGTCACCCTACGTTTAGTCGGGAGAGGGTCCTTCAATAAGGGTGAATGTGATAATCGCTCGTTAAGTTCATGCATAGCAGCAAAGGAGTAAGGCGCACGAGACATAGAAGAGAAGGGAACCTTTTCAACTACCCCTCTAGCCTTCCTTTTGTTTCCAACAGGGGGCTCCTGGTCAGACTCGGTGGCCTCTGGGTCATTTTCTTCTTCCTCCTCTTCATCCCCCGACCCTGAAAACCGGATAGGTATCAGATAAGAGAAATAACACAGGTGAAGGGCAGGTGTGAAGGGTATGGGAGAGTACCCTCATCATCGTCAGCAGACTCGTTTTCCTCTTCAGGGTCTTGAGAAGGAGGAGGATTTTCAACTTTCCAGAAGGGGTCGTTATCCTGTGAACAAATAAGCACAAGTGGTGGTTAGAGGCTATAAGGGATGAAAGTAATGAAATGAGAAAAAGGAGTCAGGTCTTACCGCTGGGGCGGGGTTTTCCCGAGTGAACGGGGATAACCCGGTAGTGTTCTTTATGACATCTAGTCTCTCCGTCAGGAAGCCCTTGATAGTCTTGTTGGTGTTACCGGCAGGGAAGTTTTTGGTGGAATAGCGAAGGGAATCTGTGACGTGACCCGAGTATTCGTGCAGCGACTTTGAGCGGATGGAGTTGGGTTGAACCCGGAACTCCACCCAAGTCTTTACCAAGTTAAGTCCGAGAAGGCCATGGGCTGAAAGGGCCGATAGTTCGGCCAAAAGGGGCCGAATTGCTTCCCTATCAGAGTCAGGAGCGAAAGCACTAAAAGACTCGGACGGCTCGAGGGGGGTCTCCGAGTAACCCGGCAGTTTCTTCTCACCGTCCGGAGAAGTGTCGTGGCAATAAAAGAAGGATAATTGCCAGTTTTTGGCGTCAGAGTTCAGGTTGAGAGGTGGCATCAGTGAGTGTTTGCGGCGCTGGATAGACACCCCGCCGCAGGTAAGAAGCGTTCCGTTACCGTTCTCATAGCATGGTTCGCATTGGAATAATTCGGTAAAAAGAACAAGGCTTGGCGGAGTGCGTAAGTACGACTCGGACAAAACTATGAAGTGGGTTATGTTCAGCATAGAGTTAGGCCCTATGTCGAACACCCGGAGGCCGTAGTGGCTCAAGACTTCCCGGAAAAAAGGGTGACCCGGAGGACGGAATCCCCGGGTCACATGCTCGGTAAAGCAAATTACCTCGTTCCCGATAGGAGTGGGACAGGTCTCATCGCCAGGAGCCCTCCAATGTATTTCCTTTTGAGAAGGAAGGATTCCTAGCTCGGCCATCCCATCTAGCTTGGCCTTTGTCGTTGAAGACCGACCCCAGTTGGCAGAAGTGGTTTGAGAGGCCCTTGCAGAAGCCGGGTGTCTTCCTTGTCTTTTAGGAGCCATGGAGTTGACCTGCAAGGGACAGGAAAAGTATGGAGTGAGATTCGGAGCATCAAATCATTCGGGTTTGGAGACGTCAAGGCGTTGAAGGCTAAAATGAAACCCGGATAATGCACTACGACATTAAATGCAGAAGATTTTTCCGGGTGTTAGATGAGGTTGAGTAAATTGCTAATTACTTACACGTTCAGGTGAATTGGGTGTACATGGATGGTTGCCCATGCCTTTATTGTGGAAGGATTAGCTGGAAAAAGAGGATTTTCCGGGTGTTAATGCGACAGGCGGAAATAACAAGGTGGAATGGATCTAGATCGAAAAGCTTGCGAGCAATCTTGTGCAAAGTTGGATGGCCGATAAGTGCGCGGGGATGAGCTGCGACTACGTATCAGGTGACTAAAGGAACTAAGGTCTATCGAAGCGGTTCAATTTGATGATATCGGAAAATCAGTTTACGGGTTGACCCAGATCCAATCTTGGTCAGATTGAAAAGGCTGCGAGCTTAAATTGTATGGTTGAGAAAGGCTTACCAAAGGAGTTGAGGTCCGAAGTGAGGGAGGTGCGTGGCGCGGCTTGAGTGTTGCGTCACGGCCCTCGATGAAGAAGCGCGGGTGTGACAACGGTGCTTAGTGGCGGTGCTGGATAGCTTGAGGACGAGTGCGGCCGGAGGTGGCCTTATCTTTCTTGAAGCGTGCGAGCCCAGTGGCAGAAGTTGCGAGGGAGCGTGGAGGAAAGGGATGATGAAGCGGGATGAATGACTTAGGGTTACCATCGGCTGATATTTATAAGGAAGGTGGTGAGCTCGCCCGCGGCTGGAAAGCCGGAGGTTACGGAGCAATAATTATCCGCACAGATTTGGTGTTGCGGGTGTTTGGAATGCGATTTGTCCCGAGATATCCGGGATCCTTATCAAGAGTAGGGCCTTAATATCTTAGGGTTCAAATTTGAAAATGTTCGTTGGGCATTCGAGGAAGGATCGAACTGTCGAATGACCGCTGCGGAGCTGTGTCTAGTCATATGTTAAAGTAACTTGACCCGGTTCATGTAAGCTTGGGTGTTTCATGTCTTTTTAAGGAATAGCGAGCACTTCAAGAATGGATCTGTGAAGCCCGCGCTATCCTGGGGACTACTGATGGGGGGATAGTAACCCGGTAGGCCCACTTCAAGGTATAATCCGGCCCGAGGTGAGCTGATCAATACCCGGATAGGGGTAAAAAGGTTACTAGAAGGCTCAAAGGCTTGTGAGATTCGTAACCCGGCTTGTGGGTTGCGATAAGGAAAGTTAGGCTTTATATGTGGAGTTCGAGTAGGACTCAAGATGTGCCTTGAAAGGCAAGTTAGGGGTGTACGGGTGCTTTATAAACCGGCCCCTAGGTTTAGTTTGCCAGAGATTCAAGTCATATTGTAATACCTGTTATCGAGTATCCAGTACAATAATATCGAGAGCCGGCGAGTTGCTCTCTGGTTCTTAGATTGCTTTTCGCCATGTTTTCCCACGAGCTAAACCCTCTCCCGAATACCTGTGTCGACTTGCCCCAAGATCAGTTACCCCAGGTAACATCTGCCGTGATTATCCCACGACATCCTCCGTAACAATTTTTCCTTCAGCATCGTATGCACTCATGATAGTGTTCAGATCCATACTATCGGCCAAAGTGGTGGCCGAATGACGCACTGCGGACTGTACGGCCTTGAAGTCCTTAGGTGTAAACTTGGAGCCATCTGCTTTGAATTCTGGAAACCCGGATATTACCTTTGCCGGATCAAGCTTCGGAAAGTAAGCCTTAGCCAGGGTAAAGGCCCGGGTCATACCAATCCGGCATGCCGAGCGTTTCCAGATTTCAATCCAGCCAGGCACGGTGGATTAGGCTTTGATAAGATTTACTTCACCCGGATATACTTCAGTAGGCCACTTCACGGCGTCCAGTATAAACTTTGTGCCCGCAAAGAAAGTCCGGAGCACAGTCTTTAAAGTTTTAGCCTTTGCAATGGCATCCTCTTCTGGGGCCGCAAGGTTGGCACCTGCAGTTGAAGCAAAGGAAAGACGTATCAGTAATCCTGAGTATCATATAATAAAGTAAAGGCATGAAGACAGTCGGCAGCAAAAACTTACTAAGCAAGATCTGATAGGTATCGGTGACCTGGTCCGATAGTTTCTTCAGTGCAGTTTGAGAAGTATTGCACTTCTTCTTGTATTTAGAAACATCATTCTTCAAGGTTTCCACGTCATCCTCAAGGGTTTCTCTACGCTTTACCTCGGCGAGAAGAAGTTGTTCGGTCTTGAGCAAAATTTCATCAGACCGGGTCGTATGCGCCTGTAAGTAGCAAGGAACACAAGTATCAGTCGGATATTATGGCAAGCTGAGTATTGCGTAAAGTACCAAGCACAAATTCAGCAAGTCATGCTCGGAACTTGGGGACTAGGCATACACTACGAGATATCAAGTATTATTACCTGGTACGCTGCGGCCATGCGCTCCAGAATATTGCTCTCTGAAGTCTTCATAGTGAGGAGAGTGCTCATCAGTTGATCAAAAGTATCATTACCCGTGTCAGAGGACCCGGGGCCTTGGAAATTCCGAGAAGGAGTTTTCTTCTTAGCAGGGGGCGGCATCCGGGTCATCCGAATGTCGGAATCTGATGCCCCCTCTTCCGCACCCAAAGTGGCAGCTCTTTTCTTCTTGCTTGTGCGAGAGGCTATTGGATACTCGGCTTCTTGTATGCCCGGGTTTATTGGTGACACTTGTTCTTTGCTGCTAGACGCGGCTGTTGTCTTATCAGCCGGGTTCCCCTTACCCGGGTCATCGGTCGCCATTTCTTCTTGGTCGCTAATAACGACGGTGGCCCTATGGATAGTATGAGTGAGTGATTAGTGTGCAATCAGGAAAGGGTGATGAAAATGTGATAGAACGTCAGAAAAGGAACTTTACCCGGGATTCACCGCAAAGTACGAAGGGAATTCGTTGCTGGACCCGGGCGAAACTGAAAAATATCAAGACAGGTTTCGTAAGGGAATGGTTCAGCAAGATTGTTTCCTCCGAGAAAGGATAAGGTTAATACCAGCGCGTCGAGCCGGAGACAATGGAATACCCGGGCTAAGAGCATCGTCACCCGGGTAATTCCGAGTCGCTCTGCGCTTGGTCATGGGCGACTCCTTCAAATACGGCCAGTGGAATAATGTCAAGTTAGCTCATGTATATCATCAAAGGAATACGAGTTGAATACAAGGAGGCGATATGAAACCTTGAAGACGACCCCTCGGGGTTTTCTCTTAGATCCGACTTTAATTGTCGGCTCCACTTCATCTTCATCACTGGCGGATTCCACCTTGCCGTCAGTTTCTTCTTCTTCGTCATTCTCCTCTTGTTCTGGAAGTCATCAAGGTTATAGTTGGAAAATGAAGGAGTTACGATGAACTTAAAGGAACCAAGCAAAACCCGGCGAGCACCTTCATCCGAGTTAACGGCCTCTTCTTGTTCCTCTGGACTCTCGGAGCTAGGGGAAGTGTCGATCTTCCAAAAATCATCATCAGCCTGAGATGAAAGTATCAGAACAAGGGTTATCAACCGTATCAAGCGGAAAGAGCAAAGGTAAAAACGTCAAAATCGGATCTTCACCTTGGGGGCTGGGTTCTCGAGTGTGAAGGGTTCTAATCCGGCTATGTTCCGGATTACCTCTAGTTTTTCTGTCAGAAAACCCTTGATAGTTTTATTTGTGTCACCAGCCGCAAAGCTGTTGTCAGAATACCGGAGCGGGTCTGTGGTTTGCCCCGAATACTCGCACATTAACTTTGTGCGGATGGAATTGGGCTGAATCCGGAAATCGACCCAAGTTTTCACCAGGTTGAGCCCGATGAGACCTTGGGCCGCAAGAATAGTGATTTTGGCTAGCAAAGGTTAAATTGCCTCCCTGTCCGAGTCAGGGGCAAAGGCATTAAAATTGTCGGAGATGTCAAGAAGACCCTCTGAGTAACCCAACATTTTCTTTTGGCCGGGTGGGGAAGTGTCTCGGCAATAAAAATATGAAAGCTGCCAATGTTTGACGTGGGAGTTAAGGGTAAGAGGTGGCATCAGAGAATTCTTGCGGCGCTGGATAGAGACCCCGCCGCAAGCGAGAAGTGCCCCGTCACCGCTTTCGCGGCACAGTTTGCACTGGAAAAGCTCGACGAAAAGAGCCAAACTTGGCGGAGTGCACAAGTATGACTCGGAAAGGACGATAAAGTGGGAGATATTTAACACGGAATTAGGACCTATGTCAAATACACGAAGGCCATAATGGCTCAGAATGTCGCGGAAGAAGGGGTGACCCGGAGGACGAAAGCCCCGGGTCACGTGCTCTACAAAGCATATTACCTCATCCTTTGCCGGTGTAGGCCGGGTCTCGTTACCCGGCACTCTCCACTGGATATCCTCTTGAGGAGGGATAACTCCCAGCTCGACCAGTTCTTCTAACTTGTCTTTGGTGACCGTAGATCGCGCCCAGTTGGCGGATATGGAGTTGGTGGTCTTGGCCTTTGCCGGCTGCTTTCCATGTTTCTTGGGAGCCATGGGTGTGACCTGCAATACACGAGGTATAGGAGTGTGAGGAATAAGACTCGGAAATCATAAGCTGGTCGAGTATCAGTGAGCGGTATCGAGACAGTATGAAGGTTACATAATATCCGGGTGTTATTTTGTGGAGCAAGGTTCAAGCTACCCGGGTATCAAGCATCATTATAAAAATCATGGAGGCTTATGCGTTGAAAGCATGTTCGAGGGTAATGGATGGTTATACAGGTACCTATTATGAGTAAAGGGAATCGGAAAAGGGAAGATTTTCCGGATGATAGAGGCAAGGGCGGAAAAATTGGGCGGCCCGAGCCCAGGCTAAAGATTCCATTTCTAGATTTGTGGCAAAATTAGCAGTTGTGGGCGGTAGGGACGTGAAATAAAGCCAGTATCCAATCCATTGGATGAGCTAGAGTGAATACAAGTAACTGAATTCGGCATGACCGGGAAAATGACCGGCGGGTTGACCTAGATCTAATCTGAAGAAAATCAAGAAATTATAGAGGCCAGCTAACGGGTATGAGAGGCTTACTGGAGGAGATCGAAGCGAAGCTCGACGAAGGCAAATAGCGCAAGATTGGTGCCCCTTTGCGATTCCCGGCGGGCCGGTCGGGGGTTTGGCGGCGGATCTTGGCGGCGGTGCAGAGTGTGCTATGGCGGAGCGTAGCCGGCGGCCAATAGGCTCTGGTGATGCGCGCGGGATTTCCGTGGTGGCGCTATGTGAACTTGAGCGCGGAGGAAGAAAGGAAGAGGAATGGGGGGAGTGAGCCGTTGGGGTTAGGGCTACCCCTACGACCATATTTATAATGGTTCATGTGGATAAGTTTGGTTCCACGAGCGGGAGCCGGGGATTACGGAGTAACGGCTATCTGTTTGAGTTTTGCGAAATACGCTTTAAGTGTTGAACGTGATATCTGGGCAGAAATAAGAAAGAGATATTCTTCATAATATCAAGATCAATTATCGAGTAAAGTGCAGGATCTTGACACTTTTATCAGGGCTTAGACCCGGAAAGCTAAGCCGGGTATTTGGAGAGGAGCCGGGTTACTATATGGCCACCGTGGAGTTGGGCCTAGCTGTTTATCGAAGCGTTTTAACCCGGCCTTCATGCATTTGGGCATTTGATGTTTTTTCAGGGAATAGCAAGCGCTTCAAGGAAGGATCCGTGAAGCCCAAGCTATTCTGGGGACTACTGATGGAGGGATGCAAACCCGGTAGGCCAACTCCAAGGCATAACCCGGCCCAAAGGACGCTGCGCAAGATCCGGCTAAGGGTAAAGAGACTTCTGGAAGGCCCAAGTTTGTAGGCCTCGTAACCCGGATTGTGGGTTACGGTGAAGGAAAGTTAGAGTTTGTATGCGGTGTCCGGGTAGGATTCAGGGTGCGCCTTGGAGAGTAAGCCAGGGGGTACGGGTGCTTTATAAACCGACCCCCAGGTCTAGTTGATTGAGATCTAAGAACCCTAGCAGTACCGCTTGATATCGAGCATCCAGTGTATACGAGAGATCGAGTTGATATATTAAGATCGGAGACTCGGCGAATTGATTGCCGGCTACCAGATCGAACTCCATCATGTTTTCCTCTGAGCTAAACCCTCTCCCAAACGCCTGTGTCGTCTTGCCCCAAGATCAGTTACCCCCGGTAACGTCTGCCTTGATAATCCCACGACATTCTTCCTCCAAATTCTCGCCCACTATAACATCCAACCCCATAACCTGCCACCCAACTCCATCCTTTATTTAGCCGGATTTCAGGCCCTTTTCGAGGGTTATCTAGGTATAGCACCTAGGTTAGATTTCTGGCTTTATTGTTTTGGGGTTAAGCGGAACTCTTCGGAGGGCGTACTCCCAACTTGTGGGACCATTTCCTTCACTCTTCGGAGATTTAGGGAGGATTGGTTTCCCAAGATTAAAACATCGGAATCCGTCAAATTTTGGACGGGTTCCTTCTTTTATCATCCCGATGTTCCCTTTCCTGGGAAAACCACCGGGGTTCCACCTTTCTTGAACACCGCCGCTGTTCCCCAAGAAAATTGGGGAACTGAAGCAATTCAAACCCTGCCGCCGGATCTTCTCAGGATCAAGCGGCGCATCACAAAGCTCGTCGCCTCTGATCCGCCTCTAACAGGCATGGAAACAGTCCTTTGCTGGTTGGAAAGGCGGATTCATCCTTTGGCGAATCACGACGCTCGCCTCCTCTACGAATATTCGGGAGATGGCGATGCGATGCGGACAACCGACAAGGCTTGGTCGGCAAAAGATTTACGGAAACGCGTAAATCAATTGGTCGCATCCCGCGACCAATACGAAGAAAGCCGGCCAATGTATACGGCCGAGAATCCGGCTCCCAAGGTACATTTTTTGCCTTTTGGTTTTAACTCCTTGTCGTTTACTTGGTTTTCATGCTTTCAACTCATTTTTTGTCTTTTTGACAGATTGCCGAACTTCCTGAGTCGGAACTTGCTTCCGATGCTGATCTGGAGGCATTGCACTCCGCCTTTGCCGGTGGACGTAAGCGCAAGAAGATTTCCGCTTCCCAGGAAGTCATTGACCTTGACGGGGTGCCCGTCGTCACCTCCAGGTTTGAACATCTGGGTCTACTTTGTTGGGATTTTCTTCCTTTACCTTGGAGTTTAACTTTCCGGCTTTTTCTCCTTTTTAGCCTGCCTCCCTCTACTCTGAAGCCGAAAAAGTTGAAGAGGCACAAGGCTGTGGCCAGCAAAGGCCCACACCTGTCTCCTGCTACCGCTCCAACTACACCAATCGCAGCAACAGAGGAGCATGCTGCAGCCCCCAACACCGAGTCCCAGACCAGCCAGCCCATTGTGCCGGAAACGGACACGAGGGAAAGGGCGGTCCCTGAGGTGGGAGGTCCTTCTCGGATAACTGAGGAGGAGATTCCCACCTTTGATAAGGAATTCAAAGATATCAACGAGGGCCTTAGCACAATTGGGACTCTTTTTGCCGACTACGCAAAAGAGTTCACTGAAAACTTGGCAGGTTTACAGCGGATGAGCCAGGTATTATCTCTAGCCCCCAAGCAATAAGTCGAATGTATGATTTTCGCTTAATGCTTTTTATCTTTATCATGCTTGTTTCTAAATTAAGCGTTCTGGTTCGTTTCCTTATTTCAGCAAACCGCTGAAACCATAAACATGGAAGTTTTCAACAAGCTAACTGTCAAGAATAAGGAGGTTAGAAGCCTTCTCTCTATTCTTGAAGTTAAGGAAACGGAGCTGGCATCATCTCAGCTGGCGCTGAAGGAAACAACAGGTAACTTTTAGTTCTCTGTAGTTCCTTGTCCATAATTTTTGCCAAGTACTTTTCCGAGTTTTCTTATCTCGGACATTTTTCCTTGCTTTCCAGCTGCTTTGGCGAAAGCCAAGCAAATAGCTGAAGATGCCGGCAATGCCGAGAATCTCCGCCGGGAGAATTTGGACCATCATAAGGAACTTATGAAGGCTCAAAAAGATCTGGAGGCCAGCAATATGGCTCTTGGAATTGCTCAATCCAAGGCCTCCCAACAAGCGGACAAGGACAAGGCCACTATCCAAGATTTGGAGAACGCCTTGAACCTGCGCCTGGAGGAAGGCTCCGAGATGGACAAGATTCTCGGTAAGTTATCAACTTTTACCGGATTTTCCATGTCTTAACTTTTTTCTCTGTTTTTCCGCTAACTCTTTGGTTATTTTGTCTTGAAAAAACAGGAGACGACCCAGATCTTACTCGGATTGAGAAAATCCGAGCTTTCGGGAAGGTGTTTACTGCGATCCGAGCTGTAGGCATGAAGCTGGTCAACAAGTACCTTCCCGCAAGAACTGGGGAGTTCTCGGAAGTTGAAAAACTTCCGGAAGCTATCCTGGAGGTGGCAGAGTCCAAGGAATCCACCTTCGCTCCGCAGCACGGGGTGGTGCACGCATGGCCTTAGGCCTTATGCGTATGCATTATCTCAGTGCCAAATCTTGGCGCGTGGCGTCCGGTATCCCTGTTGGATATACGGAGACCCAGCGGACCACCATCTTTGACGAGATCAAGGGTCACGCCACCAAGATCGCCTCCATGGCGAACATCTCCATCACCTATCCAGAAGAAGAAATTCCAGCAGCCCCCGAGGATGACAGCAGCGAGGAAGACTCGGATGCTTGAAGAATTCTCCTTGTCCTGGATGGTGGAAATAGGAAATAGGAGCATTGCTGCACTTTACAATGTAATTTATATTGTAATGCTTCTATTCTGTTGTATAAACAAGTACTCCGCCCTTTGCAGTTAGCATTTATGAAATCCTTTGCAAGTTTTCCGGGTTTTATATTCCTTTATCTTCCAAGTTCTCTGGTTTGTGTGCTTTAACTGTCCTTAGCGTTTGAAATGGCTCAATAGTACTTTAATCTTCACGCCAAGTTACTGGGTATAACCAGTCAGTTTAAACTTGGAAACATGGATCATACTAAAGGCATTTTTACTTACTAGCTCCAGTGACCCAGCATATAAACAATCAGATAATACTTAGAGAAAAGTAAGGAATTTTTTGAATGAAACTCTGGCACACAGGCACAATCCGAGTTTCCTTTAACCTTTAGTAGGCTGAAAATCATTCAGTTTTTAAACGCCGAGCACGCAGGCACAATTCGGGTTTACATTGAGTATTTTGTAAGATCATTGGGAAATAGATGGGACGGAATCATGCTTTGTACTATAATAAACTTGTAAAAACATGGATGTAAGAATTCCGACAACTTTATTTCATGATCTCAAAGATGTCTACATAGAAATTGAACTAAGTATAGAAGGGACGTAACTGCTGGATACTCCAGGGCCTCTTTGTCTCCCCTAGTTCATCATATATCTTTCTCTTTCTTTTGCGATTCGGCTTCTCGGGGGCATCTTCCGTATCGCTAATGTCTACAAGATAATATGATCCATTCTTCATGGCTTTACTGATGACAAATGGTCCTTCCCATACTGGGGCGAGTTTGTGCTTTCTTTGCTGCACAAATCTTAGCACTAGGTCACTTCTTTAAAAGAACGATGCCTGATTTTCTGACAATGATATCGTCGTAAACCTTGATGATATATGGCGGATCTTTGAAGCACAAGTTCTCGTTCTTCTTCTAAGAGATCGACGGCATCCTGTCGTGCATTTTCGGCATCTGATTCATCGAAATCCTGCACTCTTGGGCTGTCATGGAGCATGTCCGTTGGGAGAATTGCTTCCGCACCATAAACTAGGAAAAACGGGGTTTGCCCAGTTGACCTATTTGGTGTTGTTCGGATACTCCAAAGAACGGAAGGTAACTCTTCTACCCATGCTCCAGCTGCTCTATGAAGAGGAGATTCGAGTCTTGGGCGTATCCCTTGTAAGATTGAGCTATTCATTCTTTCAACCTGACCATTGGATCGCGGGTGTGCCACAGATGCAAGATCTAGGCGAATTCCCGTTTGTCGGCAATATTTTGCCAACTCTCCAATAGAGAAATTTGTCCCATTATCGGTTATTATGCTGTGTGGAACACCGTATCTCATGACTATGTCAATGATGAAATTTCTGGCAGTCACACCGTCAAGCTTTTTGATGGGTTTGGCCTCCACCCACTTGGTGTATTTATCCACTGCAACGAGTAGATGCGTAAGTCCGCCTCTGGCAGTTTTGAATGGTCCCATCATATCTAGCCCCCAGACCGCAAACGGCCATGTAATGGGGATAGTTTTGAGTGCTTGGGCCGGCATATTTGTCTGCTTGGCGTAATATTGACACCCTGCACACGTGTTTACAATGTGCTCAGCGTCCGTCTTGGCTGTTAGCCAGAAAAACCCGGCGCGGAATACTTTTTTGACTATGCTTTTTGATTGAGCATGATGTCCGCAATCTCTGGCACGGATTTCTTGCAGAATTTCTCGTCCTTCTTCTCGCGAAATACACCGCAGAAAAATTCCGGTAGTGCTGCGTTTATACAGGCAATTATTAATTACCGTATATCCTTTGCATCGACGCTGAATCTGTCTTTGCAAGACTTCGTCTGCTCCATCCGGGTACTTCTGATCAACTAAGAAGTTTAAATATGGGATTGTCCAATCCGGGTTAACGAGCATGACTTCAATTGACTCGGAAGCCAGAGGATAATCAATATCTCCACCTTTTATCGATGGTTCGTACAAATGTTGGACGAAAACCCCTGGTGGTAGGGTTTTGACCCTTTCTGACCCCATGCGGGCTAATGCGTCCGCGTTCCAATTTTCCTCCCGTTTAACATGGAGTACTTCGAATCCAAAGAAGCAGATGGCAAACTCGTCCACCGTTCTCCGATATTCGGCCATTATAGAGCTTTTGGCGTCCCAAGTTTGGTTGAGCTGGTGCTGTACCAAATCTGAGTCGCCATAGCATAGGATGCGTTTGACGCCTATTTCCTTTGCAATATGCAAGCCGTGAAGCAAGGCTTCATATTCTGCCACGTTATTACTAGCGTTGAAGTGTATTTGTAATACATACTCCATTGTATCTCCTTTAGGGGATTTTAGAACTACACCAGCTCCAACGCCCTCCTTCATCTTGGATCCGTCAAAGTGCATGATCCAGTACTCGGACTTCGGCATTGGTGTTTTTTCCATTGCTTCTGTCCAGTCGGCGACAAAATCTGCCAGAACCTGGGATTTTATTGCCGTCCTAGGCTGGTACTTAATGTCGAATGCTGCTAGCTCGATGCCCCATTTGTCTACTCGGCTTGTTGCCTCCGCATTGTTTATTATATCCCCTAGTGGCGCTTTGCATACCACTGTTATGGAATGTCCTTGGAAGTAATGGCGAAGTTTTCTAGATGCGAAAAATACGCCATATGCCAGTTTTTGATAGAGTGGATACCTTTGTTTGGACTCAGAGAAAACTTCACTTATGTAATATACCGGATGCTGGTCTGGTATGCTTTGTTCGTCTTTCTTACTTTCCACAACAATTACTGCACTAATAACCCGATTTGTAGCCGTAAGGTACAATAACTTAGGTTCTTCGTCTTTTGGGGATGCCAAAATCGGAGTTTTCATCAAAGTTTCCTTCAACTGGGTTAGCGCTGCATCTGCCTCCTCTGTCCATTCAAATTTGTCGGATTTCTTCAACAATTTGTATAGTGGCAAGGCTTTATCCCCCAGCCGGCTAATAAACCTGCTGACGGCTGCAGCGGAACCCGTCAATCTTTGTACATCTTATACGCACGTAGGCTTGGAGATGTTTAGGATTGCTTTGATCTTTTCCGGGTTTACTTCTATTCCTCTATGAGAAACGATAAAACCCAGAAGTTTTCCTGAGGGAACCCCGAATACGCACTTTAATGGATTTAACTTCATTTTATAAGTGCGCAAATTTTCGAAGGTTTCTCGCAAATCTTCAAGGAGTGTTTCTTTTTCCTTGGTTACGACATCAATGTCGTCCACGTAAACATGGACATTTTTGCCAATCTGACTATGCAAACACCAATGCATGCAACGCTGGTAGGTTGCACTTGCGTTCTTCAGGCCAAATGGCATGGTTATGTAATAGTACGTCCCATAAGGGGTTATGAACGAGGTTTTGATTTGATCCTCCTTGTTCATGCGTATTTGATGATACCCGGAATATGCATCCAAAAAGCACAAAAGCTCAGAGCCTGCAGTGGCATCTATTATTTGATCGATTCGCGGTAACGCAAACCTATCTTTTGGACACAGTTTGTTCAGGCCGGTGTAATCTATACACATTCTAAGGGAAGTTGTATCTTTCTTCGGGACTAATACTGGGTTTGCAGACCATTCAGTATGTATAACTTCCCGGATAAAATCTGCTGCTAAAAGCCGGATGATCTCCTTGCCAATAGCCTTCCGTCTTCTTCCGTCAAATCGACGAAGACCTTTTTTGACGGGTTTCGATCCTGGAATTACCTTGAGTTGATGCTCAGCAACCTCCCTGGGTACGCCTGGCATGTCCGCTGGACACCAAGCGAAAATATCCCAGTTCTCATGGAGGAACTTGATGAGCTCGCCTTCCTATTTGTCGGTCATCCCAGTTCCCACTACGACAAATTTTGTCGGATCTTTGGGATCTAGGATTACCTGTCTTGTATTCTCGGAAGCCTTGAAGCTATCTGCTGGCTTCCGGATTTCTTTTCCTGCTGGCATTTCTGTCGGCGATACCTCTTTTGCCAGCTCTTTCAACTCTTCCTTTGCTATGACTTTTTCAGCGCAAAGGGCGTTTTCTTTTTCTAGCTCGTTTGCCAACTTGCAGTCTCCAGATATGGTGATTACTCCTCCTTTGGGTCCTGGCATCTTCAGCTTGTTATAGATATAACATGATCTTGCCATGAATTTGGCGAAAGCTGGACGTCCGAGTATCGCGTGATACACGCTTTCGAACGGCACAACCTCGAAGGATACTTTTTCCTGCCGGAAGTGATCTTTGTCTCCAAAGGTTACATCTAGGGAAATTTCTCCTAGGGGTCGCGCTTGTCTGCCAGGAACGATGCCGTGAAAACGTATGTTACTGTGGTTGAGCTGGGTCTCGGAAATTTTCAAGTGCTTAAGTGTATCCAGGTACATTATGTTAATGCTGGATCCTCCATCCATCAGCACTCTTTTTAGCCTAATGTTTTGAAAAACAGGACTTACAATTAGAGCTTGTGTGCCAAGTTCAGGGATATTCCCGGGATGATCAGACTGATCCCAGGTAATTGGTGTGTTTGAGTACTTCAAGAATTTCGGGGTTGCAGGGACAACCGCGTTTATTTCTCGAAGCGTTCTCTTTGCCACCTTTGCCGAAGGAGTTGCCAGGAAAGTTAGGTTGCATTCTCCATCAACTCTCGGAAACTTAGTCTCGCCTTTTCGCTGTTGTTCCTGGATTTTTTCGTCAGTGTCCGATTCACTGTCTTCTTTCTCAGCTTCTGGCTTTTGCTTGGAAAACTTCCTCTTGGAATTCTTCCCTTTGTTTCCGGATCCTGCACTGCCTTTCATATGCTTGTTCAAGCGGCATTGTGCGTTAGTATGAGTGGGCTTCCCAAATTGCGAGTGGTGGACACAATTTTCCGACTTTATTTTCTCCCACTCTTCTTTGGTGTAGTTTATCGGCTCGGTACTGCGTCCTTTCCACCTATTGCCATTTTCCCTTCCAAAGGCTATGTTTACCTCTTTGGGTTTTTGTGTTGTATCTGGAGTTCCTTTTTTCTCGGGGCGAGGGTTCTTTTTGGCCTGTATCAGTGTATCGATATTGCCTCCTCTTGCCCTGATGTCGTCCTCGGCTGCAGCGTGTTCGTTGGCAGTTGTAAGCATAGATCTGAGATCTTTGTGCTTTTTGGAGCCAATCATGAACGGTACAAGTCCGGGTTTTAGGCCATTGACGAAAGCATGCATTGCTTGAACGTCAGTTACTCCAGAGCAACTATTCTTCATTGCAGTCCATCTTGAGATGAAATCCACGTATGGTTCGTCCTCAAATTGGGTGCAACGGTTTAGCTGGTTGATGCTATTCGGGCATTTGTAGGTTCCCCGGAAATGCTGAGTAAATACTCGAGCCATATCATCCCAACTGTCGACAGTTTTGGAGGGTAATCCATTGATCCAATCTCTGGCTCCATCCAGCAACATTAGGGGAAGAAACTTTACAGCTTCCAAGTCTGTCCCATTGTTGATCTGGACGGCTGTATGATAGTATGAGAGCCAGGTATCCGGGTTTATACTACCGGTATATTTTTGGTATGTTGGACCAACTTTGGCAAAACCAGCATGTAGGGTTATCCTTCGGATCCCATCTGTGAAGCACTTAGGTCCAAAGTATAACTCGTCTCTTTCCGCTCTATCCATGTGTGCGGAGTACCTGCCGGCTGAATGGACAGAAGGGGATCTGCTCCTTTCTTTTCCATTGTGGCGCGAACGCGCTTTTCCGGGATTCTCTCTATTTCTTCCGAGATCTTGCCCCTTTGGATAAGGTGGAGTTCTACTCCTGTTTCTTTCCTTATTTATGGGGGGTGTCCGGGATCTCTCACGCCTGTGAGGTATATCCTGCCTTCCAGCTTTTTCAGCTGGGCGTCTCGGAGGCGGCATTGCTTTTCCGTCATTCCAGAGTTTTTCTTCCCGATCGCGAGGATTAAGTCCATCTTTCGGGAGATGGGATCCGGTTCTAGACGCTTCGTCCTTGTTGTCGGGCTTTTTCTTGTCTTTTCTCGGATCTGCTTTCTTCTCTTTTGAGTTTCTTAAATCTCCAGGTTCTTCCGGTCCAGGTGCTCCAGTGGCGCATGTAGCTGTTTTACATAGGGCCGAGTCGTCATGCAACTTCCCTGATCGCTGCTGCCCTCGCTGTTGTTGTTGCAATGCTTTTCCTAAGAAAGCATACACCCCTTGAAGTTTTTCGCCATTGGAGTACAAATCATTGTTGAGGATGGCGAACGCTGCTTCCGAATTCTCTGCTGCGGTTTTGTATATTGGTTCGCCTCTGGCATCTTTGACGTTTACCTGTTTTTGCCAAGATGGGTTATGAAACCTTTCTTTTGGCGGCAGTACTTCCGGTCTTACAATTCCGGGTAACCTTGTAGGTTTAATTCCAGATCTATTCTTTCTCTCGTATTCCTCGATTTCTTCCTTCATGAGTTTGATGTCATCCTGGGTTTTTTCGAGGTGTTCAGGAGTTCTGAATAGATGTTGTTGTTGCCTCTGTAGAGCTTGTCTCTTGGCTTCTAGCACTTCAGGGGGTTCATGCAATCCCACTGGTGTTTGGAGTAACTCCTGTTCTTCTTGTTCCGTCATTGGCTGAACAAGGTTTTCTTTTGTTTTCTTCTCCGAAGGTTTCACACCGCTTGCGTCTCCGACTTCCGGGCTTTCATTGGCTGGATCAGCCAATTTCTTCTTCCGGAGTTTATATTGGAGCTTTTTAGCAGTTTTGTGCTTTTTCTTGGAAGAGGGAGGTTTTTTGATTGGTTCTTCCTCTGTCAATTCTTTGACATCGGGGAATTTCGGAGAGGTTTCTCCTTATTCTCTCTCTTCCTCTGGCGGAGGAGTTCTAGGGCTTTCCTGGCTGTCGGCATCCGTGTTTTCAGCCGGTTTTGCCATCAGTACTTCGTGGAATCCCTCTTGGAAGGATTTGACCTTTATTCGAAAGCGTCTTCATCTTCGTCTTCGGTGTCGAAGTGATCCGATCCGGTTTCCGACTCTAATCTCGCCTCAATGGCGGCTAGTACCCATTCAGCTTCCGAGTTTGTCGTGATGCTGGCGGATGTCGGATCTTCCACCTCTGTTGTGGGTGTGTTGTTTTCTGCCTCTTGCACGGGATTACTTTCATCCGTGTTTTCGGCGATCTCGGATTGCACCATGCCGATAAAGTGTGATTCACTTGTATGTCGGCGATCTGAGCAAAACCCGGTATCGTAGTCATCTTCGACTGGGTATAGGGCGGGTGGGATAAATTTACTTCCACCGCAAAACCTCATGGCCTCTGCAGTTAATCCGATAAAAATATTTGCAGATCCAATCGGTAACACGCATGCACTTACCAGATGATTTTTTGCCGGTATGTAATATCCGTTGTCGAGGAAGCGTCCAACGTTGTTGTCGAACTCCAAGCTTCCGACAGTTATGGAACTGCCGATCCCGCCGAGTATCCCAGATTGAAACTTAACGCCTGACGTCGCTGGCCCCACGGTGGGCGCCAACTGTCGAGACACCGTGGTAGATTTCATAGACGAGGGTGCCATGAGACTACCGATAGAGACATGGGGGTACGTGGTTGTGCGAAGGACAATGACACAAGGTTTTTACCCAGGTTCGGTACGGCGCAGTAATGCGACGTTCCTACTCCTGCAAACTCACTATTCAGGACTAAAGCGTGAAGATACATAGTACAATGTGAGGTTCTATTGGCTGCTCGTCAAGGATCAACCTCTCGGCGAGTTAGCCTTTAGCTTCTTGTCTATCTATCATATCTCCCGTCCAGCTTTATATAATAGCCGGATTAGGGCATACAGAATAGGAAACCTAGAAGACTACGGTAACTCTCTAACTTGGAAAGTAAGGAATCTGCCTTCTACTCCAAGCCAGATCACGTGGGCCATGATCCGGGTTCTTCTAGAATCCGGCTTCTGTGCGTCAGCTTACTGGGCCGCCTAACGGACCGTAGCCCATTACCATTTAGGCCACCCTGGTAATCCGGCACTTTAGACTACCATCTGATATAGCCCTAGTTGGTATATATCCCACACCTACTTCATTTGTAAATGTGTACTAGCTAGGAAAACTGCAAACAAGTTATCTGTTTATGATTTGGCATTTATTGCTGCTGCTTTGAGACATGATAGTTCTTATAATTTTGGTGCTTTGATTGCTTACCGTCTCTCACATAACCGTGAGAAGGGCAAAGTTTGTGGAGGTCTTATTGCCTCGCGCTTGTTAGCTTTGCATGGTTTGGAGCCTCACCATCTAGACTATCAGTTTCCTTTAGAGAGGCTTAATCTTGTTTCCATGGTTCAACATAAGTTTCTTTCCACTCATGCTCACTTACATAATTTATCTTTTGAATTAACTTTCTCCAAACGATCCGGGTGGAGAATTGTTAAAACTGTTAGAGAAATACTTTTGCCTGCACCTCCTTTGTTTGATCTTAATAACAGGCAAGGATGGGAGCTTCCTCAGAGTGAGCTGGATACATACCTTGAGCATCTCCCCCAGCAAATGGAGGACGCCAGAGAGGGGGACGATGGTGATTTCTTCCAGCCCTATGACGCCACGAGGATTCCATATCAGCACCCCGGTTATGAATATGCGCCAGCTGCTTCATCTTCTTCTTATGCGCCAGAGTACGACCACGCGAGGGATGACCCACCATAGTGGGGATATTTCCCACACTTTGATTGATCTCCACTTAGGCCAAAAGCCTAAGCTTGGGGGGGAGGTATACAGACATCACACTCATTTACATATCATGTTCGGGTGGTTCTTTGTATATCCATGTTTATCATTTCTCTTTGTTTCTTTCGCTATTTTCGTTTCTTTTGCTTCTTTTGTTTTTATTGTTTTGTTTTCGCTTTCCAAAACACAAAAAGACCAAAAAGATTTATTTTGTTTCTTTCCATTTGTATCTTGATTTGGTTTGCTTTATCTTTTAGTTGCAGTTTTAATATTCAAAAACCCAAAAATATTTTCTTTTGTTTGGTTTGTTTGTTTGCTTTATTTTGTCCTTGTTTCATTTTGAAAACCCAAAAAGATTTTAGTTTTGTTTGCTTGCTCTCTTTTTGTTCGTGCTTTAATTAAAAAACCCAAAAATATTTGTTGTTTCTCTTTGGTTTTGTAAAGTTCGTTGCAGAGTTCAACAGTCGTCCGTGACTCTATTGAAGCTTGGTTTTCATTATATATTATTCAAGCCATAAGTGAAGAGCAATAATGACGATATACGACAATTCAAGTTGTGGTGAGTGGTTGGTATGAACTCTATTTGCTTTCATTTTTGTACATATATTCATCTATGTGAGCATGCTTAGTTTGTTCGTATAAGATATATGTGACTTAATGGCTGCTAAATAGTTCATGCTCTCTCATGTTTTGTTCCAATATATTGATAATAAATGACTTGTCATATGAATATTTGTTCGCATTGTTTTATTCATAGAAGGGTATGATATTGTGGTAGCCTCCTCTGACTATTTCATTTGAATCGAGTTGGCACATGCTCAAGTTGGCACCTTGTGAGCGGATAGTCTAAAGCTGGCACATGCTCAAGTTGGCCTCCTCTGATATATACCAACTAGGAGTATATCAGATGGTAGTCTAAAGTGCCGGATTACCAGGGTGGCCTAAATGGTAATGGGCTACGGTCCGTTAGGCGGCCCAGTAAGATGACGCACAGAAGCCGGATTCTAGAAGAACACGGATCACGGCCCACGTGATCTGGCTTGGAGTAGAAGGCGGATTCCTTACTTTCCAAGTTAGAGAGTTACCGTAGTCTTCTAGGTTTCCTATTCTGTATGCCCTAATCCGGCTATTATATAAAGCCGGACGGGAGATATGATAGACAGACAAGAAGCTAACGGCTAACTGGCCGAGAGGTTGATCCTTGACGAGCAGCCAATAGAACCTCACATTGTACTCTGTATCTTCAGGCTTTAGTCCTGAATAGTGAGTTTGCAGGAGTAGGAACGTCGCATTACTGCGTCGTACCAAACCTGGGTAAAAACCTTGTGTCATTGTCCTTCGCACAACCACGTCCCCCCACGTCTCTATCGGTAGTCTCATGGCACCCCCGTCTATGAAATCTACCACGATGTCTCGACAGTTGGCGCCCACCGTGGGGCCAGTGACGTCAGGCGTTAAGTTTCGATGTAGGATACTCGGCGGGATTGGCAGTTCCATAACTGTCGGAAGTTTGGAGTTCGACAACGACGTTGGACGCTTCCTCGACAACGGATCTTACATACCGGCGCAAAATCATCTCGTAAGTGCCTGCGTGTTACCGATTGGATCTGCAAATATTTTTATCGGATTAACTGTAGAGGCCATGGGTTTTTGCGGTGGAAGTAAATTTATCCCACCCGCCCTATACCCAGTCGAAGATGACTACGATACCGGGTTTTGCTCAGATCGCCGACATACAAGTGAATCACACTTTATCGGCATGGTGCAATCCGAGATCGCCGAAAACACGGATGAAAGTAATCCCGTGCAAGAGGCAGAAAACAACACTCCCACAACAGAGGTGGAAGATCCGACATCCGTCAGCATCACGACAAACTCGGAAGCTGACTCAGTACTAGCCGCCATTGAGGCGAGATTAGAGTCGGAAACCGGATCGGATCACTTTGACACCGAAGACGAAGATGAAGACGCTTTCGAAAGAAAGGTCAAATCCTTCCAAGAGGGATTCCACGAAGTATTGATGGCAAAACCGGCTGAAAACACGGATGCCGACATCCAGGAAAGCCCTAGAACTCCTCCGCCAGAGGAAGAGAGAGAAGAAGGAGAAACCTCTCCGAAATTCCCCGATGTCAAAGAATTGACAGAGTAAGAACCAATCAAAAAACCTCCCTCTTCCAAGAAAAATCACAAAACTGCTAAAAAGCTCCGATATAAACTCCGGAAGAAGAAATTGGCTGATCCAGCCAATGAAAGCCCGGAAGTCGGAGATGCAAGCGGTGTGAAACCTTCGGAGAAGGGAACAAAAGAAATCCTTGTTCCGCCAATGACGGAACAAGAAGAACAAGAGTTACTCCAAACACCAGTGGGATTGCATGAACCCCCTGAAGTGCTAGAAGCCAGGAGACAAGCTCTACAGAGGCAACAGCAACATCTATTCAGAACTCGTGAACACCTCGAAAAAACCCAGGATGACATCAAACTCATGAAGGAAGAAATCGAGGAATACGAGAGAAAGAATAGATCTGGAATTAAACCTACAAGGTTACCCGTAATTGTAAGACCGGAAGTACTGCCGCCAAAAGAAAGGTTTCATAACCCATCTTGGCAAAAACAGGTAAACGGCAAAGATGCGAGAGGCGAACCAATATACAAAACCGCAGCAGAGAATGCGGAAGCAGCGCTCGCCATCCTCAACAATGATTTGTACTCCAATGGCGAAAAACTTCAAGGGGTGTATGCTTTCTTAGGAAAAGAATTGCAACAACAACAGCGAGGGCAGCATCGATCAGGGAAGTTGCATGACGACTCTCCCTGTGTAAAACAGCTACATGCGCCGCTGGAGCACCTGGACCGGAAGAACCTGGAGATTCAAGCAACTCAAAAGAGAAGAAAGCAGATCCGAGAAAAGACAAGAAAAAGCCATACAACAAGGACGAAGCGTCTAGAACCGGATCCCATCTCCCGAAAGATGGACTTAATCCTCGCGATCGGGAAGAAAAACTCCGGAATGACGGAAAAGCAATGCCGCCTCCGAGACGCCCAGCTGAAAAAGCTGGAAGGCAGGATATACCTCACAGGCGTGAGAGATCCCGGACACCCCCCAGAAATAAGGAAAGAAACAGGAGTAGAACTCCACCTTATCCAAAGGGGCAAGATCTCGGAAGAAATAGAGAGAATCCCGGAAAAGCGCGTTCGCGCCACAATGGAAAAGAAAGGAGCAGATCTCCTTCTGTCCATTCAGCCGGCAGGTACTCCGCACACATGGATAGAGCGGAAAGAGACGAGTTATACTTTGGACCTAAGTGCTTCACAGATAGGATCCGAAGGATAACCCTACATGCTGGCTTTGCCAAAGTTGGTCCAACATACCAAAAATATACCGGTAGTACAAACCCGGATACCTGGCTCTCATACTATCATACAGCCGTCCAGATCAACAATGGGACAGACTTGGAAGCTGTAAAGTTTCTTCCCCTAATGTTGCTGGATGGAGCCAGAGATTGGATCAATGGATTACCCTCCAGAACTGTCGACAGTTGGGATGATATGGCTCGAGTCTTTACTCAGCATTTCCGGGGAACCTACAAACGCCCGAATAGCATCAACCAGCTAAACCGTTGCACCCAATTTGAGGACGAACCATACGTGGATTTGATATCAAGATGGACTGCAATGAAGAATAGTTGCTCTGGAGTAACTGACGTTCAAGCAATGCATGCTTTCGTCAATGGCCTAAAACCCGGACTTGTACCGTTCATGATTGGCTCCAAAAAGCACAAAGATCTCGGATCTATTCTTACAACTACCAACGAACACGCTGCAACCGAGGACGACATCAGGGCAAGAGGAGGCAATATCGATACACTGATACAGGCCAAAAAGAAGCCTCGCCCCGAGAAAAAAGGAACTCCAGATACTGCACAAAAACCCAAAGAGATAAACATAGCCTTTGGAAGGGAAAATGGCAATAGGTGGAAAGGACGCAGTACCAAGCCGATAAACTACACCAAAGAAGAGTGGGAGAAAATAAAGTCGGAAAACTATGGCCACCACTCGCAATTTGGGAAGCCCACTCATACTAACGCACAGTGCCGCTTGAACAGGCATATGAAAGGCAGTGCAGGATCCGGAAACAAAGGGAAGAATTCCAAGAGGAAGTTTTCCAAGCAAAAGCCAGAAGCTAAGAAAGAAGACAGTGAATCGGACACTGACGAAAAAATCCAGGAACAACAGCGAAAAGGCGAGCCTAAGTTTCCGAGAGTTGATGAAGAATGCAACCTAACTTTCCTGGCAACTCCTTCAGCAAAGGTGGCAAAGAGAACGCTTCGAGAAATAAACGCGGTTGTCCCTGCAACCCCGAAATTCTTGAAGTACTCAAACACACCAATTACCTGGGATCAGTCTGATCATCCCGGGAATATCCCTGAACCCGGCACACAAGCTCTAATGGTAAGTCCTATTGTTCAAAACATTAGGCTAAAAAGAGTGCTGATGGATGGAGGATCCAACATTAACATAATGTACCTGGATACACTGAAGCACCTGAAAATTTCCGAGACCCAGCTCAACCACAGTAACATACATTTTCACGGCATCGTTCCTGGCAGACAAGCGCGATCCCTAGGAGAAATTTCCCTAGATGTAACCTTTGGAGACAAAGATCACTTCCGGCAGGAAAAAGTATCCTTCGAGGTTGTGCCGTTCGAAAGCGTGTATCACGTGATACTCGGACGTCCAGCTTTCGCCAAATTCATGGCAAGATCATGTTATATCTATAACAAGCTGAAGATGCCAGGACACAAAGGAGGAGTAATCACCATATCTGGAGACTTCAAGTTGGCAAACGAGCTAGAAAAAGAAAACGCCCTTTGCGCTGAAAAAGTCATAGCAAAGGAAGAGTTGAAAGAGCTGGCAAAAGAGGTATCGCCGACAGAAATGCCGGCAGGAAAAGAAAGCCGGAAGCCAGCAGATAGCTTCAAGGCTTCCGAGAATACAAGACAGGTAATCCTAGATCCCAAAGATCCGACAAAATTTGTCGTAGTGGGAACTGGGATGACCGGCAAATAGGAAGGCGAGCTCATCAAGTTCCTCCGTGAGAACTGGGATATTTTTGCTTGGTGTCCAGCGGACATGCCAGGCGTACCCAGGGAGGTTGCTGAGCATCAACTCAAGGTAATTCCAGGATCGAAACCCGTCAAACAAAGTCTTCGTCGATTTGACGAAAGAAGACGGAAGGCTATTGGCAAGGAGATCATCCGGCTTTTAGCAGCAGATTTTATCCGGGAAGTTATACATACTAAATGGTCTGCAAACCCAGTATTAGTCCCGAAGAAAGATACAACTTCCCTTAGAATGTGTATAGATTACACCGGCCTGAACAAACTGTGTCCAAAAGATAGGTTTGCGTTACCGCGAATCGATCAAATAATAGATGCCACTGCAGGCTCTGAGCTTTTGTGCTTTTTGGATGCATATTCCGGGTATCATCAAATACGCATGAACAAGGAGGATCAAATCAAAACCTCGTTCATAACCCCTTATGGGACGTACTATTACATAACCATGCCATTTGGCCTGAAGAACGCAGGTGCAACCTACCAGCGTTGCATGCAACGGTGTTTGCATAGTCAGATTGGCAAAAATGTCCACGTTTACGTGGACGACATTGATGTCGTAACCAAGGAAAAAGAAACACTCCTTGAAGATTTGCGAGAAACCTTCGAAAATTTGCGCACTTATAAAATGAAATTAAATCCATTAAAGTGCGTATTTGGGGTTCCCTCAGGAAAACTTCTGGGTTTTATCGTTTCTCATAGAGGAATAGAAGTAAACCCGGAAAAGATCAAAACAATCCTAAACATCTCCAAGCCTACGTGCGTAAAAGATGTACAAAGATTGACGGATTCCGCTGCAGCCGTCAGCAGGTTTATTAGCCGGCTGGAGTATAAAGCCTTGCCACTATACAAATTGTTGAAGAAATCCGACAAATTTGAATGGACAGAGGAGGCAGATGCAGCGCTAACCCAGTTGAAGGAAACTTTGATGAAAGCTCCGATTTTGGCATCCCCAAAAGACGAAGAACCTATGTTATTGTACCTTACGGCTACAAATCGGGTTATTAGTGAAGTAATTGTTGTGGAAAGGAAGAAAGACGAACAAAGCATACCAGACCAGCATCCGGTATATTACATAAGTGAAGTTTTCTCCGAGTCCAAACAAAGGTATCCACACTATCAAAAACTGCCATATGGCGTATTTTTTGCAACTAGAAAACTTCGCCATTACTTCCAAGGACATTCCATAACAGTGGTATGCAAAGCGCCACTAGGGGATATAATAAACAATGCGGAGGCAACAGGCCGAGTAGCCAAATGGGGGCATCGAGCTAGCAGCATTCGACAATAAGTACCAGCCTAGGACGGCAATAAAATCTCAGGTTCTGGCAGATTTTGTCGCCGACTGGACGGAAGCAATGGAAAAAACACCAATGCCGAAGTCCGAGTACTGGATCATGCACTTTGACGGATCCAAGATGAAGGAGGGCGCTGGAGCTGGTGTAGTTCTAAAATCCCCTAAAGGAGATACAATGGAGTATGTATTACAAATACACTTCAACGCCAGTAATACCGTGGCAGAATATGAAGCTTTGCTTCACGACTTGCATATTGCAAAGGAAATAGGCGTCAAACGCATCCTATGCTATGGCGACTCAGATTTGGTACAACACCAGCTCAACCAAACTTGGGACGCCAAAAGCCCTATAATGGCCGAATATCGGAGAACGGTGGACGAGTTTTCCATCTGCTTCTTTGGATTCGAAGTACTCCATGTTAAACGGGAGGAAAATTAGAACGCGGACGCATTAGCCCGCATGGGGTCAGAAAGGGTCAAAACCCTACCACCAGGGGTTTTCGTCCAACATTTGTACGAACCATCAATAAAAGGTGGAGATGTTGATTATCCTCTGGCTTCCGAGTCAATTGAAGTCATGCTCGTTAACCCGGATTGGACAATCCCATATTTAATCTTCTTAGTTGATCAGAAGTACCCGGATGGAGCAGACGAAGTCTTGCAAAGACAGATTCAGCGTCGATGCAAAGGATATACGGTAATTAATAATTGCCTGTATAAACGCAGCCCTACCGGAATTTTTCTGCGGTGTATTTCGCCAGAAGAAGGACAAGAAATTCTGCAAGAAATCCATGCCAGAGATTGCGGACATCATGCTCAATCAAAAAACATAGTCAAAAAAGCATTCCGCGCCGGGTTTTTCTGGCTAACAACCAAGACGGACGCTGAGCACATAGTATACACATGTGCAGGGTGTCAATATTACGCCAAGCAGACAAATATGCCGGCCCAAGCACTAAAAACTATCCCCATTACATGGACGTTTGCGGTCTGGGGGCTAGATATGATGGGACCATTCAAAACTGCCAGAGGCGGACTTACGCATCTACTCGTTGCAGTGGATAAATACACCAAGTGGGTGGAGGCCAAACCCATCAAAAAGCTTGACGGTGTGACTGCCAGAAATTTCATCATTGACATAGTCATGAGATACGGCGTTCCACACAGCATAATAACCGATAATGGGACAAATTTCTCTATTGGAGAGTTGGCAAAATATTGCCGACAAACGGGAAATTGCCTAGATCTTGCATCTGTGGCACACCCGCAATCCAATGGTAAGGTTGAAAGAATGAATATCTCAATCTTACAAGGGATACGTCCAAGACTCGAATCTCCTCTTCATAGAGCAGCTGGAGCATGGGTAGAAGAGTTACCTTCCGTGCTTTGGAGTATCCGAACAACACCAAATAGGTCAACTGGGCAAACCCCGTTTTTCCTAGTTTATGGTGCGGAAGCAATTCTCCCAATGGACCTGCTCCGTGACAGCCCAAGAGTGCAGGATTTCGATGAATCAGATGCCGAAAATGCACGACAGGATGCCGTCGATCTCTTAGAAGAAGAACGAGAACTTGTGCTTCAAGGATCCGCCATCTATCAGCAAGGTTTACGACGATATCATAGTCGGAAAATCAGGCATCGTTCTTTTAAAGAAGGTGACCTAGTGCTAAGATTTGTGCAGCAAAGAAAGCACAAACTTGCCCCCAGTATGGGAAGGACCATTTGTCATCAGTAAAGCCATGAAGAATGGATCATATTATCTTGTAGACATTAGCGATGCGGAAGATGACCCCGAGAAGCCGAATCGCAAAAGAAAGAGAAAGATAGATGATGAACTAGGGGAGACAAAGAAGCCCTGGAGTATCCAACAGTTACGTCCCTTCTATACTTAGTTCAATTTCTATGTAAACATCTTTGAGATCATGAAATAAAGTTGTCGGAATTCTTACATCCATGTTTTTACAAGTTTATTATAGTACAAAGCATGATTCCGTCCCATCTATTTCCCAATGATCTTACAAAATACTCAATGTTAACCCGAATTGTGCCTGCGTGCTCGGCGTTTAAAAACTGAATGATTTTCAGCCTACTAAAGGTTAAAGGAAACTCGGATTGTGCCTGTGTGCCCGAGTTTCATTCAAAAAATTCCTTACTTTTCTCTAAGTATTATCTGATTGTTTATATGCTGGGTCACTGGAGCTAGTAAGTAAAAATGCCTTTAGTATGATCCATGTTTCCAAGTTTAAACTGATTGGTTATACCCAGTAACTTGGCGTGAAGATTAAAGTACTACTGATCCATTTCAAACGCTAAGGACAGTTAAAGCACACAAACCAGAGAACTTGGAAGATAAAGGAGTATAAAACCCGGAAAACTTGCAAAGGATTTTAGAAATGCTAACTGCAAAGGGCGGAGTACTTGTTTATACAAAAGAATAGAAGCATTACAATATAAATTACATTGTAAAGTGCAGTAATGCTCCTATTTCCTATTTCCACCATCCAGGACAAGGAGAATTCTTCAAGCATCCGAGTCTTCCTCGCTGCTGTCATCCTCGGGGGCTGCTGGAATTTCTTCTTCCGGATAGGTGATGGAGATGTTCGCCATGGAGGCGATCTTGGTGGCGTGACCCTTGATCTCGTCAAAGATGGTGGTCCGCTGGGTATCCGTATATCCAAAAGGGATACCGGACGCCACGCGCCAAGATTTGGCACTGGGATAATGCATACGCATAAGGCCTAAGGCCATTCGTGCACCACCCCGTGGTGCGGAGTGCAAGGTGGATTCCTTGGACTCCGCCACCTCCAGGATAGCTTCCGGAAGTTTTTCAACTTCCGAGAACTCCCCAGTTCTTGCGGGAAGGTACTTGTTGACTAGCTGCATGCCTATAGCTCGGATCGCAGTAAACACCTCCCCGAAAGCTCGGATTTTCTCAATCCGAGTAAGATCTGGGTCGTCTCCTGTTTTTTCAAGACAAAATAACCAAAGAGTTAGCGGAAAAATAGAGAAAAAAGTTAAGACATGGAAAATCCGGTAAAAGTTGCTAACTTACCGAGAATCTTGTCCATCTCGGAGCCTTCCTCCAGGCGCAGGTTCAAGGCGTTCTCCAAATCTTGGATAGTGGCCTTGTCCATGTCCGCTTGTTGGGAGGCCTTGGATTGAGCAATTCCAAGAGCCATATTGCTGGCCTCCAGATCTTTTTGAGCCTTCATAAGTTCCTTATGAAGGTCCAAATTCTCCCGGCGGAGATTCTCGGCATTGCCGGCATCTTCAGCTATTTGCTTGGCTTTCGCCAAAGCAGCTGGAAAGCAAGGAAAAATATCCGAGATAAGAAAACTCGGAAAAGTACTTAGCAAAAATTATGGACAAGGAACTACAGAGAACGAAATGTATACCTGTTGTTTCCTCCAGCTTTAGCTGAGATGATGCCAGCTCTGTTTCTTTCTCATCAAGAATAGATAGGAGGGTTTTTACCTCCTTACTTTTGATGTTAAGCTTGTTAAAAACTTCCAAGTTTATTGTATCAACGGTTTGCTGAAAGACGGAAATGAAAGCAAGGCGCTTAAGTTAGAATAAGCGTGATAAGAAGCATTAAGTGGATAGCATGCATTCGACTTATTGCTTGGGGGCTAGAGATATTACCTGGCTCATTTGCTGCAAACCTGACAAGTTTTCGTTGAATTCCCTTAAATATTCAGAAAATAGAATTCCAACATGATGCAGACCGTCTTGCATGACCTGACGAGGTGAGAATACGAATTTATTTCGGACAACTAGCCCGCCTTGTGGCCAAGGACGGATCAAAGGAGCAGGAGCGAAGAACTTCTTAGCTTCCGGACGGATATATCCGAGATCGTCAAATGGTTCTTCTTTTACCTGGACGTTCCTGTCGAAAGTGGGAATAGGTTCATCCTCCCCAGTTCGAGAATGTCTACCCATTTCTGGTCCCGCCCTTTCCCTCGCATCCATGTTAGATGCAACAGGCTGGCTGGATTGCCGGAATTGTATGTCCGGGTTCGTGGTCCTCTTCCCCCTACCTAGAGTAGCTGGAACAGGAGAAGCTGCAGCAGAAAACGGCTCTCTTTGGCTAGTAGCAGCTTTATGTTTCTTCAATCTCTTTGGTTTCAAAGGAACTGGAGCAAGGCTGAAAAGGAAAAATTCGAGAAGTAAATACCTCGAAGAACCAGAAGGGAATGATAAGTAAAAAAGTTCCAGTAAAATACCCGGATGCGGCGATGGGGATTTCGTCAAGATTTATTACTTCCTCGAGGATCACTTGCCTTTTGCGTTTCCGACCGCCATAAAAGTTGGCATGTAATTCGTCAAGTTCGGCATCGGATGCAAGATCAGCTTCCTTAAGTTCGTCGAACTATGGAAAAGGCAAAGTACTCGATTAAGTCAGGAAAAAGAAGCAATCCGAGAGAAGTCCAAATCAACGAAAATAAAAATACCTTAGGGATCGGGTTCTCCTCGTGATACATTTCAAAACTTTCTATGTATTGATCGCGAGTAGCGACCAATTGGTTGACTCGTTTTTTGAAGTCCCTTTTGGAGAAGGCTTTGTCCGTCCCTCTCATTTCATCTTCTGGACCTTCGTATTCACAAAGGAGTCGGGAGCGGAAAGTGAGAGGTTGAATACGGCGTCCGAATCAACACAGAACAGTATCAGTTCCGGTTAAGGGAGGCTTAGAAGAAGTAAGTTTGGCGATACGCCGCTTTATCTTCATCAAATCCTCCGGCAAAGTTTGCTCCGCCTCCACTGCCCAACTCTCTTGCGGGATAATAGCGGAGTTGGCGAAAGGTGGAACCCCGTTCTCTTTCCCGGGAAACGGTACGTCAGGATGATAAAAGAAAGTTCCCGTCCAAATATATTGGGATACCAATCTTCCCTAAACCTCCTAAGAGTGAAAGAAATGGTCCCGCAGATGGGAATAACGCCCTCTGTGGGGTTACGCTTCACTCCAAAGCAGTATTGCCAAAAATCTAGTCTTGGAGCTATTCCTAAATACCCTTCGAAAAGGGCTTGGAAGCCGGCTAGATAAAGAATGGAATTTGGGGGAAGGTTGTGAGGCTGGACACCGTAGTGATGGAGAACTTCTAAGAAAAAGGCGGAAGGTGGCAAACCCATACCTCTCGTCATATGAGAGGTAAGGAGGACGCGTTCTCCGTCTTTTGGCATGGGCTCGGCCTCGTCCTCCGGGAGCCGCCATTTTCCCTTCAGTACGAGTCCCTCCTTCTCCATTATCAGAAGGAGGGATGGCGGAATACTGCTGGCACTCTAGTTGCCGACAGTTTCCGCCTCTTCTTCGGCTCCGGCGGCGGCGGACGCAGCGGCCTCCGCGGCCGCGAGCTCGTCTCCAACGAGCGCGATTTTTTCCTCCACCGTCTCGGGCGCGAACGGTGGGGGAGGCGCGGAGGAAGATCCCGCGAGATCCGCGGAGGCGAGAGGGATTTCCTCGCCCTCCGCGCCGCCGGAGACCTTCACCGGCTCGTCGCCGGAGGCTTGCACTGGCGAGTCCAGTTGCGGGTCCATCGTGGCGATTATCTCGTCTATGTCTTTTGCGATGGTGCGGGCCGGGGAGGATGACGGAGATGCCATCGAGTGGCGGCGCTTGGTCGCTCCGATGAGGTCCTAGGTGCTTCGTGCGCTCGGGAAGGGCTCTGCGAGAACTTTGGCGTTGGAGTGGTGCTGGGAAGTGAGAGCAGAAGGTTTCTGAGGAGGACGAAGACGGCTATTTATAGCCGGAATCTGGTCACGATGCGTGCTAACGGCTCTTTTGACCGTTGGATGATCAACACGTGTCAGTCGCCAGAAATTCCGGGAAATGAAACGACGGGTGATTATTTCTATCGCCTCGTCTCCCGCGAGAATCTGTCAGAGATATGTTTCTAGGTTTCCCACCTGTAACCCAAACGTCCCTTACGTCAGCAAGATTAAAGCGCTGATGTAGGAAGTTCCTTCTCCGCGAAGATTCGTGGGAGAAAAGCCGGATTTTCCAGATTCCGAGTTTTTGCGTTGTAACATCATTTGAGGAGAAAAAGAAGAATCAAGACTGCAGGCCGATATTTCATGGAAAATATGCATTTGGCGAAAGACGGCGAATCCGAGTCTTAATCCTTCTTGGGGGCTACTGTCGGATATATACCAACTAGGGGTATATCAGATGGTAGTCTAAAGTGCCGGATTACCAGGGTGGCCTAAATGGTAATGGGCTACGGTCCGTTAGGCGGCCCAGTAAACTGACGCACAGAAGCCGGATTCTAGAAGAACCCGGATCACGGCCCACGTGATCTGGCTTGGAGTAGAAGGCGGATTCCTTACTTTCCAAGTTAGAGAGTTACCGTAGTATTATAGGTTTCCTATTCTGTATGCCCTAATCCTACTATTATATAAAGCCGTACGGGAGATATGATAGACAGACAAGAAGCTAAAGGCTAACTGGCCGAGAGGTTGATCCTTGACGAGCAGCCAATAGAACCTCACATTGTACTCTGTATCTTCAAGATTTAGTCCTGAATAGTGAGTTTGCAGGAGTAGGAACGTCGCATTACTGCGCCGTACCGAACCTGGGTAAAAACCTTGTGTCGTTGTCCTTCGCACAACCACGCCCCCCCCACGTCTCTATCGGTAGTCTCATGGCACCCCCGTCTATGAAATCTACCACGATGTCTCAACACTAAGACTGAAAACAAAAACTCAATAAGCCTCAATGATTTATTTTGCCTCAGAGTTCTAGTATCAATTTTATGCCTCAGTTAATTTTACTTTGTCGCAAACATGATTATGATAGTTGTTGCTCTCTTGATTGTCACTCCTTGTCTATTTGCTAGCCTTCACGTGTACCGATTATGAGATCTACTCGTGCATCCAACTCTCGAAAACCAATGTTTGCCAAATGTGTCCACCATACCTACCTATATGTGGTATTTAACCGCCACTCCAAGTAAATTGCTCATGTGCTACCTTTAAAACCTGGTAAAAATTATTCCTGTTTTATGCCCCTGTTTTAGCTCATGAGGACGTAAATAGAGAATCTTTATCTCACTTGTTGATTGGATTTCACACCCTGGACTAGTGGCTTCATCCGCTTATCCAAATGATAGAAGAGCTGGCAGCAGGGTGCCCAGCCCCAAATTAATACACACAAATTATCTTCACTCTTTTTGCCCCTGATTTATCACTCAAAGCATAATTGTGTAAACAAAAGAGAAAGAGGGATGACCTTCTACACCAGTTGCGTCCTTCACCATGGGAGCCGCTCTTGTGAATCCAATTTACTTGTGACGTACTGTATTGTCTGTTTACCATTCGTTGACATAAGCATACACCTCTCTCAAAATGTTTTCAATACCTCTGTTTAATAAAATAAAAAATTCTAGCACATGAGTGATCCATGCTTCTCTCTGCGAAGGGCCTTTCTTTTACTTTTATGTTGAGTCTCCTCCATATTCTTTGAGCACTTTCTTGAGAGCATGATTATCATTCTTAGTGTAATGTGTTTGTCCCAAAGCACGATTGATTGTGGTATAATTTTTGATGCTTGTATCTTTGATATCTTTACTTCTAGTCTTCCCTTGAACTTCAGAGGTGCCCTGGCATTTATGTTTTGCCCCACATTTAAGGGCAAGCGAGATACCAATTTGTCAGATCCTATTATGAATACTTCAATCTTGCAAATAGCTATGCTTCATGTTGTTTATTATTAATATGTTGTTATCTTCTCATGGTTTGCATAGCTATTAAGTGTCATTATCTTGCATGTATCTTATCATGAGCATAATTAAGTATTTGATCACATAGTGAGTATATTTACATCATATGAAACAAATGTGTTCGTAAAAGTCTTCTATCGCACTCAGTTCTCACTGAATTGATTGAGGACAAGCAATAACCTAAGCTTGGGGGAGTTGATACGTCGAAAATGTATCTCCTTTTCCGAACACTTTTCTTATTGTTTTCCTCTAAACTTGTGTGTTTTGGATACAACTAACACGGACTAACGCTGTTTTCAGCAGAATTACTTTGGTGTCTCGTTTTTATGCAGAAAAATCAACTTTCAGGAAAATGCCCAGAAAAAAATCCCATTGATGTTTTCACCCCGGAAGCCAGAAGGGGGCCAGGAGAGGGGCCAAAGGGTGGCCACACCCCCCTGGCGCGGGTTCCCCCTGGCCACGCCAGCATAGGGTGTGGGCCCCCAGGACCCCCCCTCGGACTCCCCTTTCGACTACAAGTAGCCTTCAACCCTAAAACCCGAGGGGGTACGTCATATTCCACAGAAACACAACAAAGCGCCACCGCTATCCCGAACCTCGATTCGGGGATCAGAAGTTCCTGTTCTGGCACCCTGCCGGGACGGGGAAGTGGAGGAGATCATCGCCATCGTCATCACCAACGCCTCTCCATCGACCATCCATGTTTCCCCATCCATGTGTGAGTAATTCCCCGCTGTAGGCTGAAGGGGATGGTAGGGATTGGATAAGATCGTTCATGTAATAATGCCGTGATTGTTAGGGCATAGTGCCTAGTGTCCTCTATTAGTTCTATTGACATTGTTGCAACTTGTTATGCTTAATGCTTGCCACTTTGGGCCCGAGTGCCATGATCTCAGATCTGAACATGTTATTGAATCACGATGATAATTATTGTTTCTTGATCATACCTGCAAGTTGTTTACACATATCGTTGTCCGGAACCCGAGGCCCCGAAGTGACAGAAATTGGGACAACCGAAGGGGATGGCCGCGATGTGAGGATCACATTTGTTCACGGAGTGTTAATGCTTTGCTCCAGTGTTCTATTAAAAGGAACACCTTAATTACCAGTAGTTCCCTTGAGGCCCCGCTGAAAACGGGCTCGTAGGACAAAAGATGTTGTGCAAGTTCTCATTGCGAGCACGTACGACTATTTACGGAACACATGCCTATGGTTACTTAGTGCTTGGATGCTTTATGATATTTATCTGCAATGCCACTGACATGATCATTATTAGAACTTTCTTATCCATGCAACGCCCGTTCATCCATCCCTATGCCTACGGTATTTGATCCGTTGTTTACTTCAAACACTACTGCTGCTGCTGTTTTCATTCCACTGCTGTTATTATTTCACTACTGATGCTACTATAAAACTGTTACTGCTGATAAACCACTGCGAAAAAAAGTACTTTCAGGTGCAGGTGAATTGATAACTCACTTGTTAAGGCTCACAAATATTCTTTGGCTCCCCTTGTGTCGAATCAATAAATTTGGGTTTTACTTCCCTCGAAGACTATTGCAATCCCCTATACTTGTGGGTCATCAATCTCATAGGGAGTCTTGTTCAAGATCTTGCAGAGATATAACCGGTTGGTAGCATGCCAAGCGGTGGAGACGGCTTCGGCCCAAAAGTTATAAGGAGAAGAGAAATCCGCAATCATTATCCTAGCCGCATCCATCAAAGTCCGGTTCTTCCTTTCCGCAACACCATTTTGTTGAGGAGTATAGGGAGTGGAGAATTGATGAGAAATGCCCTCTTCACTAAGAAAACCCTCAACGGTATAGTTCTTGAACTCCGAGCCATTATCACTCCAGATGGCCAATATGGAAGTATTGTGTTGGCGCTCCACTAGAGTGATAAACTCGATGACTCTCTTTTGAGTCTCACTCTTCCTCTTGAAGAAATACACCCAACAATATCTTGAATAATCATCCACAATCACCAAGCAATACTTCTTTCCTCCGAGACTATCATAAGATTGTGGACCAAAGAGATCTAAGTGAATGATCTCGATAATTCTTGTGGTGGAGATATTAGTCTTGGTTGGGTGAAGTTCTCCATGTTGCTTTCCAAAGGCGCAAGAACTACACACACGATCTTTAGCAAACTTAGCTTTTGTTAGTCCTAGAACATGATTGCCACTTTGAAGGTCATGCAACATTCTCATATTGGTGTGGTCTAACCGGCAATGCCAAAGCCACCCCGCATAAACTTTAGCCATTAGGCATGTCGCGAAACACATGTCTCCTTTAGAGAAGTCCACTACATACATGCCGTTCTCGACAAACCCAACAAAGGCTACTTTAAGATTTGTTTCCCAAGTGACAATCACATTCTCTTTATTAAAGAAAGAGGTAAAACCACAATTTGCAAGTTGAAGAATGGACATCAAGTTATAACCAAGGGACTCGACAAGGAGAACATTCTCAATTGATAACTCATTTGAGATAGCCACCTTGCCTCGTCCCAATACCTTAAGTTCAGAATTATCACCAATAGTGACGCAATTGAGATGAGGTAATGGAGGTCCAATATTGCTCATTGCATCATTGCTTCCGGTCATATGTTGGGATGCACCACTAGCCACCGTCCATCTACCCGACCCGGAAGCACTTTCCCTACAAGAGATCAATTTCTTGATTTAGGTACCCATCCTTAAATGGGTCCTCTTTTGTTAGTAAAAAGGGTCTTAGGAACCCAAATAGTCCAATGATAATCATCATCATAAGAAGTACCAACGTATTTAGCATAAACATGACCATCTCTAGATTTCATAAGAACATAAGAGGGGTTATATTTTCCGGCAAAGTCGTTGTGAGTGATGCTCCCCTAGAGGTATCACCGCCCACCACGGCGTTGGTATCTTTCTCCTCGGTCACCTCTCCCTCTTTCACAAAGACAACATTCCGAGAGGAGGAGGTGACATTCTTGGTTTTCTTGTTTGACTTGGCAACAAAGCCAAGCCCTTCCTTCCCTTTCTTAGCTCCTTGAGAGCTTATGGCGTCATTGAGAATTTTCTCTCTTCCTACAACGTTAGTAGTAGTACAAGAATAAGGCATGGTAACAATGCTATTAGAGGAAGATGTCACTTCTTATTAGAGGAAGATGTCACTTTCTTGGTTTTCTTGTTTGACGCTCAACAAGTTAATCATGAGTTATTCCTAGATTCAACTCTTATTCTTCAAAGATTTTAAGTAGATCAAGATATTTTTCATTATCCTTCCTAAGTTTGGAAACACTAATAGCATACGTCTCTTGAAGACTAGATAATATCTCTTCAAGAGAGGCTCTCAAGGATCTCTCTTTCTCAAGAGCTTCCACAAGCTCATTGTCATGGTTCTCATGGCCACCACCATAGCTTTCCAAGGTCATGATGATATCTTCTTTCTCATCTATGAGAGAGTTGGCATCATCAAGTTGCCTCAAGAGGGCCTTTACCTTTTATTTGGTTTCACCTTCAAGACTACATAACCAAGAGCCAAGATTCTTGGTCTCCTTATCATCCGCAATGTTTTCAACACAATCTAATAATGATGTTAAACTAGTAGCAATATACTTGGAGGTGGAAGATATTACCGCGGTGGCTTTTGCCATGAGACATGTAGGTCAGATCAATGCCTTCTCATTGGGGGATTCAAATAGAGAGACCGATGAAGAGGAAGTCGTAGCTATGGCGACATGGGCCACACCTACAACTTCATCTTCTCCTTCATCTCCGGAGTATTATGTTTCCAATGTGGGCCCTTCTTGAACAGATAGAGCCCTTGGGACTCTTCTAGAGAGGTTCTTGTTTTGTGGAGCTTTGTTCTTGTCCTTCGAACAAGCTTCCCTTCATTCTCTTCTCTTGGCTCAAAAGGACACTCCTTGACAAAGTGATTTGCACTTCCACAATTGAAGCATGCCCTTGGCCGCTCCCCGTTCTTCTTGTAGATCTTGTTTCTTGAAGGTCTAGGAGCATCGTCCTTGTGAGCCTCCCATCTCTTCCAATAACCATGCATGGCAAGAGCGATGCACTTGTGAGCACCCTTGTATGTGTCTTCATAATCCTCATAATACTCATCATCCTCATCCACTTCTTCTATCCGATCAACCGCCTTAGACTTCAAGGCGAGGTTGGGAGGCTTTCCAACTCCTCTTGAGCAAGCGAGAGCATCATCCGCGCTCTTGTGAGATAGGGATATGGCTATGAACTCACTAAAAACACCAATGGAGTTGAGGGAGTTGTAGTCCGATCTTGTTCGAATGCTAGTGGAGAGGTTCTTCTCGAAAGGAGTTATAGCCTTGACAAACTTCCTCTTGATCCACTCATCGGAGATTTCCTCTTTTCCAAAGTCCCTTAATTGGTTGCCAAGGGTGACAACTCTTCTATATAGATCCTCGGGACTTTCATCTTCAAGCATAACGAAGTTCTCGGACTTGTCAAGAGCCACATCATACTTGGAGTATTGGATGCAAGCATTGCCTTGAAACAAGGTGTCAAGTTTATCCCAAGCGTCCTTGGCAGTCTTGATACCGCGGATGTGTTCAAGATGTTCTCTTGGGAGAGCCTTCTGGATAGTGACAAGAGCGGTCTTGTTGAGTTGAAATTCAACGTCTTCTCTTGGAGTCAAGTTGTTTGCATCGTGAGGATGAAATCCATGGAGAACACTTCTCCACAAGGCGGTGCAAGACCCTAAAATATGAGACTCCATATCGAACTTCCAAGAAGAGAATTTGTTAGTGTTAAGCATGGGAGGAAGTCCAACATTTAGAATGTGTGGCATTGTAGCAATAGGATGGATAGTTTCATAATTGGGAGGTGGTGGAACTTTTGAGTTAGACCCCGAACCGTTAGCCGCTTGAGACTTGGAGCCTTCGGAGCTCCCACCGCTCTTAGCCTTTTTATCAGATTTTGCCTTGGCTAAAGCAATGTTAGCTTCCATTTCGGCGATGTCCGGAATGGACTCATCATCCGAGCTAACATCTTCTGCGGTAGGAGGTGGTTCCTCGGACTCCTTGGTTTTCCCCATCATGGCCTCCAACATCTTCTTTATGCTAGAAACCTCCGAACCAACACTAGAGCTAACCTTGGACAATTAGGTTTGGATGGTTCCAGCCCTTTCTTGTAGGTTAGTTATAGTGTCGGACATTTTGGCGATTTCCGCACTAGAACCGTCGGGCTCATTTTCATTGACCATTATACTCTTAGGCGGTTAAGCCCTTAGCAAGAGCCGAGACTCTGATACCAATTGAAAGTGCACTATGGTCAACTAGAGGGGGTGAATAGGTTGACTACCAATTTTTCTTTTTTTTCCTTTTAATTAGGGCTAAACAAGATAAGATAAGGTTCTCTAGATGTGCAACTAGGTAAGCAACTTAAGTGATACAAGATAAGGTACGCAACAGAAGTAAAACGAAAGGTAACAAGATAAAACACAAGTGTAAATAACGAGACAAGGATATGTTTCCCGTAGTTCCTTCTCAAGAGAAGTACGTCTACGTTGGAGAGGTGGGGAGCCACCTAGGCGCTCCTCAATATCACGGTTGTGCACACCTTATTCTCCTTGAGCTTCTCCAGTGAGGGAGATTCTCGTTTCCACTATGAGGTCGACTTGAAGGCGTTGACCAGACCTTTACACAAGGTTGAGGACACTCCAGAATATGGATGGAGGCTCTCAACGAATCCGAAGGTTCTTGCAACAAGGTGGAAGCTACAAGCACAAGATCTACTAAGGTTTCTAGGCCTCAAGTAGGATTCTAGATCTACTAGGATGTGGTGTATGGATTTGAAATTCCTTTGGTGGAATCACGGATCTAGGTCTCCTCTAGCTCTCCACAAAGTTTTGGAGTGTTTGGGTGGTTGGAGAGGGAGATCTAGGAGGTTTAAGCTTTCATTAATGGCTAGGAGAGAGAGTGGTCAAAGCTTATAATTTATGAGGTAGGGGAAGGGCTTTAAATACCACTTCCCCAATCCAACCGTTGAGAAGCCCACACAGCACCGGAGGCTCTGGTGTTTCCACCGGAGGCTCCGGTGGTCTTCACTTACGCGCACCCGCGTGGCATGTTTGCTTCTTTCTGGAATCTTCAGGGCGGAGGCTCCGGTGATGTTGGCGGAAGTTCCTCCCACCGGAGGTTCACCGGAGGCTCCGCTCTAGCCTCCGCTCGTATGCACCCGAAGGCACTTTGAGCGGAGGTAGCACCGGAGGCCAGCCCCACAGTGGGGCAGTGGAACGAGCGGAGGCTCCGGTGGTTTTGGCGGAGGCTCCGCCCACTGAAGGTTCACCGGAGGCTCCGCTGCAGCCTCCGCTCTTATGCACCCGAAGGTGTTTTTAGCGGAGGTTGCACCGGAGGCTGGCGCCTGGAAGTGGCTTGGAAATGAACGGGGCAGAGGTTCTGGTCGTTTCACCGTAGCATCCGCTGCTTGCAAAAACAGCATCCCAACTTTGTTTCTTCGAGCTCTTTCCATTAGAATCATTCTTGTAACCCATTGAGATTGTGTACTTGAAGAACCTGGGCATTTTCATATATATCAAATAGAACCTGCAAATGCTCTTAGATAGACATTAGTCATATAGTTATGTTGTCATCAATTATCAAAACGGAAGATGATCTTTCATGTAGACACACGCTCGTTGGGAGACCCCAAGCGCAAGGTGTGAAGAGTGCAGTAGCAAGTTTTCCCTCAGAAAATAAACCAAGGTTGAATCGACCATTAGGAGGAAGAAGCACTTCTCAAGGTTGATGCAGCTGAGATGGCAGGGCGCACTACCGGTTCAGCAACAACGTGGAACCTACACAAAACAATCAAATCACTTTGTCCCAACGAAGCAGTGAGGTTGTCAATCTCACCGGTTTTGCTGAACACAAAGAGGTTAAACGTATGGTGTGGAAAACAGTAGGAAAACACTATGAAAGCAGTAGGTGTTTTATCAGTATGAGGAAAATGGACCGGGGTCCACAGTTCACTAGTGGTGTCTTTCCGTGAAAGATAAATAACATGTGTGGTGAACAAATTATAGCTGGGCAATTGACAGAAATAAAGGTTTCGCCGTACTGCATATGCAAGACATAAAGATTACTATGTGATTCATGCGGGCATTACAACAGAATACATAGACCATCATCCAACTGCATCTATGTCTAATAATCCACCCTCCGAATATCATCTGAACAAACGTTGGGTATTAAGTTGCAAGCAACAGATTATCGCCGTAAGCAAAGTGTGTAATGTAAACAATATAAACTAGGTAAATACCGTTGTTTTCTCCCTAATGGCAACAACACATCCTCCATCTGTCACGTTTCTGTCACTCGAGCACAGATGAAAAGGAGGCATGAACCCACTATCGAGCATAAATACTACCTCTTGGAGTTACTAGCATCTACTTGGCCAGAGAATTTACTAATAATGGAGAGCATGCCAGATCATAAATAACATAAGCATGAAGATAACATGATAGATTGATAATTAGAAGACATATCATTCAACATTCATCAGATCCCAACAAACACAACATGTAGCATTACATAAAGATGATATTGATCATGATAGGCAACTCACGAGATCTAAACATGAGGTACAAAGTGGAGAGAACGACCATCTAGCTACTGCTATGGACCCGTAGTCCAGGGATGAACTACTCACGCATCACTTCGAAGGAGGACATGGTGGTGTAGACCCCTCCGGTGATGATTTCCCCCCTTCGGCAGGGTGCCGGGGAGAGCTCCAGAACCCTCCCGATCTCCGGATGACGATGACGTCGGCCTCGGGTGTTTCTCAGGAAAAAAGTGGTATCCCCCTAGGGTTTATGTCTCGAGGGGATTAAATAGGCGAAAGAGAAGAGGCGGTGGAGGCCTAGGGGCCCCACACCACCCCCTGGCGCGGCCAAGGGGGGCGTGCCGCCCTATGGTGTGGGCCCCCTAAGGCCTCCCTCAGGGTCTCTTCGGGACTCCGTGGAACCTTCGGGAATTCTGAGACTTTTGGGCTTCGAATTTTCCAATTCTGAGAATATTTCCATAACTACTTTTCTGAAACTAAAAACAACAGAAAACAAAAAACAGGGAACTGGCTCTATGGCATCTTGTCGATAGGTTAGTCCGAAAAATCGATAAAAATGACATAAAGTGTATATCAAACATGTGGGAAACAATAAAAATACCATGGAACATCAGAAATTAAGGATACGTTTATGACGTATCAACATCCCCCAAGCTTAGTTCCTACTCGTCCCCGAGTAGGTAAACGATAAAAACACAATAATTCCTAAGGTGACATGCTACCAACATAAACTTGATCATCAATAATGTAAAAGCATAAGTAAGCTGAGATCATAGAACTTTAACACAAGAATGATAAATAGAAATTTAATAATAAAGCATAGCAATCACCTTGCATCATGAGAAGTAACTCAAATAAAAGATCATGAATAACAATGCAACAAAAGATATACGTTTGTTTCAAGTATAGAGAGAACATGTCAAAGTGATATTTTGCTAGTCCTTAAGAGTGGGGAAAAACATAAATGGCAGGACACCTTCAAAGTTCATGAGGAAGACTAGAACAAATAATTAGAGAACAAACAATAACACATCATGAATCAATTAATAATTTTTCTTGGACAAATGCACATAAAACTCAGAATGGCAAAAATGCTCTCTCAACTGTGCATAAAGTTAGAAGATGGAGACTCACCATAATAGTAAAAGGAAGGCCCTTCGCAGAGGGACGCATGGATCACTCATGTGCTAGAGCTTTTATTTTATTAAACAGAGGTATAGAAAACTTGACACTCCTCCTAACCATCTTTCACAAACCATGGCTAACCAAATCCTCGGGTGCCTGCCAACAATCACATACCGTGGAGGAGTGTCTATATTTTAAGAGAGGTGTATGCTTATGTCAACGAATAGTAAACAGAAAATACAGTACGTCACAAGCCAACTAGACTTCACAAGAGCGGCTCCGATAGAAGGACGCATCTGGGTAGAAAGTCATCCCTCTTTCTCTTTTGTTTACGCAATTATGCTTTAAATGATAAATCAGGGGCAAAAATAGTGAAGAGAATTTGTGTTATTAATTTGGGGCTGGGCACCCCGCTGCCAGCTCTTCTATCATTGGATAAGCGGATGAAGCCACTAGTCCAGGGTGTGAAAGTCCAATAAAAAATTTAGATAAAGATTCTCTATTTACGTCCTCATGAGCTAAAACAGGAGCATAAAACGTGAGTAATTTTGAAAGTTTTAAAGGTAACACATGAGAAATTTACTTTGGAATGACGGTTAAATACCACATGTAGGAAGGTATGGTAGACACAATGGTAAAACTTTGGTTTTGGGGAGTTGGATGTACGAGTAGAGCTCATACCCAGTACAGCTGGAGGCTAGCAAAAGACTGGGAGCGACAAATCAAGAGAGCATAAGAGCCATAATCATGCATAACAACATAAACATCATTAATCAAAGCATAAGTGGTACCACAAGTTCAAAAACTAAATGATCATGGAGGCTATTCGTGACTCGTTCATAGTCATAAACATGGTGTGAGCATGCGCCAAGTCAACCAAATAAAACATTCAAAGGAGGACACCACAAATTTATGCTTCAATATGACAAGAACAACTCATGATTCTTTCAATGACACATTAAACACTCTAAGATATTTGAGTCTAATCATGCTACTCAATAAACACAAAACTTTAAAACTAAAATAACATCTAGCATGATATGAAAAAGTCTAGCCACAGTCTATACAAGCTTCTACTTGCACCGTTAAAAATTCTACCTCAAGCAGCAGTTTCTTTTCCCAACAAGCACCATACAAAACATGCTTTAACAAAAACTCTCTAAATGCTACAGCAAGCAAACATGAGAGGACTCACATAACTCTACTAAAACTAACAACTCTGAATAAGAGATGCAATGAAAACAAGAGCCAAACAGGAATTTTGCAGCAACTAGAAGAAAAACTAAGAACACTAGCATACCAAGTATTCAAACGAAAAAGCGGAGCATGTCTCTCTCCCAAACAAAGAATGCTAGGATCCAACTATGTTATTGCAGCAAGGAAAACAAAATAAAACAAAGGAAAACAAAAGAAAAACAAACAGACGCTCCAACTAAACTTCATATGATGTGACCGAATAAAAATATAGTTTCACGAGAAGTGACATGTTAGATAGTTGATAAAGAAGGGGGTGCTTTGGGCATCCCCACGCTTATATGCTTGATTCTTCTAAAAATATGCTAGGATGAACCACGGGGGCATTCCCAAGCTTTGACCTTGCACTCTTCTTGATCACAAATATCACCTCTTCTCTTGACCCTTGAAAACTTCCTTCACACCACACTCAAACAATAATTCTCATTAGAGGGTTAGTGCAACAATTAAAAATCCATTGGTTCTGTATGGAACAAGTTCTATTGGTACTTTTCAAAATTATCTACATCCACTGATGTTTCGTGAAGCAAAGAAATCCACTTGACATCGCAAAAGAGCAAATGCAAGAAAAATGTCAAAATATGTCAAAACCAGAAAAGTCCGTAAAGACGAATTTTTCCGAGGCACTTAAGTTTCTCAGATTGAAAAACTTAAAGAACAAAAAAAAAATTAATTAGCTGAGGAATAAGCACAAAAAATTTCAGATCATTCTGATCTTCCTGGATTTTATACGATTTTTTATGGCGGACAACAGAAATTTGTTTCCTGCGCAGAAATCCGAAAACCAAATCCAACTCTCGTCAGAAACCTTACTTGGCACTACTAAAACATGAAAAGAAAGAGACAAAGGAGTTTCTATAGAAGTATACAACCCCTTGACTCAAAAAAAAATAGAGAAAAACAAAGCAAAACTAAAACCATGGGTTATCTCCCAAGAAGTGCTTTTCTTTAATACCTTTTAGCTAGGCTCAGAAAAGTGGAATCAAGTATTTTCAAGTGAAGAAGCATCCACATTGTAAATTGTTCGAATAACGGAATCAAAAGGCAACTTCATTCTCTTTCTAGGAAAGTTTTCCATACCTTTCTTGAGTGGAAACTGAAATTTAATATTCCCTTCTTTCATATCAATAACAGAACCAACAGTTCTAAGAAAAGGTCTTCCCAAAACAATTGGACAAGAAGCATTGCATTCAATATTCAAGACAAAAAAATCAACGGGGACATGAGTATTATTAACCATGATAAGAACATAATCAACTCTCCCCAAAGGTTTCTTTCTAACATTATCAATAAGACGAATATCCAAATAACAAGGTTCCAATGGTGGTAAATCAAGAACATCATAGAGTTTTTTTTGGCATAAGAGAGATACTAGCACCAAGATCACATATAGCATTGCAATAAAAATAATTCACTTTCATTTTAATAATAGGCTCCCAACCATCATCTAGCTTCCTAGGGATAGAGGATTCACATCTTAATTCATTTTCTCTAATTTGCATGAGAGCATTTGTAATATGTTTTGTGAAAGCCATATTCATAGCACTAGCATTAGGACAACTAGCAAGATATTGTAAGAACTTAATCACTTCAGTTATGTTTCAATCATCAAAGTCAAGATCATTTTTATCAAAGATAATGGGACAATTGTCTCCCATGTTTCTAGTTTTTAACAGTTTCAGGCAGTTTTGCAATTTTACTAGCAGAAGTGGGAGTGTTTCCAACACCAATTACTTTACCATTGATAGTAGAAGGTTTTTTATCATGAGAAGTTTCAGATTTACTAGTGGTGGTAATGGTGCAAACATTAGTTATATTATTCTTTCTAGCTATTTCATCTTCTCTTTCCCATCTAGCATGCAATTCAGCTAACATTCTAACATTATCATCAATTCGAATTTGGATAGAATTTAAAGTTTTACTTTATTTAACATCATGAGGCATAACCTTTAGTTTCAGAAAATCAACACCAAGATCAAGGCTATCAACTTTAGAAGCAAGAACATCAATTTTGCTAATTTTTTCCTCAACAGATTTATTAAAAGCACTAGTAAAAATGCTCGTGCGTTGCAACGGGAGACAAAAGATCATATGTTATTGAAGCACATTATCATCCGTTCCAACAGTAGCGATATCTGGGCGTCTGTCTTCGAATTCCGATCATAGTCGATCAGCGTCGATGTGAAGTTCGTGAATAGGGCGTTGGCCATTAAAAAAGTGGAATTAATGTTCATCCCTACATTTTTTCTTCATCCACTTTTATTTTCACACTACTTCATTTAATTTAAATTCATTTGATAAATCATAGTGGTGTTTCCTGTGGCGGACGGGTGAGTAACGCGTAAGAAATTGCCCTTGGGAGGGGAACAACAACTGAAAACAGTTGCTCCCCGTAGGTTGAGGAGCAAAAGGAGACATCCGCCCAAGGAGGGGCTCGCGTCTTATTAGCTAGTATGAGTACCTTTGCGCTTTGCCGAAATGTAAGGGACCATTTTTGGATTCCATTAATTTGACAATCTATGCATAATTATAAATATGAAATCTATATTTTCTTAATGAAAGATTTATAATAATTAGTTGAAAAAGTATTAAAAAAATCTTAATAGTTATGACATTGTTCAAATCTTAATGTGTCGTAATTTTTTTAAACCTTCTTCCTCCTTTTTTTTGTATGGACATAGTAAACATATTTGTGTGTTGCTACGGTTGATTTTTTATTTTTTTAGAAAATTTTCTTCCTCCTAGTAACAATACTCACGCTTGGAATATTTCAAGTCCAGCGAAAACATTAAATTGGAATTTATTATCCGTTAACTTTTAGCCCAACTTTGTTTTATCTTATAGTAAACATGCATGTGCGTTGCAACGGTAGTGAAAAACAACTTATCACCAGAAAAATGGTTGGGCAACCAAAATTTTACCCCAAAGTCGATGAACCCGAGGAGAATAATATTTTCTTATCCAGATAAGCATCAAGTTGAAACAACCGTAAAAATAGTTGGATGAGTAAGAAAATATGTTTATACACTCGTCTCTGTGATAATTTCATGCAAATTTATCTCATCTGACCGCTTGATGTACATTGATGGTAGATTTAGTGAAACAAGGGGGAGAAATCTACAAAAAACAAACTAAAAAAATAGGATGATCATAAGTGGTTGATGCCACCTGTAATCTAACATAGTGAAATTTATTTGGAAACATATAGGTAGGTCCTAACTGTTTGGCTGAAGATACATATCTCTACAATATGCATCTTAAATTATTGATGCTTATAGGCTATATGGATAGATGAAAAAACAGTTAGATATATAAATACAAAACCATTAATCAAATGTCATTTAGGGTTCATGCACTTTCTCCCTAGTTACTATGATTTCATATTTATAATATACACAACTAATAAGAGATTCATATGCTTGAAAATTAAATCCAGGAAGAAAATACTGTGCTACAAAGGGGCATGAAAGCTGACCATATGGAGATTATTGAGCTCTTACATTTTTTCCGAGATGAAGATGCGATGGCCGGCACCGGATCGATCGGCGCGTAGATCACAACTTGTGTGGAAGAATCCCAACTCTACGACCGTTCGACCAACCGATCGATCACCATGGCACATACAAAGCGTGAGCGCATGCCATCATGTTCCGGTGGCTGGCGCACGACCACATAAACTCCTTCCTCGAGGTGGCCAAGCACCTCACTACTTCTGTCTCCGACGCCGTCGTCCGCCACAAGCTTCGCCCCGTCAACGTCCTCCTCCACGACTTCCTACAGTCATGGGTGCCGCTCGAGGCCGCAGCCCACATGTGCCGACGTTGCACAGAGCGGCCTTTTCGCCGGCAGCGACAGAGGCGCCTGCTCAGCATGCCGTGGGGGCGTCGAGTGCGGACTTGTGGGCCGGTGGTGCGCCTCGTGTGGCGTCGGCACGGACACGGGCTTATGCGCGGGCGGGGACTCCGGCGCCAGAACAGACGCGGGCGCAGAAGCGGCGTTGCCAGGGCTATCAGGCGTGAGCACCTTCACGATCCCAACGTTCCAGATAAACCACTTCTCCATGGAGTTGCGGCACGACACGTTGTGGGTGACCAAGTTCTGCCACGGCGGGAAGCCCCCGTTGGCTCTGAGGTCATGGCAGCAAGTGACGATGGCAGACACGGTGAGAGGTGCATCGTCGCCTCCTGTGTGTCCATGACAGCCAAAGAAGCGGCCTCAAATTTGCAATTTTCTCCATTAGAGATCCATCCACGCAGGATCACAGGAGAGGGCGGCAAGGCAGGTGAAATCAAGGGAGTTGCGCTGGCAGGAGTCCGGACCGTGACCAAGCGGAGGTTCGACACCGCGATAGTAGGAAGTCCATGGTCGGGGTGCCGAGCCCGGGTTGAATCGTTATTTTCGATATCATCTGTATGTATAGGAGTTCAGCTAAGAAACGCGACGCGGTATATATAGCCGGGGATCATCAGCTTGTGGGGAATTGGGGATTGGCTGATGCAGCTGTAGTGACGGTGATCTACACGGCTTTCCGTGGGGCACTGGGCAGCTGGTGTTCTTCTCGACGTGCCCGGTTCCGCGACTGGCAGTCCAAACCTGCGAGCCGGCCAATCCTGTCGACGTCCACGACTCGTGGTGAAATCGTGAAGCGGCACCAGCTATGGCTGCTAGGGCAGTATTTTATGATCCTTTTGATTCGTCCGTGAGGCTATGGCTGCTAAGACGACAAGGGCGACGGCGGCCTGGCATAGATCAAGGCGTGTGTTGTCTCGTGGCAGACGGATTTCGACGTCCTTGCACTCAGCGATCGATAATCCTATATGTACCACGAGCCATCGTGCAAGATGTATGGTTGCCGGGCCGGAGTCGTACACAGATCGGGGGATCGAGGTGTCCATGTCGGCCCCATGCATGGTTGCGTGTTGTGAGTGGAGTCCTTGTCGGATTAATACAATAGAGGGAACGTGACGTAAGCCACGCCCTCGAAGACGTACAAAACGAAACAAAACGGATGACCAGAAACCGGAGGTACCAAAGAGAGAAACGTTCCTCCTTATACGGGATCTGGTGGGAGGGCAAATTGGTAAAAACATGTTGGACGAAAATTTCGCAAGAAACCTTAATGCCTTTATTAGTAGGGGTAAAGATTTTGTGTACTAACAAAATTCTTAAGCATGTTCTCAAGATCAGAGGGTACACTTTTGTTGTTGTTGTAGTAATTACAATAAGAATTACCATAAGAATTGCTATTATTGGGAGGATATGGCCTATAATTGTTGCTACCAAAATTATTCCTATAAGCATTGGTGTTGAAATTATTATTTTTAATGAAGTTCACATCAACATGCTCTTCTTGAGAAACCAAAGAGGCTAAAGGAACATTATTTGGATCAACAGGAGCATGGCCATTTACAAGCATATACATAATAGCATCAAGTCTTTCATTCAAAGAGGAGGTTTATTCAACAGAATTTATCTTCTTACCAGTTGTAGCTCTCTCAGTATGTCATTAAGAATAATTTGCCATCATATCATCAAGAAGCTTTGTTGCTTCCCCCAAGGTCATGGACATAAAGGTTCCTCCAGCAGCTGAATCCAAAAGGTTTCTTTAAGAAAAATTCAGGCATGCATAAAAGGTTTGGATGATCATCCAAGTAGTCAGTCCATGAGTGGGACAATTCTTTACTAAAGATTTCATTCTTTCCCAAGTTTTAGCAACATGCTCATTATCAAGTTTCTTAAAATTCATAATGCTAATTCTTAAATATATAATCTTAGCAGGAGGATAATATTTTCCAATGAAAACATCTTTACACTTAGTCCAAGAATCAATACTATTTCTAGGAAAAGACAACAACCATTCTTTAGCTCTTCCTCTCAAAGAGAGAGGAAAAAATTTCAGTTTAATAATATCTCCATCTACATCTTTATATTTTTGCATCTCACATAGTTCAACAAAATTATTAAGATGGGCAGCAGCATCATCAGTACTAACATCAGAAAATTGCTCTCTCATAACAAGGTTTAACAGGACAGGTTTTATCTCATAAAAATCAGCAGTAGGAGCAGGTGGAGCAATAGGTGTGCTAATGAAATCACTGATGTTGGTGCTAGTAAAGTCACACAACTTAGTGTTCTCAGGAGTAAACATTTTAACAAGACTAAAAACAGGAATAAAACTACAGCTAGAATAAGAACTAATTTTTTAATATTTTTGACAAAGAGAAGCAAACAAGACAAAATAAAATAAACTAAGAAAAACAAAAACAAAGTAAAGAGATTGGAACTGAGAGACTCCCCTTGCAAAAATTCTCTTCCTCCCCGGCAACGGCGCCAGAAAAGCTTGATGGAGTGTAGACACACGCTCGTTGGGAGACCCCAAGCGCAAGGTGTGAAGAGTGCAGCAGCAAGTTTTCCCTCGGAAAAGAAACCAAGGTTGAATCGACCAGTTGGAGGAAGAAGCACTTCTGAAGGTTGATGCAGCTGAGATGGCAGGGCGCACTACCGGTTCAGCAGCAACGTGGAACCTACACAACACAATCAAATCACGTTGCCGCATCGAAGAGTGAGGTTGTCAATCTCATCGGTTTTGCTGAACACAAAGAGGTTAAACGTATGGTGTGGAAAACGGTATGAGAGAAGTATGAAAGCAGTAGGTGTTTTACCAGTATGAGGAAAATGGACCGGGGTCCACAGTTCACTAGTGGTGTCTCTCCTGAAATATAAATAACATGTGTAGGGAACAAATTACAGCTGGGCAATTGACAGAAATGAAGGCTGCACCGTAGTGCATATGTAAGACATAAAGATTACTATGTGATTCATGCGGGCATTACAAAAAAAATACATAGACCTTCATCCAACTGCATCCATGTCTAATAATCCACCCTCCGAATATCATCCGAACAAACGTTGGGTATTAAGTTGCAAGCAACAGATTATCGCCGTGAGCAAAGTGTGTAATGTGAACAATGTAAACTAAGTAAACACCGTTGTTTTCTCCCTAATGGAAACAACACATCCTCCATCCGTCACGTTTCTGTCACTCGAGCACAGATAAAAAGGAGGCATGAACCCACTATCGAGCATAAATACTCCCTCTTGGAGTTACTAGCATCTACTTGGCCAGAACATCTACTAATAACGGAGAGCATGCAAGATCATAAATAACATAAGCATGAAGATAGCATGATAGATTGATAATCAGAAGACATATCATTCAACATTCATCGGATCCCAACAAACACAACATGTAGCATTACATAAAGATGATCTTGATCATGATAGGCAGCTCACAAGATCTAAACATGAGGTACAAAGTGGGGAGAACGGCCATCTAGCTATTGCTATGGACCCGTAGTCCAGCGATGAACTACTCACCCATCACTTCAGAGGTGGGCATGGTGGTGTAGACCCCTCCGGTGATGATTTTCCGCTCCGGCAGGGTGCCGGGGAGAGCTCCAGAACCCTCCCGATCTCGGGATGGCGATGACGGCGGCCTCGGATGTTTCTCGGAAAAAAGTGGTATCCCCCTAGGGTTTATGTCTCGGGGGGATTAAATAGGCGAAAGGGCAGAGGCGGTGGAGGCCTGGGGGGCCCACACCACCCCCTGGCGCGACAAGGGTGGGGGGCGCCGCTCTATGGTGTGGGCTCTTTGAGGCCCCCCTCTGGGTCTCTTCGGGACTCCGTGGAACCTTCGGGAATTGTAAGACTTCCGGGCTTCGAATTTTCCAATTCCGAGAGTATTTCCAGAACAACTTTTCTGGAAAAAAAAACAGAAAACAGGGAACTGGCTCTATGGCATCTTGTCAATAGGTTAGTCCGGAAAATCAATAAAAATGACATAAAGTGTATAGCAAACATGTGGGAAACAATAAGAAAACAACATGGAACATCAGAATTAAGGATACATTTATGACGTATCAGTAATCAAGCGGAGAAATTTAGAATTTTATTTATTACTCTAAAAGATAAGTCCAGGGTTAGATTTATACCGGGATTCACAAGTTTAGGGTGCAAACGACAGGATTTTAACTTCAGGGTTCAAACCGCCCAACCTCTACGAGTTCAAGGTTTAAAATGGAATTCTTTCCCTTTTTCTTTCATGGCCATAGCCTAGGTCTAGGCATCTCGGGTGGAACTCCATCTTAGGGCTCTTCCATTCGTATGATTTCAAAATGAAAAAGAAAATCGTAGGATTGAAGTGTCATGTATAATTAAAATCATAGGAGTACATGATTTATAACCAATAGACCTTTTTATCATGGGGTGTTTGAATCACCGGGGAAAAAATGCACAACATGAGGTTTGAGATGATGGAAATTTTTCTCCAAAACATAGTGCATCACAATCATATGGAAAGACTTACTAGAGATGTAATCCTACAAATCAAATGACACACATGGAAAAAAATACAAAGGATCAAAGTCCTTCAAAATTTCTATGAGATCCCTTTGGATCAAAGGATCCCATAGAGCAACTCTAGCGGCGCATGAAAACTGAGTTCGCCTTTTTGTTAGTTTGAAGGCTCAAGATTTTCGGTTCGCCTTTTCGTTAGTTTGAAGGCTCAAGAACTCCTAGCTCGTAGCAGAACCCGTAAATGGAACTGAGAAATTCGACATTTCATTAATAGCTCGTAGCTTTTGCGGACGAACTACGGCGAGCCTACGCACTACGGGAAACCCAGGGACTACAGCGAGCGCCTAGCAGTACGGAGACCTCCTGAGGATGTCGATGGACTCCTTGGCGTCGTCCTCCGCCACCTTCTTCCAGTACGTCGCACACTCCATGTTTGTGGCGTCCGCGGCGAGGCCCGCCTGGAGGAGCTCCGTGTTCGCTTGGCGCCACTGCTGGAGTTGCTTCTCCTCCGTTGCCGTCTGGGTGCAAGGGAGCGCCACCATCGCGTCCACCTGTTCGTCGGGGACGAAGTCGTCCTGCGAGACGGTGGAGGCGAAGGCCGCCGGGTCGTGCCCCTGCGGAGGAGGCTCACGGATGACGAGGGGGCCCTGCAAGGACCGCCTACAGGAGCTCCGTGTCCGCCGGTGGAGCTCCCTTCGTCGTCGTTGGAGCTCCCTTCGCCGCCGTTGAAGCTCCTACGACGCATCCTGCAGTCGTACTCCTCCACGGCGCTGTAGCGGAACCTCTCCGGGATGGGTACCCCCGCGCGGACGAACCTCCACGCCTCCCGTTTGCGGCCGGCATCGGAGCGGACGAGCCGCTTGCGCTCAGGGTCATCCCCGGCGCCGCCGCGGCCTCTTCCGGACCCGACTGAGCTAGGGATACACACCATTGTATAGGGCTTTTCTAGATTTGTCGCATGCGCGCGGTTATTGCTCGCCGGAGGTGGGGATTCGTGGGGGCAATTTGTCGTCGGCGGCGGCGCTAGGTTTTCGGTCTTGACCCGAAAACGTCTCGCACTTTCGAATAAATACATGCTGGGAGGAGCATTCGGGGGGACCTGTAAGCCGTTTTCAGGCCGGGCTGAGTTTTCAATCTCTGCTAGCGCGTGAAAACTGAGCCCAACCCTAAAGCCGCCGGAACTTTACATTTCTGGCCCTTTTAGGGGTTCTGCTAGAGATGCTCTTACTATGTGGGAACCGTGGCTTGATGTTGTCATTCAAATGAAAACTATTTTTTTTCAACAAATCTGTCATCAATCTTTTGGGACACATATATCTATCTATCTATCTATCTATACTTCTTATAAAGCAAAACTCCACTAAGTACAATTAATATTTATCTATCTCAACATGCAAGTTGTCCATATCACTTGCTTTTTTAGCCAATCAATTATCCACATCATACCACCAATATTAAATTGTATATCTCTACATGCAAGTATACATATGATATTTTATTTTAGCCATCAAACTTCTCATGCCATTTTTTTCTGTTCTACTACTAAGATCACACCATCCCGATACGCAATTACACAGTTAAATCATATGTACAACACCGGAATTAGCTTCGTCAATACAAATTTTATTCGAGATTCTGTGATATTCTTATGTTACCAACTGCTGAAAATTTTGTAAAAATATTATGCAAAATATTCATGTAAACTATTCATATCATCCATTTATTCAACCCGTTGATTTCAACTTATCTATATAAATCATGTACGCCATTGAAACGTAATGAAATTTAAACTGTAAAATACATATATATATATACATTTTTATGTCATTTTTATTTAGCAATTCGAATGATATGATCAACTAAATCTTACATATTTATATAGACAATTCATGTTTCAAACTTTATATTAGAATTATTAAACAGATACCCGCTGCAACGCGCGGGGCATTATTCTAGTTATGCCATAAGTGGCAGCGCGCCTAACATGTAGAATATATATACATGTTAGACATTAAAGCTAGCCGTGTAATATGTTATTGGGTAACGATAAGCATGAATGATAATTCTAATAACATAGTGGATCATTCTTTACATAGTAGCGTGATTTACATGGAACAATTCACTGAGGCCTCGTTTGGTAGGCATGTATTAGAGTGTAAATCTAAGTATTATCCGGAGCGTTTTTGGTGAAAACGCTTCCACTACCTAAACCCCTCTAATCCACTTCCATACAACATCTCTCGTAAATATGTTGTTTGGTAATTAGCTAAATTTCTCTTGTGCACGCGCGAAAGAAGCAGACCGTTTACGTCTGTCGCTGCTAACTCCCAGAGACGCGAGGGGGTAGCAGTGTCCCGAATACACTTCTAACCGACGTGTAAGGCCAGGGTTACAGGCCAGAGCCCAGTCAAAACTGGCCGGCCGGGATTATACAGTCAAAAACCTGTCAACACTCCCTCGCCAAACGAGGCCTAAAAGGGAAATAATCCATAGACATGTCTACTAATAAGTCAAAGGATAGGTTCAGATTACATGAATGAACACGATTGACAGGCACCAAACTAACATACGGCTGGAAAACCAAAGTTGATAGAGGAACATTGTCCATAGTCAAATTGATTTTGTAGAACCAAGAAGAGCTAATTTATTTAACAACATAAACATTTGCTATGATTATCTTTATCTAAGTGTACTTTCTTATTCTCCAATTTCTTTTCCAACAGCTTGCTTGTAGGGCCTGCCCCTTCGAACCACTGTTCAAGGACACCCCTGATATGCATACATTCACGATCCTAGGAAATTCAGTCGTGAACAACATATCAAGCTGGTACACAGATACAATATCCATTACACGGTTACACAACACTTACAAAGACGCATGGTCACCTGACCAAGACTACACAGTTGTCACGCAGGACAACACACAACACACACAACGGAAGACTAAACACACACAAAACGCGGTAGAGCCCAAGTCACGCCTTAACCTACAGGATGCTGACCCGGAGACGATCCTAGTTCGCAAAGCCATCAGCTCCGTACTCCTCTTTGTCGATCTCCTTCTGAGAGTCCTTCTCAAAGTCTGGCAAGTAGATACCAGGGGCGAAACCATAATGAGTACATTTGAATGTACTCAACAAGACATCCATCATGTAACTTACCAAAGATGCAAGAATGCTTATATGGTGTAATAGGTAGGCTATAAATAGGGTTCACTATCAATGGTGTTCATATAGGATGACACCACAGTTGCAGTCAGATTAATCTGTATCTTCGCTGAAGAAGATACTTTAGAAGAAAATAGTATAGTTTTTCTTTCTCTTGTCGATATCGCATGTACAAAAGGTTTTTGTGAAAACTTTGTTAAAAGAAAGTTTTCTCTTTGAAAAACTTCTTGGAATCAGTTTCCAGATGTTTGCTTAGAGAATTAAGATTTTCTCTGCAAAACTTCTTGCAAAACAACTTATGGATTTTCATCATCGGTACCTCCACGGTACAAGGTTTTCTTCCTTTATGAACTTCCGGAGTTCAACACTCTTTTTGAAAACATCCTTTTGAAAACGTTGACACAATGCTAGCTACATGGCCATTCAACTGTCCATATCCGAGGACGCGGCTTCTTCGAAAAAGTTGTACTCTGCAGAGGTGTACACATCCACCAGATACAGTACACCTGCCATGAATAACCACAGACCGTAACAACAGTATGTGAAACATCATATCACTGATCATAACCTTCCACCATGTTCAAGCTAGAATGTGTCTATCTCTCAGTTGAGTTTTACCGGTCATCCCCGGCACTGAGCTAATCCCCGCCAGCCAGGATGCCTCAACTGATGCGACCGGAGGTGAACTTAATCCCACACTTTCTATGTCTCAACACTGGGAGTTTTGGCGACAATCGGTTCAAGGGATTCCGTCCCTTATAGCGTTTGAGATAGAACACACACTAACAAGAACAAACTTCCAGTTAATCCCCGTGCCCATGTTGGGGTAGGGTGGCAGTACGGTAAAGATTGTCCGGCGAAGACTAGGTTATGTGTCATTTTTTAAAACACCATTTTCCCAAAAATGACCACTTCCACATTCCTCCGGAGAATAAGGATCCGCCTTTTCTCCGGGTTTTCCATAAAGCCTTTGTTTTGCAAAAACACAATTTTAGGGTGTCCACTTAAGGACTAATATATTTGATGGAAATAAATACCATATGGTGGCTTATGGGCTTGGTAACACCAAGTTTCATCTACTGACATAGTAGTATATATATAATAGTAGTATTCACTCAAAAATAGTTGTTGGAAATCAAAGTTTTTGTAAAACTTTTCAGAAGTAAAACCATGCATGATAGATAATGATAAGTGTATTATAACAGCAAGCATCAGGATGGCTTGCCTCAAGTCTCTTAATGTCCCTGGCCTTGAAGTAACTTGAACTTGACACAAAGCTCCACAAATGCTTCTTCTTCTTCTTCGCGTTCTAGCGTCGTAAAGGAAAAAGACACACACTCAGGTCTAAAGGGCAAAAGACTAAGATAAACACCTCATACAGCAAGCAAAAGTATAATAGCGCAAACTCATAAACGCTATCGAGAAAACTGCCTCACAAAGCTCTCAGGGTACAAAACTATCGTCAGACGAACATATGGTTCAGGAAACCATATCCCACATCTTACATACCACATAGGGAGTGGTGTACCACTCTCATAACAAGATATATAAGAAGCTAAAAATATAGCTTGTGGGTGCAAAGGTTAGGTTGCTAAGGTAAATCCAACAGACAGGATAATACCCATGGCAGTGGGTATTACTCACCACAAGCAACTATCACTAATGTGTTCATGATTTTAGTTGGATGTTTTAGTTTCATAAGATACTCTTAAGAACAACAACTAACACAAGTATGACACTCATGCTAAGGTGCACACTCAGACAATTTCCAAACATCAGGTAAACACACCACAGATGAATAGGCTACTTATTTACTACCTTAGTTTTTACTTGAAGTTATGGAATCCATCAATCATGAAAATTTAACAAACAACCAGTAGCTAATAACCAAAGAATCAAGTCATAAAAATAATCTAAAACACCATCTTCACTCAAGATAATACTCCTATTAAACAGGCATAAAACAGGACTGCACTAATAGCATACTAGTATGGAAAATCTACACAAGCATGCTATAAGTAAAAATTATTAATCTACAACCATAGCACATGCAACTAAATAATTTATGGCATCATAAAAGAAGTAATAACTTCCTGAATATGCTATAATAAGATCATACTCTCATAAAATAAAAGGTGACAAAACTAGAGCTAAAATCACCATCTTCTAGTGGTGACACTAGTTTAATACTAGAGAAGCAAACAATGCTATCATGATTGCTTAAACCTAATCAAGCAAGTGATGAACATAAATGTAACTAAATAACAGTACACAAATCTTACTCATGCTACGGAGCAAGAACATCAAAATAATTCCATGAACCAACTATTAAGCATGCACAAAATTGATTCTAGCAATTTCTGTTTTCTTAAACAATTTCTAGCAAGCAAAACATGGTAGAACCTACACAACCAGTAGCTATGCACTTGATGAAAATTTATATAAACCTTTTCAAAAATCCAAACACTCAATTTAAATCACAAGGAATTTAGTTTACTTGCAAAGAATTTAATTTAGCACTCAATAGTGAACCATTTCTTAACATGATACCCCTAAGGAATATTATGCTAACAAAATGGATCTCATCTAACATACTAGTATCCTCTGATAAGAAACAAACTTATCACTTGCATAAGTGAAAACAAACAATTATATTTTCCATGGTGGAAAAATAGCAATCAATCCTATAATTAAACATGTTAATCTCTTACATGTGCATGCTTGGGGATCCTCATCCACAACCAAGATGCAATGGAACCAGTGGGTTATGGGCCCACTAATACCAAGGCAAAAGAGGTACTAAGACTCTAGTTACTCATGACAAACATTAGCATGCAAGATAAATAAAACAAAGCTAGTTATTCTAGTGAAAACAATACTAGTGCAGACTAAGTAACAAGACTTACTCATGCTTCACTATAACAAGACATGCAAGCTAACAGAGGTATTAACTTCAAAATAACAGTACCTAAATGATACTGGATCCATAGCAATCATAGCACAAAATTTATCAAAGCATCCACACAAAGATCTAGCTCTCACAATAATTCTAATAAATAAAAATAGAAGGTAACAAATGCTATTTCATATTTATTTCAGTTTCCACACATGAAAACACTTTCTAAGGTAGAGGTACTATAAGGAAACAACTTAATAACAAGTCCTAACAACTTCGTACATGCTAGGAAACATTATCAAAACATTCACACACCTCATTTCAAACAAGAACATAATTAAAAACAGAAACAGAAAAGTGTTGTTTCTAGATCTGTCCACCAAAAATAACCTAGAGCTCTAAAAATTAATCTAAGCTAGTGTTAGGTAGATCTAGACAATACCAAAGTCATCCAATTGGATTTGCTCCAAAAATACTTTTTAAACTCCTTAGAAAAATCATAGATAAGCTTACTGGTCTTTTAGTAAACTGGATGGCATTTTCTTTCTATAACTCACCTTTATGTGAGGTTAGGTGAATTGGATAGATATTTTCAATACCTATCCAGAACAGTTTAGTTTGTTCCGATTGGTTACATAATTTAAAAGTTATAGTTAAAACATTTCCACTGACAGTCTGTGGCAAAACATTTATTGTGTTCAAAATAGGGGTCCAAAAGTAGATCTGCAAATTTCCTGTGGTTTAGATTTCATATCTCTAGGTCCTTGAATTTTTACAGATTTTATTTCACACGTTTAGTATTTTTACCACGTCCAAAGTGGAGGTACAAGTTTCTGTGAAAAATTAAATGAATAAACACAGTTGTCGCGCAGGCTGGTTCGGATAGGGCCCGGCCCAGCTAGCGGCTGCGCGGCCCAGCTGCGCTGGACACGCGAGCGCAGGCGCGAGAAACATCCGCGTTCAACCGCAGCCGTTGATCACAGATAAAACGGTCTGCGCGCCTCTTCTTCCTCTCCTCACTTCCTCCCTCTAACCCGAACTGAGAAAAGATGGGCGCGGCTCTAGCTCACCTTGGGGAGGCTCGGGGATGGTTGCGGGCGCTCGGTGGTGGTTGCTGGGTGATGGGGCACCGAGGGGAGGCGACGGCGGCGGCAGGCGTGGCCGCACGCGGCGGAACGCGGCCGGCGGCCGCGGCGGCGCCCGTGGACGGCGGCGGCGCCTCCGGGATCTAGAGGGCACGGGGTGGTGTCCGGGAGGTTCACTGGAACTAGGGGAATGTTTCTATGGCAGTGGGAGGGGCTGGAAAATAGTGGCTCGGGCAGGGCTTGGCCGAGACCGTGGTGGCCACCGACGGCTAGAACTCGGGCTCAGGGGGTTTTGAGAGGCTAGGGCTCGGGTCCAAATGACCAGGGGGATCTAGGAGGGAGTGAGAGAGGTGCAGGGACGCAAGGGCACGACCCTGGTACTTATAGCTGAAGGAGGGACCTCAAGGGCAATTTGGGGAGCTCGGGTGGATGCCAACAATGGCATAGAGCAAACCCTAGGGCTTAAGGTCTTTTCCACTTCGTGCACTGGCTTGCCCTAGTCACCTAGCATGTGGTTGCAGGTCTTATCCTGGCCAATGGGTGCAAGTGGAGCAAGTGGCAAACCAAATTGGTCAAAGGGATGGCTCCCACACCTGCCACATCATCACCTCTTCTCTCTCTAATAAGTTCAAGTCTACAGCTTCTAGAAGGTATCCAATGCATTATTGGCCGAGTAGGAACCCTGATCAACAAGCTAGGTCAGGCCACACTTCCAAAAGATCAAGGGATCACAAAGAAAACAAAGGTGCAAAAGTGTATCTCCTGCTGTTCACAGAAAAATTCAGAAAATTCAGTCTTTAGGACTTAGAAATTTTCTAAGTGTTGAAAACAGACAGAAAGTTGAAAAAGTTGAGTTTGTTTTCAGGGTGCAAATGATTCTTAAAATTTGTTTTCAAGGTATGGATTTGTTAACCATGTTATATACTTTCATAAACAACTTTTGAAAACAAATTTGAAATAAGTTAAGGCCATGAAAACATTGGAGTAAAAGGTATACTTTCTGTTTTTATCTGTTTCTCAAAAATGTCTTTTCCCGCCTTAATTTTATACCATAAACACATCAAGAAAAAGATAGTTTTTATTTCCCCAAAAATAAAAGTGAGCTTATGGTTTTGTAGTACACATATCAAGGATTAATTAAATGCCAAGGAATCATAAAATAACAATTTATAGCTTGGTGAAAACAATGGTAGAAAACATGTATAAGGCTTTATTTTCAGACATTGTTTTCTATAGGAAAGTTAAAAGAAAAATTTCATAGATCATTTTGGAAATTTGTTTCCTTGGATCAAACAAAGTTAAAAGTTTGTTTTGAGATGCAAACAAGAATGTTCCAAGTCTTGGAATAAAAATTCTCTCAAGTAATAATGGGAAAACATCAGGAAAAATAAATAGGAAATATCTTTCAGAAACATATGGTATTGGTTTCATATAGAAACAAAACTTGTGTTACAAATATGTTTAAGATTACAAACACATGTTAGTTCAAACAATCATGTTGTTATAAAAAAAATTGTTGGCCCTAATTTTTGTCTTCTTGAGCACAGTCCAAGAGTCCAAAAACTGGGGTGTGACATTGCTTATAGAACTGAGTCTTTTGCGATTTCTTCAATGTTTGAAAAGGTTGATTTCATATTATTGTGTATCGCCTCATATCTACAAAAATAGTTGAGGATCACTATGATATGAAATTGTGCAGAAAAAAAACACATATACCTAAACGATAGAAACCATCCCCTCGCAAGTATTTTGCTTCTAATGTTTGTCTCGGTTTTGAGCCTCTCGAAATCCAAGTTGCATGAGTATCTCGTCAAGTAACATTTTCATGGGAACGTGAGACCTATTTGAGCATCATAAGATATAAAAGATGGGCAAAGAAATAGTCAGCATGCGACAATAATCAAGCTACATACATTTAGATATTATTAGGCGGCAGTTTATATCTGGTTTTCGTTTCACCAGATTTACTTTGACTTTTTTTTGCGGGAAATCTCATCGTGCTCTTTATTCCATGATCACCGCACCCGCACAATCTGCTTGGATGCTAGTTACAAGGAAGCTAGGGGAAGAAGACATCCAACATTCTGAATCCTCAAGTGTACAAGCAAACTTAGCACACAGGTGGGAAGAATTGTTGGCGTGTCTTTTAACATATTGAATAGAGAAAGAATTAAAAGACCTAGCTAGCTCTTCAATCTCGAACAAAATCGGCGACTCTTGGCGTGCAACCCACTGGTTGACCACCTCCAAGCAATCTACCTCCATTAGAACATTTGCAAAACCTCGCAGCCTTGCAAGGATCACACCATATTTTAGGGCTAGAGCCTCGGCAACAATGGGATCAGTAACTTCTGGATACGGCTTACTCCAAGCACCTAAATATGCAGTACCTGAACGGGCAAGCCCACCCCTCCACTTTTTAGAGAATCCAAGGCAACACTGACATCTCTATTCACTTGATCCATCCTTCGTCGGGCGGGCGCCAGCCATGACCCAGCAAAACCCTAGCATGACTGCTAGGACGTTCAAGGATTGCAAGAGCATCCCTTACCTGCCTTATGGAATGAGTTGGGTCCTACGAAGCCTTGTCATGAGTTATATTATTCTTGAAGTCCATATCGCCCACATGACAGTAATCAACTTGGCCCGGTCTTCGTCATGAATAATGGGATCACATAAAATATCTCTTTCCGAGGTTCTTGGGTGTAGATCAGGGAGTTTAACATCAAACCAATTCAAATCTTCAACCCATAACATTTTTGCATGACTACATTTAATAAAAGCATGCATCATATCTTCATCCGTATGTAAGCATATTTTGCAACGTGCCACAAGTGTGATATGTCTATTTTGCAGTGTAAGTTCAGCTGACAAAATACCACATATAACCCTCCACCAAAACACCCTCACCTTCGGCACAACTCGAAGTTTCCATAATCGGCTCCATAAGTGTTTTTCTCTCGTTGAGGCTTCTGTAATCGTCCCTTCCTTCATAGCGCAATGCTCGTTATAAGTCATGAGAGAGCGATGCGCGGATTTGACAGTATAGTTTCCGGATTTTTCTAGAGCCCACGCCCAGAAATCATATCCACCCGATCTGATCGGAATGTTAAGTATATCTGTAACATCCCAATTTTTCTAACAAAAGTGTGTGGTGTTGTGTTCATATCATGCATGCATGAAAACAAAAAGTTAAACCATGTTGAAATAATTTAATTTGTGAATTTCAATGGTTTGAGAAAATTCCACAAAAGCACTTAATTTGGGTTACAAAATCTTGTTTTGAAAAATATTTCAATTACACCAAAGAAATACATATTGTTGTTGGAAATTTCATGAGCTTTCCAAAGATAATTTTTGCCAAATTTTATTCTTCCAAAAAGGCCCTCCAAACTTTGTTCTTGTTCTGTTTTTAATGGAAAAGGGACCTCTTTGTGGTTTTCTGAAAGTTCAGGGGGTTATGGGGAAGAACCCCCTTTGTATTCTACCTCCGGTCAGGAGCAGCTCGGTGGAGCTCCCTTGATCGTCCGTTCGACGCCACGATCCGCGCCGCGAGCGGATGAGGCCTCCAGGTCGACGCTGTGCGGCCTCCTCTCGCTCTCACTCGCCCTCACCCTGTCCCTCGCTATCTCTCTGAATCTCCCAGGAACCCGAAACCTAACCCTACTGCCTCACCGGCCGCCGTCGAGCGCCGCCGAGTCCGGCCACCCCGGGCCAATTTGAGCATCCCCGTGCGTTCCCCTTGGTCTCCTCTCCCTTCTGTACGAGTCTCGCTTGAGGGGAGTGGCCGAGCCGCCGGAATCGGAGCCTTCTTCTCCGCGGCTGGCGAGCCTCCGCCGCGGCCGATTCGCCGCCATCCGGCGCCCCCTCGCCCTCCCGACCGCTCCATCCTCTTCACCGCATCGTGGTGAGTCTCCAGGACCCCTCCACCCTCTCCCTCCCCCTCGGTAGCTATGCGTGCGCGTGCTCCCGCCGGCCGCCGCCGCGCCATGGTCGCCGGCGAGCGTTTCCGGTGACCATTTGGTCACCCATCACCACCCATACGTTCGCCTCGACCTGTTGCACCTCCCCATCGCCTCCAATTCGGATTTCATCGATGAATTTGATCGATTGCGTGCTCACCGAGAGAATCCATCCCCTCTGTGACGTCACAGTGACCTCAAAATGATGTCATAATCCTCTTTTTAATAATTCCAGGGAATTGCAGAAAATGAATAAAATTTGATAATTTAATATCTTCCAAAATATTGCTCAGAAAAATAAAGTAAAAGTATGGTTGTGTTCAGAAAAATGTAAGCTACCCAAATATGTAATTTTCATCCATGTTTGAGAAAGTTGAAAAATGAGCTTTTATTTAATATTGTTTAATCATTTAAAAATAGAAAAATAAGTTTTTATTCACTAAAATTAGAAAATTAAAAGTTATATGTAAAAATGCTCAAAATGATAAATGCAACATGTTCATGATGTTTTCAAACCCATTTGAGCAACTAAAATGGTACTCACTTTCATAATTGCCCGAATTGCCCCTCCGGGGTCTATTTCGGGATAATTTCAGTAAAAATGCATAATTGACATGCGAACCCTAGCAACCCAACGAACATGTTTAGGGATTTATTTCAGTGCATTAATTTTCTCATGCATACATATTGCGCATTGCATCGATGCCATGTTTGATTGTTGTTCTTCTTGTTTCGGTGTTTGTTCCCCCTCGGTAGAACGCGACTCCGAAGCGAAGGCCCACAACTCCATGGCAAATACTTGATCTTAACCGACAAGTCAAGCACTTATTCCAGAAGATCTTTATCTGGTTTTTCTTATAACCAAGGCAAGCATAACCTCTTATCTGCTCATATATGCTTTCGAACAACATTTGAATCTCGTACTTTGCATTCGATTCCAAAGTATTTGATGTTATTAGACATAGTTCACCTATATACTGCATTGCCTCAATATCCTGATCCACTGCTCCTAGCCGCCATAGATTTGCTTGTGCGCATCGCCAGAGCCTCATATCTGCTTCGCTTAGTCATACATGTTTTGTTTACCTCTGCTCCATCCGGTTGATGAATCAGAGCTGCGATAACCTAGTATGATATGATGACGTGGTGAGATGAGCATTGTGTGGTTAACATGACTAAGACGAGGACGGGAGGCCACTTGGGAAGTGGTTCTTTGTCCTGTACTTGCCAACCCTAGGATTAAGGTCTCGCCGCGGAAACCAAGACTGAGCGTGCAACCACACGCGCGAGCCGATGAACCTCGCTCGACTAACTAACTTGTTTTGCTCTATCCGTGAGTCACGTAGTTTGGGAGTTCCATCTGCGTGTGAGTCAAAAACCTTTTGGAGGTGTTTAGAGCGTGACCGGGACAAGTGATGGACGTACACGGATCTTGATCCCGACTCACAGAACAGGTGCCGTCAGGAGGTGGCCAACTCCCTGTTGACGGGGTGGCCCTGTTTGGGTTGACTCATGGATAGGGTCGAGCAAGGTAAAGGTCGGAGCCATCCACCCTCTGCCGCGCTCCATGGAAGAGCGTACATGTGGCGCTAAGATTCGGAGGGTACGTGTGGGTAAAGTGTACCACCCTGCAGGGATAAATCTTTCGGAAAGCCGTGTCCACGGTTAAGGACGACTTGGTGAATGTCACGAGGTCATAGATACCTTGAAAGTGACGTAAAAGATGTTGGCAATGATTGAAGGGTGCCTCCTCGGAGATGCCGAGAGGGGTGATCCTTGTAGCATGAGATAGTGTGGAATGAGAAGGACTTGGTGGATTCAAAATATAATGATCTCAGTAGTTGAGTAGCTTTTTCATCTGTTTTGAAAAACATTCTATGAGACGTGCTATTCTTCCTCGATTTGGAAAACAAAGATTGCTTTACGCAAATCAGCCTTCATAAAACCCTTTCTGAAGATAGCACATATATAATAGGTTAATTAAGTCTTGTTGAGTACATCCCGTACTCAGGTTTGCTTAATTTAGTTCAGGTGAAGATCTCACTTCAGTGGTGGTTCAACGTGGACATCGACGAGTAGTTTGGGGTTCCCAGGTAGCAGCCTGGAATCTATGGGCTGGGACGTCGCCTTATGTTGCGGCCTCTTAGGCCTTTTTGGTTCTTGTTGATTAGCAACATAATTTTGCCTTCCGTTGTCTGATGTAATGTTGGGTCGTGTGACCTCTTCTTGTAAGCTATACTCTAGTAACATCTGTTTAATACAAGTTTCATGTCTAGAGTGCTGCTTTGATCGGTTGTTGGTTTCGATCTCATTGTTATACAGTTTTGGCTATGCCTGCATAGTTGTCGCATTCGAGGGGTTGTGGAGCCGATGATCCATGTCCGAGACCGCCTGTCGATGTGATCGGCCTGGGGCGAGGTAACCCCAGTAACCCTCGATTGTTGTTGCACTTTCTGGACACATAGCATCTCTGTATAACTTTGGTCCCGTTCCTTCAGTTTCATCCGACTCGTGGACGCTTGGGTATGCATAATTGGTTATGACTAGCATGGATACAAGGAGTAGTAGACCGGGGATCCGGACTACGTGCCGATGAATCTGGTCTGCCTGCCGTTGTTTGTTGCGGCCGGGGCTGGTAACCCTGAAGCCCTTGTGAGTCCATGGCTAGGAGCACATAACAGTATGTATATCTCTGGGTCCGGGGTCTGACAATATCATCAGCATCAGGGGCAATAAAATTGATTCTAATCTTTGCAATATTCTATGAGTTACCTCCGTTGCAAAGGAGATCGGATACCCTATGCAGTGCATCCCTTCCATTATGTACATCCGGTGTCATGGTGAGTTTCCCTGGGATCCATCTGTCGGTCCAAATGGCGATAGATGACCCATCTCCCACTTTTTTCACTAAACCCCTTATCAGTGCAGCACGCCCGTCTACAATAGCCCGCTATGTAGCCGAAGAGCCACACGGGATTCCAGCCTGCAAGAAATCTGTATTAGGAAAATACCTTCCCTTAAGAACCCGTCCACACAACGAGTCTGGACTCGTCATCAGTCTCCAACCGTTCTTGCCAAGAAGGGCTAGGTTGAAGTTTTCGAGATCACGAAAGCCCATTCCGCCAGCATTCTTTGGAGATGCCAAATTCTCCCAACTGATCCAATACATGGATTGTCGATCGAGAGATCCACTGCACCAATAACGTGCCATGCAAGATGCAAACCCCTTGCAGACCATTTTTGTCGGTTTGAAACACAATTTTTATGAAATACAAGATGCTCATCGAAGGATAAGAAATTAATGCTCACTTATACAACACAACTCCATATTTTATTCAAGTAAAGGAATATTTTTACCTTCTGTTCCTAGATGAAACGGAATACCTAATTTCTAATTAATTCCTATTATACAAAAGCAGTCCAGGTGTATGTTGGTCCTGCATGTACAACTGACTTCAGAAGGATTACTTTCCCTGCACACGATACCAATCTTTCAGACCCCCCATGCAACTTGCTACGGATCCTTTTGCCAAGATGTTCAAAGGTCCTGCTTGTGATGCGGCCAACTGCAGTGGGAAGACCAAGATAACGATCATTGAAAGCTTCCACCGCAATGCCTAACAGGTCTTTCAAATTTTGTCAGGGAGAGGTGTGTTGGGACCGAAGAAAATATAACTCTTCTCCCTATTAACACTCTGTCCTGAGCAATCACTGTAGATCCTCAAAATATCATTCAACCTTTGACAACTTTGCACCTTTGCACTAATAAAAAATAGACTTTCATCGGCAAATAAAAGATGATTGATCTAGGGGGGCCTATAAAAGACTCTAATTCCCCTATCAACATAACCTTCTCCAAAATAATTGAGTAAAGATGTAAAACCCTCACCACATAGTAAAAATAGATATGGGGAGATTGGGTCACCTTGTCAGAGTCCTCTCGTGGGGGTGAAATAAGGTAACAATTCACCATTCATCCTGACTGAAAATCGCACAGAGGTCGCATTTCATAATCAGGCGAACAAAACTAGAGCTGAATCCCAATTTTAACATAATTCCTAAAGATAGTACCACTCCACTCGGTCATAGGACTTCATCATGTCAAGTTTAACTGCACAGACAGAATTCTTCCCTTTCTTTCTCTTTCTCATAGTATGAACACTTTCGTAGGCTATGAGAACGTTATCCGTGATGAGTCGTCCATGAACAAAGGCACATTGTTCCTCTCTCACAATCTGCCCCAGCCAAGTACTTGTCCTGTTCGCTATACATTTTGCTGCGATTTTATACAAGACAAAACATAAGGAAATTGGTCGGTATTGGGAAATTCTTTGCAGGTGTCTTACCTTTGGGATTAGAGTAATGGAAGTGTCATTCATCCCCGCTGCTAGCTCTCCCCCATCGAGAAAATCTAAAATAGCTGACACTATATCATTTTGGAGAAGATACCAATGTCGCCAAAAAAAAACTGTCGTGAAGCCATCTATTCCAGGCGCCTTGGACGGGGCCATTTGAAATTGTGCAGTCTTGACCTCCTCTGCCGTATAACGCTTATTCAAATCGGCATTCATGTATTCGGTTACACGTACATGGACTAGGTCTATCGGCTCCCCCGTGGGCCAATAACCCTGGGACACATAGAGAGGCGAATAAAAATGTTGGGACTTCAGCTTTGTTGTCCTCTACAGACTCACACACGGATCCATCGATGCGCTCTAATTTATCTATCTTGTTCATCCTTCTACGTTGAGCTGCCTGAGCGTGGAAATATGCCGTGTTACGATATCCTTCATGTAACCACTGTACTCAGGATCATTGCCTCATCCAAATCTCCTCTTGGCGTAAGGCCTCATGAAGCTTTTTAACAATTGCTCTCTCCTCATCAGAAGGGCCCTGCCAACAACATGGCACCGAAGCTTCTTTAATTTTTCCCGTAATTTTCGAACTTTCCGTGCCAAGCACCCGAACTCCTTTCTCCCCGAAACACTCAACTTAAGTTGCATCGTATTTAGGGCTTCAAGTACTCCTCCGAAACCTTGAGAGTCGGCTCCCACACGCCAATATTTTTCGACTAACCTGTCATAGTCTGGGTGTGTCTGCGAAACATCTTCATACCGGAACATCTTCTCACCTCTTTTTCCAGCGGCCTTATTGTCATAGGGATCCGTCAACATAATACAATGGTCTGATTTTGTTGTGAAAATATGCCGCACTCGCGTATCTTTGAACATGGCAATAAACTCTGAATTTCCGAGCGCACGATCAAGCCGGGCTTTTACATTCGCCACCCCTGCCTGTCCATTATCCCATGTAAACTCCGCTCCCGACCACCCCAGGTCCTCGAGACGGCAATCATTTACTGTCTCCCGAAAATCTCGCATCTGCCACTCTACACGTGGCACTCGCGAGAATTGTTCTGAGGCGTATAACATCTTGTTAAAATGTCCCATCACCTACCATGCTAGATGCCTAATAGAAAATAGGTCTCTTGGAAATCTCCAGCTCTGACGACGATCCTCCACTCGTGGAGCTCCATAGAAGCCGTGAATCTCCACTCCTCGTTCTTTCTCTTCACCATACAATCAATATGGCAAGAACTAGAATTCCTGACGTCCACATCGACCTTGGCCGACCAGAACAAACCAATACCTCCACTAAGCCCATCACTATTGATGGCAAAACAATTTGTAAAACCCAGTTGCCTCTATAGATCCTCAACCCTCTTAGCTGAGATCTTTGTCTCCATGACAAACAGGAGACATAGGGACCTTCCTGCTTCACGATGCTACGAAGCTCCCTAACGGTCGCAGGGTTCCCAAGCCCTCGACCATTGTAGCTCATGCAATTCATGGCGCCGAGCAGGGCTGCGCCGCAGCCGCTGCCGAGTTTTCTGAATTTGTCGGGGTAGGTTTCTTCTTCTTCGATTCCCTAGACCCCTCCAACTCTTGTACAGATTGATCATGGTGCTCCTCACAGCCATCTCCCCCATGTGGAGTCTCTGACAAGAGAAGCATATCGACCTTCCTGTAGTTTGCCGATTGCGCACCACCCTTTCTCTTGTTTTGATATTTATTTTTCATAGGGGATGTCACCTTCGTCCCATGCTCCATCTTGGTGCTCGAGTTCTTTGTTTGTACTTTGTTGTTCTGGGTCCTAGCTTGCTCCCTTGCTGAACTATCACCCGAGAAAGATATCCACTTATCATCCACCGCCCGGAGACTCTTCCGAAAAGGCAAATTTCTGCTTGCATCACGAGTTCCCGGAGTTGGACATAGGACATCGGAGTGGCCAATTCGTCCACAGGAGAAGCAAAAGTGCAGGAGGTTTTCGTACTGCACATCATACAAATCAGTACTCTTCCGCTTTGCTGACTCAATAAGCACCCAACGCCTATTTGGCTTGCTCAAATCCAGAGAGTGTATCGCTCTCAAGAAGCCCCCTGCATGGTCGAATTGTACCTTTGATGTAGGGTTGAAAATGATAAGGAAATTTTCCCGTTGTTTCCGAAGAAAAAGGAAATGAAGAGAAAAATATGGAAACAAAAACGATATTTTGAGGAAATAAAACGGAAACGGGATATTCTAGAAAGGAAATGACAAAGAAAACGATAACACAGATTCCAAAGGAAACGATAACGTAGATTCTAAAGAAAACAGAAACGAAACAGAATTTCCGTAAAAATAAATAAAGAAAGTTTCCGTATACACAACATACATGCTAGTCGTTGTATCCGATCATGTAAGGCCACGACCCACATGCAAAACGAGGCCTTGTTTAGTGGCTAGTTAGGTCCATTAATCCATTCATACTGAACCTAATTTATCTGATTACACATATGTAGTGTGCAATCACATGCCTAGGTTAAACCAAATGTGTGACACTTCATATTAAATTGTCGTTTGTCGAGGTTGTGAACAATTATTTGTCCATGTTTTATACTGATATTGTGTTCGAAAAATGTTCGCTTCCGTATCGTATCCGCTCCGTTGACGTTTCATATTCATTTCCGGGGATTTACGATCCTGTATTTATTTCTAGGGTTTCCGATTTCGTTTTTGACTCCGATGAGAGAAAAGGAAACGAAAATGATAATGTATGTTTCCTTCCGTTTCCGTTCCGTTTTCAACCCTACTTTGATGCACCCTCATCGATCTGCTGGGCAATCGGTTTCCACCAATTCTCTTCTCGCAGGTTGAACGGCAAATTCACAACCCTAGCCCAAAGTTGTAGGGACTCAAACTTCAGTTCAGAAGGCCGCATGCAGTCCTCAAAATGTGAGAGTATAACAATGTTCTTGCTCACGGTCATGGCCCTCCTTCCCACACAGGATCCTGGTCTCTCTTCGAACCAAAATCTGCCACAAACATGTTAAGTCCAACCGATCTGAATGTCAACCCCTTAGGTTTCCCCCAGGCCGGGCGGAGCGCACTGGTGATCGTTTGTATATGAAAGGCGTTTTGGTGCAAAACCTTGCCCGCCAGCATCCATCTCTCCCTTGGTTCGGCATCACGATCATCAATCACTAGAGGGGTGGCCTCCTCATCGGTGATATCCAATTTCCCCAGCGCTTCCTCCAGTTTGGTTCTCGCCGCCTTAGGCGACGCAGCCTCATGCTCCTTCCCCTTCCCTACCGAAGACGCCATCTTCTCCGGCAAGGCTAGGCTGACCAGATCGCCCCGCCGACGAGTCTACAGGCGCCGCCAGTCGCCAACTGAAACCCTAATCGCCTCTAGGAGGGACCGGTTTTTCAATGGAAGAGCTAGATAGATTTACTTTGACTTGAAAAGGAGAAAAAATGTACTATGTTGAGAATCTTGTACCCGTATAGTACACTGCAATGAATGTTGGTTCCAACAAGATAAAAAAATGAAACAATGATCAAGTTTGAAACTTAGTATTGTATAAACATGAAAATGATTACAACAGTGCAAACCATAAGAGTTCGGGCTTGAACCTGGCTGTTAGTTGGTGAAATAGACGTCACGTATTCGTTTTCAAGACTTGTCAGTGCTCATGTCGGAGGGCCTGATCTGTGTCAGCCGCGCGCCAGTGCAGTTCTATGAACGACGTTGTCCGGGAGGAAGAGCTAATGAAAGAAAGGACTCTAACATGGGAGGAATAGAAGAGCACGGATCTAACCATCGGCAACACGATCTAACCTAGTCGTACCGCAGCAAAAGAGACGGGGAAGGGTGAAAGATCATCGTCCGTTTTGGTAATTATATGACAACATAATTGTTTGATCTAATGTTTGTTCAAATGATGAAAATGCCCAGGTTATTAGGTTTACTATATCTATGGGGCTAATGCTTGAGATATTCGAAAAGTGCTAAGAGAAAGGAAGCCAGGGAACCAAAATGTGCAGGGGCGGAAGCTCCGGTGAACCCACCGGAGGCTCCGGGAAATCCACCGGAGGCTCCGGTGAATCCACCGGAGGCTCAACCCTCAACCTGTGCGCAAATAAATACCGGTGCACATCCGGTGGTTCCTCCGCCGAAATACCCTTCTGTTGGAAAGTGGCGGAGGTTCCACCGGAGGCTCCGGTGGACATCCGGTGGCCCCCTGGTCCAAGTGCAAATGGACTCCGGTGGAGGATCCGGTGGTAGCTCCGCTAGCTACCCCTTCTGTTGGAAAGTGGCGGAGGTTCCACCGGAGCCTCCGGTGTGGGTCCGGTGGGCGGAACCTCCGCTCGATCCACCGGAGCCTCCGGCCTCCTCAGCAGCGCGCAAAGGATAAAGCACTGCGCAACTGCGCAGTGCAAAGAAGACCCACCGGAGCCTCCGGTGAAACCACCGGAGCCTCCGGTGCCCTGGACTGCAAACGGCTACTTCGTGGCCAAGAGTATAAATACCCCTTCACCTACCTCATAAATGCTAAGCTTTTCCCACTCTCTCTCCTAGCCATTAATGAAAGCTTCAACCTCTTAGATCTCCCTCTCCGTCCACCCAATCACTCCCAAACTTGGTGGAGAGCTAGAGGAGACCTAGATCCACACTTCCACCAAAGGAATCTCAAATCCATCCACCACAACCTAGTAGATCTAGAATCCTACTTGAGGCCTAGAAACCTTAGTAGATCTCGTGCTTGTAGTTTCCACCTTGTTGCAAGAAGCTACGGATTGCTTGAGAGCCTCCATCCTTGTGGAGTGACCTCAAGCCCTTGTAAAGGTTTGGTCAACGCCTTCAAGTCGACCTCATAGTGGAAACGAGCATCTCCCTCACCGGAGAAGCTCAAGGAGAACAAGGTGTGCACAACTGTGCTATTGAGGAGCGCCTAGGTGGCTCCCCACCTCTCCAACGTAGACGTACTTCTCTTTGAGAAGGAACTACGGTGAAACATATCCTTGTCTCCTTGTTTACACTTGTTGTTTGCTTTACTACCTTACGCTTTACTTCCGTTGCGCATACTACTCTCTTCACATAGGTTGTTCACTTAGTTGCACATCTAGAGAATCGTATCTTATCTTACTAAGCCCCTTAAAAGGAAAAGAAAAGAAAAATTGGTAGTCAACCTATTCACCCCCCCCCCTCTAGTTGACCATAGTGCACTTTCAATTGGTATCAGAGCCTCGGCTCTTACTAAGGGCTTAACCGCCTAAGAGTACAATGGTCGATGAAAATACCCCCGGTAGTTCTAGTGCGGAAATCTCCAAGATGTCCGACAGTATATCTAACCTACAAGACTCGGTTGGAATCCTCCAAGCCGAAATGTCTAAGGTTAGCTCTACTGTCAGTACGGAGGTTTCTAGCATCAAGAAAATGATGGAGGTATTGATGGGGAGAACCAAGGAGTCCGAGGAAGCACCTCTCACTACCAACGATGTTAGCTCGGATGAAGAATCCATTCCGGACATTGATGAAATGGAAGCTAACATCGCTTTAGCTAAGGCGAAAGCCAAAGCAAAAGCCGATAAAAAGGCTAAGAGTAGTGGGAACTCCGAGGGCTCCAAGTCTCAATCGGCTAACGGTTCGGGGTCTAACTCTAAAGTTCCACCGCCTCCCAATTACGATTCTATCCACCCTATTGCTACAATACCACACATGGTTAATGTTGGAAATCCTCCCATGCTTAACACTAACGAATTCTCATCATGGAAGTTCGATATGGAGTCTCATATTTCAGGTTGTTGCACCGCTCTATGGAGAAGCGTTGTTCATGGATTCCACCCTCATGATCCAAACAACTTGACCCCAAGAGAGGACGTGGAGTTCCAACTCAACAAGACCGCTATTGTGACTATCCAAAAGGCTCTCCCAAGAGAACATCTTGAGCACATTCGCGGCTTGAAGACCGCCAAGGAAGCATGGGATAAACTTGACTCCTTGTTCCAAGGAAATGCTAGCATTCAATCATCAAAATATGATGTTGCTCTCGACAAGTCCGAGAACTTCGTCATGCTTGAAGACGAGAGTCCCGAGGAGCTATATAGAAGAGTAGTCACTCTTGGCAATCAACTAAGAGATTTTGGGAAAGAGGAAATCTCGGATGAATGGATCAAGAGGAAGTTTGTCAAGGCCATAACTCCATTTGAGAAGAACCTCTCCACTAGCATTCGAACAAGATCCGACTACAACTCCCTTAACTCCATTGGAGTGCTAAGTGAGTTCATTGCCATATCCTTATCTCACAAAAGTGCGGATGATGCTCTTGCTCGCTCTAGAGGACATGGAAAGTCTCCCAACCTTGCCTTGAAGTCTAGAGCAATGGCCAAGATTGAAGAAGTTGATGATGATGATGATGATGATGATGATGATGAGGACTATGAGGATACATACAAGGGTGCCCATAAATGTATTGCTCTTGCCATGCAAGGGTATTGGAAGAGATGGGAGGCTCACAAAGCCGGTGCCCCAAGACCTTCAAGGAACAAGATCTTTAGGAAGAAAGGGGAACGACCAAGGACATGTTATAATTGTGGAAGTGCAAACCACTTCGTCAAAGAGTGTCCCTTTGAGCCAAGAGAAGAGAATGAAGGGAAGCTTGTTCGCAAGGAGAAGAACAAAGCTCCACAAAACAAGAACCTCGCTAGAAGGGTTCCAAGGGCTCTATATGTTCAAGAAGGCCCCACATTGGAGACATACTACTCCGGAGATGAAGGAGAAGATGAAGTCGTAGGTGTTGCCCACGTCGCCATAGCTACCACTTCCTCTTCATCGGTCTCTCTATTTGAATCTCCCAATGAGAAGACATCGATCCGACCTACATGTCTCATGGCAAAAGCCACCGCGGTAATAACTTCCACCTCCAAGTCTATTAACACTACCTCTCCCTCATTATTGGATTGTGTTGAAAACATTGGTGAAGATGAGGAGGCCAAGAACCTAGGGTCTTGGTTGAGTAGTCTTGAAGGTGAAACTAAAGAAAAAGTAAAAAACTCTCCTAAGGCAACTTGATGATGCCAACTCTCTCATTGATGAGAAAGAGGAAATCATCATGACCTTGGAGAATCATGGTGGTACCAATGAGAATCATTATGGTGAACTAATTAAGGCTCTCGAAAAGGAGAGATCCATGAGAGCCTCTCTTGAAGAAAGACTATCTAGTTTACAAGACTCTTATGCTATTAGTGTTTCTAAGCTTAGGAAAGACAATGAAAAATCTCTTGCCAAACTTAAGAAAGAACATGCTAAATCTCTTGTTTTGCTTAAAGAATTTGAAGAGTAAGAGTTGAAGCTAGGAATAGCTCATCAAAAACTTGACGAGGAACATGACAAACTAAAAGAAGAGTTTAAATCTCTTAAGGAAATTCATGACAAACTTGCCAAGTCTCGAATCAAGCTTCTAGCTCAACAATCAAATAAGCATGTTGCATCTTCATCTAATAGCATTGTTATTGCACCTACCTTTTCCTCTACGACTAACAATGTAGGGAAGAAAAAAATTCTCAACGATGCAATAAGCTCTCAAGGTGCCAAGAAAGGTAAAGAGGGACTTGGGTTTATTTCCAAGTCAAAGAAGACATCCAAGAATGTCACCACTCCCCCTCAAAATGTTGTTTTTGTAAAAGAGGGTGAGGTGACCAAAGAAAAGGAGACCAACGCCATTATGGGTGGTGATACCTCTAGGGGGAGCATCACTCATAATGATTTCGCCGGAAAATATAATCCATCTTATGTTCTTATGAAATCTAGGGATGGACATGTTTATGCTAAATACGTTGGTACTTCTTATGGTGATGATTATCATTGGACTATTTGGGTTCCTAAGACCCTTGTTACTAACAAAAGAGGACCCATTGAAGGATGGGTACCTAAATCAAGAAATTGATCTCTTGTAGGGAAATGCTTCCGGGTCTAACAAATGGACAGTGGATAGTGGTGCATCCCAACATATGACCGGAAGCCTTGACGCAATAAGCAATCTTGAACCTCCTCTACCTTATCTCAATTGCGTCACTATTGGTGATAAGTCCGAGCTTAAGGTATTGGGACGAGGCAAGGTAGCAATCTCAAATGATTTATCAATTGAGAATGTTCTCCTTGTTGAGTCCCTTGGCTATAATTTGATGTCCGTTCTTCAACTTGCGAATTGTGGTTTCACCTCGTTATTTAATAAAGAGAGTGTGATTGTCACTTGGGAGACATCTCTTAAAGTAGCCTTTGTTGGGTTTGTCGAGAACGGCATGTATGTAGTGGACTTCTCTAAAGAAGACACGTGTGCCGCGACATGCCTAATGGCTAAAGTTGATGTGGGATGGCTTTGGCATCGCCGACTAGCCCACACCAATATGAGAATGTTGCATGATCTCCAAAGTGGCAATCACGTTCTAGGACTAACCAAAGCTAAATTTGCTAAAGATCGTGTGTGTAGCTCTTGCACCTTTGGGAAGCAACATGGAGAACAACACCCAACCAAGACATCTATCTCCACTACAAGAATTCTCGAGCTCATTCACTTAGATCTCTTTGGTCCACTATCCTATGATAGCCTCGGAGGAAAGAAGTATTGTTTGGTAATTGTGGATGACTATTCAAGATATTGTTGGGTGTATTTCTTCAAGAGGAAAAGTGAAACTCAAAGTAGAGTCATCGAGTTCATCACTCTAGTTGAGCGCCAACACAATGCTACCATATTGGCTATCCGGAGTGATAATGGCTCGGAGTTCAAGAACTACACCGTTGAGGGTTTTCTTAGTAAAGAGGGTACCAAATGGGTGTTCAAGAACAAGCAAGACAAAGATGGTATTGTCATTCGCAACAAGGCAAGATTGGTGGCCCAAGGTTTCTCTCAAGTCGAAGGTATCGATTTCGGTGAAACTTTTGCCCCCGTAGCTCGCCTTGAATCCATTCGTATCTTACTTGCCTATGCATCTCATCATAACTTCAAATTACAACAAATGGATGTCAAAAGTGCTTTTCTTAATGGTCCCATTAACGAGTTAGTATATGTCAAGCAACCTCCGGGTTTCGAGGATCCCAACCACCCCGATCATGTCTATAAACTTGATAAGGCGCTCTATGGACTTAAACAAGCTCCACGTGCGTGGTATGAGCACCTTAAAGAGTTTCTAGTAGATCGCGGGTTTAATGTTGGTTTAATCGATCCTACCCTCTTTACCAAGACGGTTGGAGGTGACTTGTTCATATGCCAACTCTATGTGGATGACATCATTTTTGGGTCTACTAACACCTTGTTCAATGAGGAGTTTTGCAAGCTTATGACCGATAGGTTTGAGATGTCTATGATGGGAGAATTGGAGTTCTTTCTTGGCTTCGAAGTGAATCAATATTATGAAGGAACCTTCATCAAACAAGCCAAATATACTCAAGACATGCTCAAGAGATTTAATATGAATGATGCCAAACCTATGAAGACCCCTATGTCCACGACCACCGACTTGAAACCCGACCCTAATGGGAAAGAGGTAGATCAAAAGGTATACCGCTCCATGATTGGCTCTTTGCTTTACCTTTGTGCATCTAGACCCGATATCATGTATAGCGTAGGTAAATGTGCAAGGTTTCAAGCCTCTCCGAGGCAAAGTCATTTGGAAGCCGTGAAACGAATCTTTCGATATCTAGTTCATACCCCAAACTTCGGTCTTTGGTACCCCAAGGGTTCAAGCTTTCAGCTTATTGGTTACTCGGATGCGGATTATGCGGGAGAGAAGACGGATAGGAAGTCCACATCCGGGGGTTGCCAATTTCTTGGCCGCTCCTTGGTTTGTTGGTCTTCCAAGAAGCAAAATTGTATTGCTCTCTCCACCACCGAGGCCGAGTATATCTCCGCGGCAAGTTGTTGTGCCCAATTGCTATGGATGAGGCAAACTTTGAAGGATTATGGTATCCACTTTGACAAGGTGCCTCTTCTTTGTGACAATGAGAGTGCTATCAAGATCGCCTACAACCCGGTTCTTCACTCCAAGACGAAGCATATTGAGATTCGTCATCACTTTATTCGGGATCATGTTGAGAAAGGTGATATTGATCTCTCTTATGTCTCCACCACGGATCAACTTGCCGATATCTTCACGAAGGCCCTTGATGAACCAAGATTTCGAGCTTTGAGGAATGAACTAAATGTCATCGATTCTTCCAACTTCACTTGAAACCTTGCATATCTACCTTCATTATACTTGCTATCTAGTTTAGGTGTAGGCATGGAAATAGGGGGAGCGCTACTCAATTCATGAGTATGCACTCCTTTTATTATGCAAAAATCAATCGATCATTGCATATCTAGTCAATTTGTGACTCATTGTGCTTAATTGTGAGTAGTAATTTTGGACCCAAGATATATCTTCGCGGTGCCAAGTTACACACTCGAACATGGTGGCCTCGGCCACCGACATTTGATGTGTTTTTTATCATTTTCTCACATTATATCCACATCTTGACAACTCGTACGGGTTCGGTTTTTCACTTGTTTTATGTTTCTTGCGAACCCCGTCGAGCAATGTCTCTCGTATGACAGTAACGTTTTTCCAACCCAAGCCCCACTTTCCCAAACCGTTGCTCTTATAGTATTGCTCGAGTTTTTCCAATCTTGGCGCGCTGAAATTCATCTGGGCGGAACCTCCGGTGAAACCACCGGAGGCTCCGCCGGGCCTGTCCACCGGAACCTCACCGGAGGCTCCGCTGGGTCCCTGTGGCTCAGCGGGTCAAAACCTAAAGTTTTGGGACAGGGGCGGAGGCTCCGGTGATTCCACCGGAGGCTCCGCTGGCGGGAGCGGAGGCTCCGGTGAAACCACCGGAGGCTCCGCCGGCGGAAAAATCACTGCGGATAAGATTGGGGCGCGCGGGGGTAAGTGAGATCCAATCTCATTTTCCCCCACCCGCCCCCATCTTCTTCCTCTCAAAACCGCCGCCGCCCCCAAGCTCACCGCCGCCGGATTCGGGTGCTCCACCGCGGGGAGCCCTCCTCCTTGCCTAGGAACGCCCCGGGAACCTTCCCTCCTCCCTTCTCCACCATGGATGAAGCCGGTATGTGCTCTCTCTCTCTCTCATCTAGTTGATGGATGAGATGCATAGGAGTTCATGTTCTAGCCTTCTAGATTTGTGGTTTTGGAGTTTTAGGAGTGGATTTTCTCAAGTACACACCCTAGCAACCTAGATAATGCATGTTAGGTTTGAATCGTTGCGGTTCTATGGGAAGTTTGCCCTAACCCTAGATTATTCAACCCTAACACCATGAATATCTTGGTTCTTTGGTTTGTGCGTGCCTTATTTGACTCAAGCTTTACTCGTTCTTCATGCTCTTCTCGATTTTTATGTTAGATGCTTCCGGCTCCAAAGGGAAAGGACTAAGGTACAAGTCCACGGGCCGCCGCAAGCCACAACCCGTGGATGAAATTCAAGAGGAACTTGACCGTACTCAAGGCAAGCGCAAGAGATTTCCGGCTCCCGAGAAGACTTTGCCAAGGAAGAACACCGCACCAGCCGCATCCAAGATGTCCGATGCGACATTTATAAAGGAAAGAAGGGAAAATCCATATGTCATTGCCCGTGACCGCCAAATGCCCCAATTCCGGGGCAAGGATCCGCGTTTTCACACCGCCTTCCAAGGACAGATATTCAGGGAGATCTTGATGAGGAAGCCCAAGGAGAATGTTGTTCCCCAACATGCTATAAGTATTGGTCACATGGAACGCAATCACAAGTACTTTGGGGAGGCCCTCGAGCTCATTGAGAAGTTTGGTCTCCGTCCCATTATCACCCTTCAACAAGACTTTGATGAAGAGCTCGTCTGTCAGTTCCTTGCCACAGTTCATCTTGGCAATGAGACCAACCGCCACCTCATTTGGATGACCAAGGACAAACAACTTGACATCACTTGGAAGGATGTTGGAACTATTCTTGGTGGCTACCCAGATTTTGGTCCTTTTGCCAACGGAGAAGAATTTGCTAATGGATGGTTTCGAGTTCACTCCGCTCAAGCTAATTCGAAGGATGACCTCACTCCCCTCTATCATTGGAAGAAATATGCCGTGGGCTTCGTCAAGGGACTCTTTCCCACTTATGACATCATGTTACGGATCTATAGAGAGACTATCAATCCAAAGGCGGGCAATGTGGATGAGATTCAAGGTTTCATGAAGAACTTGTTTCTTCTTACTCATCAATACCGTATGGATGCCACTCCTCGCAAGCTTGATGTACTTGACTACATTTGGAACGAGTTGTGGCATGTCATTGCCAACCGAAGGAATGCTTGTTTTGGGCCTTTCATCATGAAGATCATATTGAAGGTGTGGAATGCTAGGTTTCCGGATGATCCTTTGGATGATTCACTTTGGATCTCTCATACGGAAAAGAGGCTTCTCATGAAGAATCACACCGAGCCCGTTGTGCATCCCACTCCAGCTGTTCGCAAGCACAAGGCTAGGCCTCGCATCATTGTGGATGAGGAAGAGTAAGCCGAGGGTCCATCTCAACCCCCTCCCTCTAGCAATGCCTTCAAATGGATGGCTCGGGCTCTCAAGAAAGTATTTTGCTTGAACAAAAAGATTGAGCAACATCAATGGGAGGCACATTATGATGCGGAACTCAAGGCACGTAAAAAGGCTCAAGCATCTCGTGAACGTCTCCGTGAAGAGGGTCTCTCCATTGAATCCCCGGTTCTCGATAGCATCACAGATTGGGATGCTTGGCAAGCTAAGGACTCCAAGGGCAAGCTCATTGAATGGTCCGAGGAAGAAGGAGGCGAAGCCACTAGCTCTCACCGTGTTCCCTCCCCGGCTCCGGAAGCATCTCCCACATCCTCCGAATGATTTGGGGCGTTAGCACTTGGCTCTCCCTCTTTTGGTATCTTGATGCCAAAGGGGGAGAAAGATATATTAGGCAACGGGCATTTGCATGGTCCCTCAAGCTTTCTTTGATTTGCATCTCTCTTTTGCTTGAGGGAGTTTGATTTGAACTATTTGGAACTTCGGTTGTTTACCTTATTCGTATCTATCGTGAACCTCGCTATATTGTGATCATGTGTGAACCTCGTTTCATATTATCTATGTGTTATGTGTGCTATGTGTTATCATTGTCATATTATTAGTTTATATCATGTCTTAGTGATCTCAATATGAAAGGAGCATATCTTTAGGGGGAGCTCCGTTCATATTGAGTCCGTAATCATGCAAATAATTATGTTGTCATCAATTACCAAAAAGGGGGAGATTGAAAGATCATCGTCCGTTTTGGTAATTATATGACAACATAATTGTTTGATCTAATGTTTGTTCAAATGATGAAAATGCCCAGGTTATTAGGTTTACTATATCTATGGGGCTAATGCTTGAGATATTCGAAAAGTGCTAAGAGAAAGGAAGCCAGGGAACCAAAATGTGCAGGGGCGGAAGCTCCGGTGAACCCACCGGAGGCTCCGGGAAATCCACCGGAGGCTCCGGTGAATCCACCGGAGGCTCAGCCCTCAACCTGTACGCAAATAAATACCGGTGCACATCCGGTGGTTCCTCCGCCGAAATACCCTTCTGTTGGAAAGTGGCGGAGGTTCCACCGGAGGCTCCGGTGGACATCCGGTGGCCCCCTGGTCCAAGTGCAAATGGACTCCGGTGGAGGATCCGGTGGTAGCTCCGCTAGCTACCCCTTCTGTTGGAAAGTGGCGGAGGTTCCACCGGAGCCTCCGGTGTGGGTCCGGTGGGCGGAACCTCCGCTCGATCCACCGGAGCCTCCGGCCTCCTCAGCAGCGCGCAAAGGATAAAGCACTGCGCAACTGCGCAGTGCAAAGAAGACCCACCGGAGCCTCCGGTGAAACCACCGGAGCCTCCGGTGCCCTGGACTGCAAACGGCTACTTCGTGGCCAAGAGTATAAATACCCCTTCACCTACCTCATAAATGCTAAGCTTTTCCCACTCTCTCTCCTAGCCATTAATGAAAGCTTCAACCTCTTAGATCTCCCTCTCCGTCCACCCAATCACTCCCAAACTTGGTGGAGAGCTAGAGGAGACCTAGATCCACACTTCCACCAAAGGAATCTCAAATCCATCCACCACAACCTAGTAGATCTAGAATCCTACTTGAGGCCTAGAAACCTTAGTAGATCTCGTGCTTGTAGTTTCCACCTTGTTGCAAGAAGCTACGGATTGCTTGAGAGCCTCCATCCTTGTGGAGTGACCTCAAGCCCTTGTAAAGGTTTGGTCAACGCCTTCAAGTCGACCTCATAGTGGAAACGAGCATCTCCCTCACCGAAGAAGCTCAAGGAGAACAAGGTGTGCACAACCGTGCTATTGAGGAGCGCCTAGGTGGCTCCCCACCTCTCCAACGTAGACGTACTTCTCTTTGAGAAGGAACTACGGTGAAACATATCCTTGTCTCCTTGTTTACACTTGTTGTTTGCTTTACTACCTTACGCTTTACTTCCGTTGCGCATACTACTCTCTTCACATAGGTTATTCACTTAGTTGCACATCTAGAGAATCGTATCTTATCTTACTAAGCCCCTTAAAAGGAAAAGAAAAGAAAAATTGGTAGTCAACCTATTCACCCCCCTCTAGTTGACCATAGTGCACTTTCAAAGGGGACGAACGATAGAGGGAAAGGTGATGCGGTTTTCATTTAAGGCGTAAATTGCAATTGTTAGGGATGCTATTCATATACATGCATTTCACCATGTTGTCGGCATTGTCTTCACAAAAATGGTGCGACTTGACACACTCTGGCAAACTTCGGAGTGTTGAGATTTATTGATTTAATGCAGATCATATAAGATTATACTCCCTCCGTTTCTAAATGTAAGATATTTTAACTTTTTTTCATATCTATCTATACTTTTTATAAGACAAAACTCCACTAAGATGCATTTATGATTTTTCTATCTCAACATGCGAACTATCCACATCACCCACCATTTTAGCCAATCAATTATCCACGTCATCTCCACTAATAATTATGATATCACATTTTTCATGCCACATAACCATGCCATCTTCTTTCAACCATATAATTATGCATATCACTAATATTTATTTCTCAAAATATACAACAATTTCTAGCGAATTAAATTTAGTATATCGATTATGTGATCAATTAAATCTTGAAAATGGAATCTATACTTCTTATAAAGCAAAACCCCACTAAGTGCAATTAATATTTATCTATCTCAACATGCAAGGTGTCCACATCACTTGATTTTTTAGCCAATCAATTATCCACATCATACCACTATAAATTATATATGTCCACATCACTTGCTTTTTAGCCAAACAACTATCCACATCACCCCACTTATATTAAATCGCATAACTCTACATGCAAGCATACACATCATATTTCATTTTAGCCATCAAATTTTCAATGCCATTTTTTTTCTCTATTCCAAGGATAAGATCACATCAACCCGCCTTAATTACGCAGTTAAAACATATGTACAACACCGGAATTAGCTTTGTCAACCAAGTGAATTTTTTTCCAAATATTTTCATGAAAGTCATAGAAATGTTATTTGAGATTATGTAACAACTTAAAATTTTCTAAAAAGAAAATATGTAAAAATCTTCATGTAAACTATCCATAAAATCCATTTATTCAACCCGTTGATTCTAACTCATCTATATCAAGCAAGTACGCCCTTAAAACATAATAAACTTTAAACTGTAAAATACACATATATACATTTCCATGTCATTTTAATTTAGCACCTCAAATGATATGATAAACTAATTCTTGCACATTTCTATAGACAATTCATGTTTCAAATTTTTTATTAGAATTATTAAAGAGCTACCCGCTGCAACGCGCGGGGTATCGTTCTAGTATTTCATACACCTTATACCCATTTCGTTTATAGAATGTTTTTAAAGAGAACGCGCGGGGTATTCTTCTAGTTTATATGTATCTACATGTATCTAGACAACTTTTAATTCACATATTCACTCATATTAGTATGTATGTAGTCAACCTGAGTAATAGCTAGAACATCTTATATTTAGGAAGGGAGGGAGTAAGATGTAATGAGTCGATGATACCGGTAGAGGATCCAGAAAGCTCTTGCAAATTATGAAAAATATACCAGATGTAGTATGATGACCGCACTTGAACGAAATTTCGAAGGCTTGCATGTTACAGGATGACAATCGCACCTGAACAAGATCAGTTCTATATGACCATAATGCTGCATCCTTTGACTAATAATCCCAGCCCTTGAGCACATGCTATAGCACAAACTACATACATAATTTTTGGAAACTTCACCGGTGTGTGTGTCGACAACATGTGCGAAAGCACAGACGTTTATATAGAGCTATTAGGCCAATTTGTAAAGGTCCTGTAATTCCACAGCCTTCCCTCGCCGTCCAAGGATTGTGACCCCAATATGAAATGGTTGTCAAGATTTGGCACTTTTCTTATGACGCAGCATCTAAAAAGATAGCCATTGTCACACTAATTTCAAATATCACGAAAACGTAAGCCGGATACTATATCAAAAAGCTTTCCACCACCGTACAAGAATCTCAAACTCACATGGCAGCTCATCAGTTTTATAATGGGATGACTGCAATGCAAATTTGCCATACATATAGGAGCATCCTGGGTTGTCCTGACCAGACGAGTGAAGAAACAGAACCAACTTACACCTGCAACATTCTGCAGGTTCTATCAGGTCGAATCAGAGAGCAATGCCAGAAGCTCCATTTTCTCGCGAGAAGCTGGATCCTTAAGAGATAAAAGAATCAGCTGAGTTTCCCTATGCTTGACGAATCAGATCTGCAGACATCACCACGACAAAGTGGACAAACCCTAGAAAAAGAAATTCAGGCAAGAATAAGTATTACTGGATATACTGTATGAAACAAGAGCAGCTCAAGAAGAGCAAAATTCAGGCAAGAAAGTTTCCCACCAGTTCAAATCCCAGTCAAGTGAATATAGAAGCCAAGTTATGTCTCTCAAAATTGAGTTAGAGATCCAGGATCAATTTCAAGTTATGTCTAGAAGCAAAATAAATAAATATATATATTTTGAATTTAAAAGCTTGATAAAAAAAACTTAAACTGCCTGGATGTAAGCATCCAAACTTATTTAAATAATATTTTATTATTTCACTGATTCCAAATTATGTGTCTTAAAATTTTGTTAGAGATCCAGGAGCTATTTCAAGTTATGTCTAGAAGGAAAAAAAATGTAAATTTTGAATTTAAAAGCTCGAGAAAAAACTTAAACTGCATAGATGTAAGCATCCAAACTTATTTAATAATATTCTGAAAAATTAAAACAACATTCTATTAATTTTACTGATTGCTAGTGGCTTTCAAAGATAGCGTTCAATACACAACATTCATGTGAAAACAAATTTAATGTATAGAGAGATCCACGGCTTGTTGAGTCGTGATGGTCACCATTAGCACATATTGTCTGTATCGGTAAGTCTAGTCTCTGACAAAGCACAAGGATGATATTTCTCAATTATCACTAAATACTAATGCTGTAATACATCGATATTATCTGGTCATACTGATATCAAATGCACCAATTGAAGAACTGTACGGCTTGGTTTATGATTGAAATTCATATTTTGAACAAAATCTCTAAAATGCCAAAATCATTTACCGGAAAATAAGATCAGCAAACATGTGGCTCTTTCATCAGAAAATGTCAATTTTCATGTTAGATTCAATATTTTCCTTCAAGAATTTCATGAGCAATACCTGTGAATCTCTTTCAGCCATTTATCTACACATGTTAGATGAAACTCATGATTGCATGGAAGTATGCGAACTGATTCTCCCTCTTCGTATTCAACAAGGCAAATATAGCATCTGCATTGTGGAGGAAAGATTAGAAGTAAGAAAATAATGTAGACATGGCTGTTTAGATTTATTCAGTAGATATGTACAAACATTAAAAAAACAAAAGATAATATTTAAAACAAGTACATCAAAAAATAGTATTAAAAACTCCACTGCCCTAAATGTATCGGTGTTAGACAGCTGGAAATGAACCTGCAGCTTAAACAGCAACAGGACAAACCACATGCACAACTGAAGGAATATCAGTTGTGCTCAGGATCTTGCAAGGACTAGTATTCAACAACCCAAAGCACATTTTTATTATATACATATATTGCTGGAGAGATTTGGACACCCTGCCCTTCAAGTTCAATTACAAATACCTATTTAAACCTTTTCAGTCATACAAACTATTTCAAAGTGAATGGCAGATTGGGGCATACAAATCTCCCATATTGCAACCAAAGAACTTGATTTTTGATTCAGTGGTTCAGCTAATTTGTAATCACATGGCTTAGCTAAGTATGCAGTTGCAGTTCGAACGCAGTGGATCTGAATACTTATGGATACACTTGCAGTCCTTAGAATTATCAGAACCAATAATGTCTATGCAGAAATGAACATGGGTATTGACATTTCACGTATATTAACTTCCCATCATGTGCATATTTAAAAAAAATAAAAAATCATGTGCATGCATGCTGCGTTATTGAGTATGACCACAATTGCATCATTGAGTATTATTAACGCAACAGTGACACATACCAAAAGATGCTTAAGTACAAATATTTAAGTAACATTTGTGAGCAAATTTCCAAATAAGCTTTTAATGCTTACTGTGTATCCTCATCAGTTTGGTGCTTTAATGGCTTCCTGTACACCTTGACAGGAAGACACTCCACGGTCTCCTTTGGAGCAGGAACGGATCCAATCGAAGGAAACGATTGCCTTGAGGATAAAGCAGCAGACTGTTGGTGGATTTCATCCAGGACCTATGGCAGGCATAACCAAGTGGACGTAAAACGGCAGCCTTCTCCAGTAAAGGAAAACAGCAATAACTAGAAATACGTGCACTACATACCTCAAAGAGTGCTTCTGCTAGCATAACAATTCTTGATATGCTAGCCCTTGTGCCGGTTTCTTCATCAGAATTTCCTGGTCGAGTGCTTGTTCTGCAGTTGCAATTTCCAGTTCTATGCTGACCAGATAGAATGCATGATCTCTCGTGACCTGATAAATTCTCAAACCTGCTGCCCAATCTTTGGAGAGCTCGGACCTGCTAAGAGAGCAAAATCTATAAATATACATGCAGGCAACTCAAAAAGGATCAAAAGAGGTTAAAGTAGAGTGTAGACCACCTGAGATCGTATCCTCCTCCTCCTTTCAAGAAAAGCTGATCTGCGCTCAAGTAGATCCCTATTACTGGCCTCTCTTAGAGTTGCAGAGCCAGAACTATATGTGCTGTTAGTTGAAGGGTCTGATTGCGGTTCGGAGCTTCTGTCCGAATTAGTCCGTTGCATCGTTGATGAATCTTCCCTAGCACTAGCATTTCCTGCTGTCCACACTGGCCGATCATAAAGAAGTGAAGGGGTGAACAAACCATCTGAGAACGGAGTCCTCCTGAGAACTCTGTCACGAAGTCGTCCAACACTTAGTGTTCGGCTAAACCGGACACTTCCTTCGGAAGGTTCCTGGGATCCCATCCTTCTGTATGAATACCTCAAACTAGCATCTTCAGATTCCAGCAAATTTCTCCTAGCCTGATGAGCCGCTCTAGCTTGTGTTGTGACGCTATCTCTAAGCATATCCAGACTTGAATCAATCCCAGAAGTGGATGCACCACCTTGCTGCGGGATGTTGGCATCAGAAGAATGGTCCACAGCTCCACGGCCTCCAACAGGATTGGCTGAAGTGGAGAGGCCAGATGACAGAATGGAGCATGCCACCGATGATCCTAAGCTGACGGCTCTACTCAACCCATAGTTGACACCAAAGCATCGGCGCGACCTGTCAGAAGGATTTGGCAATTGGTTGTCCTCCACTGCGGTGCTTGTGGCATTGACATTCTGCAATACTACATCGTCGTCTTGGTCCCTGTCGCTATCTGATGAAGGCGCCGTTCTGCCTTCGCTTGGGTTAGATTTAGGAACTGGCGGAGCATCTTCGTCTGATCCGCCGATGTGATTGAGTGAAGGCAGCCTTGCAGTCTCCCCTCCCTTGGTAGACTGCAAACACAGCAATGTACCATTTTACAACAGAGATAGGATTTAGCTCTGAATACTACACGTCCCTGACATTTGACACAAGTACAAACTAATCATTGACCGAACCATGCACCCCTAGTTTGTTTGAATCAGGAAAGTCACATTAACCAGTCCTGCATTTTGTCATGATTCCAAAATAAATCCTGTCCAAGAGGACACAGTTTTTTTTTCCTGATAACTATTCTAGCAAAACGTCAGAATCCATTCATAGTAACAAAATTATGAATCCAATGGCGAGGCACACTGAATCATCTCCCCAACCAACAAAAGAATAACTGGACAGCTATGCAGAAATCCTAGCAGAAAATGGGACAAGCCAAACTCCCGAACCGAGATTGGAGGTGACAAAGAGAGCAATCACAAAACAAACGCAAGATCTACCGCTGCATTAGCGATGACGGAAGCGCCTTCCATTTACCCGATTCACCAAACATTGGACTAAGGAGCTTAACACCCGATTCAGCAATGGCATAGAGAAACGGAGCGGCGGTCTCGTTACCTCGACCCCTGGAGGCGGCGGCGGCGGCGGCGGCAGCGTAGAGGAAGCATCGCGCTCCGGCGTGAAGCCCCGGAAACAGGAAGAGCTCGGCAGCCGCATCAGGCTCCTCCCGCCCCGCTTCCCATTCCGCGGCTTCGTCTCTCCGCCGCCTGACGCCGCCGCCGAGGCGCTCTTGCTGCTGCTAGATCCCATCGGTGCACTTGGTAGCGCCACCCGCGGGACGCAGCGCCTACAGATCCGCGGAACCCAGCGCCATTGTCTGTATTGCACGCCTCGCGCCCGCGTTGGTGGACGTGGACGGCAGCAGCTCCTGCTCCTACTACTGCTGCTATAGCCTACTCAAGAGAGAGATGGTTCTTCTGGTTCGGTAAAATTTAACCAAAGCGTGCTGCTCTCGGTACTCCTTTCGCTCCTCGATATGATTTGATTGGACAGTTACCACTCTCCTACTCAGGGATTAATGATGGCGGCCTCGTGGAGTTGAGTGCGCAATAATGCACTTCCCTCGCCCTTCACGGCCACTTCCAGCTTCCAGCTTCACTTTTTTTTTTTGCGTGTCAAAGGACTGAAGCTGCTTGCAAAAATGTGTACTGCCAGAAATTTGACCTGGAATTTTCGGCAGACATTGCACATGTCACATTAAACGTAAGTAGTACCGTGGAGTGGAGTAATAATTGGCCGTCTCGACGGGAAATCTAACTATTTTGTCTTGTGTTATCGCCTCACTGCAGAAGCCCGAGCAGAGACCATTGACGATACGGTGCTCCCCGGGGTGGACCAGCTCGTTGTACCAACGTACTGGTACTGCTCGAGAAGAGGATAGTTGACGACGCAGGGCGGGGCAGAGCCAGCGGAGCCGCACAAGATCCAGCGGGGCGGTCAGTCGCTGCGGAGGAGGGAGTGGGGCAGCTAGCAGCGCGGGGATCAAAGTGGCTCGTCCGCATGTGGAGGCACGAGACGGGACGAAGGGCGACCGCGCCGATGACCGCGCCCGGCGCAGGGGCGTGCATCCATTTGCCACATTCCCCGTTCCCCTGCCGCCCGCGACCCCGCCCCGCGTGGGTGGTGGAACGACGCGACGCTGCCGCCTGTGCGCTGCTGCGCGGCGGATGGCTGGATCGCTCGTTTCGAAATTTTGCCCGTGTCTCGTCTGCGTCGGCTCTCTGTTTCGGCGCTGTGCTGCCGCGGTGGGTTTCGTCGTTTCGAGCTGCCCGTGCCGTCTGACACCCGCAGAACGGCTAGCACGTTGGGGGCAACGGCAGCTTTGATAAACTGTCAGGTTTTCAAATTTATCGGCAGTCGAATGCGAGGACTTTTTTTTAGGCCTTGTTTACTTGAGTATTTTTTTTATTCCAAAAGGATTGGGATCGATGAAGAAAATGACAAATAACCCCCACATTTGTGGTCGAACCACCATTTTCGGGGGAAATGACAACGAGCATCGTGTTTCGGGGTAGACTTGTGACACGGAGTACTGATTCCTCCGTTTAAACATGTTAACACGATTTCTGACCAACTTGGCCCACCGTCAGGCCCCACGTGGCAAGGAAAACTGTTAGGTTTGAGCCTTCGAGTTATATGGTGGACGTGGGACCCACACGTGAGATCTATCTTCTTCCTCCAACTCCCCAAATCCACATCCGAGCCTCCTCTTCTCCTCCGAACTGGGGCCATAGCCACCCGTCCCTGCTGCTGCACATCGCCACCCGGGCCTCCTCTCCTCCCCCTCGCATTGGCAACGTCCAGCCCACCGTTGACCTCACACATCGCCCGGTTCCTCTGCTGCCTCGACCTCGGCGCCGCCGTCCCCCGTATCCCCGGTCTCCTCCTCTTCTCACGACACTCTGGCACCACTCCCTCGACCTCGGCTGCCTCGCCTCGCCTAGGCCTCAGCTCGGCCTCCCCTGTACCAGTCCACGAGCTCTGACCGCCACCGTCGAGCTCCGGCCCGGCCGGCTCCACCACGCCCAGGGTCTCCTATGCTCTGAAGGCCGTCTACCTCATGCGCAGCACATCCACGGCCGGCGAGACCCCTTGCCCGACCTCCTTTCCTCGCCATAGCGGCTAGCGGGGCGCCTCCTTCCTTGCTCGAGGCCGGCGACCACAACAACGCTCGTCGGTGTTCTCCCCCCTCCGGTAAAGGCAGTCCTCCTGCCGTGCTCGGACCTCGCCAGCAGCCCTCAAGATCTCCTTCACGCTGTGGCTAGGACAGAGACGCCACGCCCCTCGTTCCTGATGCATACAAGGTGTTTGACATAATGCACATAAGAGAGGAACTGTTAAAAGAGAGAGTGGAGATGATGACAGGTGGCCCCAACCGCCCCCCTTCAGCAAGAACCTAAGGGCCGTCAACGTGTTCGTGCTCTCCCTTTGTCACGTAGGCCTGACAGTGGGCCACGACAGTCAGAAATGATGTTATGCGGGCTAAACCGGGCGATTGGGGGAAAACGATGCTCCGCGTCACAAGTCTACCCCGAAAACGGTGGTTAGCTGACAACTCGACCACAAATGTGGTGGTTATGTGTCATTTTCTCGGATGGAAGGGGATTTGGTGAACACCCGGTCCTCAAGGGGTTGTTTGGTTTCCGCCTACTTTTGCCCAGCCAAATCCAGGGCACGTCAAAATATTGGCGAAGGATTCGCCCGCCCTAGTTTCGTCTCGATATGGTCGCAAAATCGGCCTGTAGCAAGCAAAAAAGTTGGCGTGGCTATGCTAGCCCATGTAATCGGTCAACGCCAAAAACTTGGTCGGGTAGCTCACAATCCAAACAACCCTAAATATCCCACAAATCCCCCCCCCAACAATACTATAGCATAGGATAGAGTTTTTAATCTAGTCAAATATGAGATGTTTGGTGGGGGATTTTTAGTGATTATCTCCTTTAAAACCGGAAAAGTAACGGACTATCAGGATTGGAGAGTATCCCTAAAATACCCTAGAAGTAAACAAGGCCTTAAGGCAGCCACGATATATGTCAAATATGGCTGTCAAAATGATATTTGGCTTTTGGTAATATTGTGCAACACATTTTGGTGGTTCCAAAAGCCAAATGTTTGGGAGCAGGAGTAAGTAAGATCCAATGCTAAATTTGTTAAAGTGCAGGAGGGAATTTTGCATTTGGCAATGACGAAATTTAGCATTGACATATTGTAGCTCATATAGCAAATCTAGTACTCATGCCAAATAAATCTATGTAGCAAATTTGGCTTTGGAGACACTGTGGATGCTCTAAGGGGGGTCACACCGCTATTTAGGTAGACTACAGCTAGAATAAGAACTAATTTTTTGTGTTTTTTATAAAGAGAAGCAAACAAGACAAAATAAAATAAACTAAACAAAACAAAAACAAAGCAAAGAGATTGGAAGTGAGAGACTCCCCTTGCAGAAATTCTCTTCCTCCCCGGCAACGGCGCTAGAAAACTTGATGGGGGACTTCTTGCTCTCATTGGTAAACCCCAAGACAAAGGTTGTGGAGAGTGCAGCGGCAAGTTTTCCCTCAGAAAAGAGACCAAGGTTGAATCAACCAGTAGGAGGACAAGCAATCTCTGAAGGTTGATGCAGCAGAGGTGGCAGGGCGCACTACCGTTTCAGCAGCAACGTGGAACCTACACAACACAATCAAATCACTCTGCCCCAACAAAGCAGTGAGGTTGTCAATCTCACCGATTTTGTTGAACACAAAAAGGTTAAGCGTATGGTGTGGAAAACAGTATGAAAGCAGTAGTAACAGTATGAAAGCGGTAGGTGTTTTATCAGTATGAGGAAAAATGACCGGGGTCCACAGTTCACTAGTGGTGTCTCTCTGTGAAAGATAAATAACATGTGTGATGAAAAAATTACAGTTGGGCAATTGACATAAATGAAGGCTGCACCGTAGTGCATATGCAAGACATAAAGATTACTATGTGATTCATGCGGGCATTACAACAAAATACATAGACTGTCATCCAACTGCATCTATGTCTAATAATCCACCCTCCGAATATCATCCTAACAAACGTTGTGTATTAAGTTGCTAGCAACACATTATCGTCGTAAGAAAAGTGTGTAACGCAAACAATGTAAACTAAGTAAACACCGTTGTTTTCTCCCTAATGGCAACAACACATCCTCCATCCGTCACGTTTCTGCCACTCGAGCACAGATGAAAAGGAGGCATGAACCCACTATCGAGAATAAATACTCCCTCTTGGAGTTACTAGCATCTACTTGGCCAGAGCATCTATTAATAACGGAGAGCATGCAAGATCATAAATAACATAAGCATGAAGATAACATGATAGATTGATAATCAGAAGACATAGCATTCAACATTCATCAGATCCCAGCAAACACAACATGTAGCATTACATAAAGATGATCTTGATGTTGATAGGCAGCTCACAAGATCTAAACATGAGGTACAAAGTGGAGAGAACAACCATCTAGCTACTGCTATGGACCCGTCCAGGGATGAACTACTTACGCATCACTTCGGTGGAGGGCATGGTGGTGTAGACCCCCCTGGTGATGAATTCCCCTCCCGGCAGGGTGCCGGGGAGAGCTCCAGAACCCTCCCGATCTTGGGATGATGATGACGGCGGCCTCGGGTGTTTTTCGGGACGAAGTGGTATATCTTTAGGGTTTATGTTTCGGGGGGTATAAATAGGCGAAAGATAAAAGACGGTGGAGGACGGGAGGGCCACACCACCCCATGGCGCGGTCAGGGGGCGCGCCGCCCTATGGTGTGGGCCCCCCCGAGGCCCCCTCCTGGTCTCTTCGGGACTCCGTGGAACCTTCGGGAATTCTAAGACTTCCGGGTTTCGAATTTTCCAATTTCGAGAATATTTCCAGAACAACTTTTCTGAAACTAAAAACAGCAGAAAACGGGGAACTGACTCTATGGCATATTTTCAATACGTTAGTCCAGAAAATCGATAAAAATGACATAAAGTGTATAGCAAACATGTGGGAAACAATAAGAAAACAACATGGAACATCAGAAATTAAGGATACGTTTATGATGTATCAACATCCCCAAGCTTAGTTCCTACTCGTCCTCGAGTAGGTAAACAATAAAAACACATAATTTCTGAGGTGACATGCTACCAACATAAACTTGATCATCAATAATGTAAAAGCATAAGTAAGCTGAGATCATAGAACTTTAACACAAGCATGATAGATAGAACTTTAATAATAAAGCATAGCAATCACCTTGCATCATGAGAAGTAACACAAATAAAAGATCATGAATAACAATGCAACGAAAGATATACGTTTGTTTCAAGTATAGAGAAAACATGTCAAAGTGATATTTTGCTATTCCTTAAGAGTGGGGCAAAACATAAATGCCAGGACACCTTCAAAGTTCATGAGGAAGACTAGAACAAATAATTAGACAAGCAATAACACATCATGAATCAATTAATAATGTTTATGGGACAAATGCACATAAAACTCAGAATGGCAACTATGCTCTCACAACCGTGCATAAAGTTAGAAGATGGAGACTCAACATAGAAGTAAAAGAAAGGCCCTTCGCAGAGGGAAGAATGGATAACTCATGTGCTAGAGGTTTTATTTTGTTAAACAGAGGTATAAAAAGCTTGACACTCCTCCCAACCATCTTACACAAACCATGGCTAACTGAATCCTCGGGTGCCTGCCAACAATCACATACCGTGGAGGAGTGTCTATATTTTATGAGAGGTGTATGATTATGTCAATGAATGGTAATCAGAAAATACAGTACGTCACAAGTCAACTGGATTCACAAGAGCGGCTCCCATAGAAGGACGCATCTGGATAGAAGGTCATCCCTCTTTCTCTTTTGTTTACACAATTATGCTTTGACTGATAATCCAGGGGCAAAAATAGTGAAGAGAATTTGTGTTATTAATTTGGGGCTGGGCACCCCGCTGCCAGCTCTTCTATCATTGGATAAGCGGATGAAGCCACTAGTCCAGGGTGTGAAAGTCCAATCGCCAGGTGAGATAAAGATTCTCTATTTACGTCCTCATGAGCTAAAACAGGAGCACAAAACAGGAGTAATTTTGAAAAATTTAAAGGTAACACATGAGCAATTTACTTTGGAGTGGCGGTTAAATACCACATGTAGCTAGGTATGGTGGACACAATGGGAAAACTTTGGTTTTTGGGAGTTGGATGCACGAGTAGAGCTCATACTTAGTACAGGTGGAGGCTAGCAAAAGACTGGAAGTGACAAATTAAGAGAGCATAAGAGCCATAATCATGCATAGCGACATAAACATCATTAATCAAAGCATAAGTGGTACCACAAGTTCAAAAACTAAATGATCATGGAGGCTATTAGTGACTGGTTCATAGTCATAAACATGGTGTGAGCATGCGCCAAGTCAACCAAATAAAACATTCAAAGGAGAACACCACAAATTTATGCTTCAATATGACAAGAACAACTCATGATTCTTTCAATGACACATTAAACACTCTCAACTATTTGAGGCTAATCATGCTACTAAATAAACACAAGGCTTTAGAACTAAAATAACATCTAGCATGATATGAAAAAGTCTAGCCACAACCTGTACAAGCTTCTATTTGCACCGTTAAAAATTCTACCTCAAGCAGCAGTTTCTTTTCCCAACAAGAACCATACAAAACATGATTTAACAAAAAATCTCTAAATGATAAAGCAAGCAAACACGAGATTAATCACATAAAACTACTAAAACTAACAGCTCTGAACAAGATATGCAATGAAAACACGAGCTAAACATGAAATTTTGCAGCAGCTAGAAGATAAAACTAAGAATAATAGCATAGCAAGTATTCAAACGAAAAAGCGGAGCATGTCTCTCTCCCAAACAAATAATTCTAGGGTCCAACTATATTATTGCAGCAAGGAAAACAAAAGAAAACAAAGGAAAAAGAAACAAACACTCCAAGTAAACTTCGTATGATGTGACCGAATAAATGTATAGTTTCACGAGAAGTGACCTGATAGATAATTGATGAAGAAGGGGATGCCTTGGGAATCCCCAAGCTTAGATGCACGAGTATTCTAACAATATGCTTGGATGAACCACGGGGGCATCCCCAAGCTTTGACCTTGCACTCTTCTTGATCACATATATCACCTCTTGTGTTGATCCTTGAAAACTTCCTTCACACCATACTCAAACGGTAATTCGCATTAGAGGGTTAGTGCAACAATTAAAAATCCATTGGTTCTGTATGTCACAAGTGTTATTGATAATTTTAAACATTAGCTACATCCACTGATGTTTCGTGAAGCAAAGAAATCCATTTGACATCGCAAAAGAGCAAATGCAAGAAAAATGGCAGAATCTGTCAAAACCAGAACAGTCTTTAAAGAAGAATTTTTTCGAGGCACTTATGTTTCTCAGATCGAAAAACTTAAAGAACTAAAAGGTTGTGGAATTAGCCGAATAATAAGCACAAGAAATTTCAAGTCATTCTGATTTTTCTATGATTTATACGATTTTTTACGGTGGATAGCAGAAATCTGTTTCATGCGTAGAAATCCGAAAACCAACTCCAACTCTCGTCAGAAACCTTACTTGGCACTACTAAAACATGAAAATTAATATACAAAGGAGTTTCTACATAAGTATACAACCCCTTTACTCAAATAAAGCAGATAAAAACAAAGTAAAAATAAAACCATGGGTTATCTTCCAAGAAGTGCTTTTCTTTTACGCTTTTTAGCTAGGCCTAGAAAAGTGGAATCAAGTGGATGCTCACATAATTAATATGATTTAAGAAAAAATAGAATCAATTAGAAATTAGAAAAACAAATTTAAGTCTAACCCACTTCCTATGAATAGGAATCTTAGAAAGAAATAAATTAAAGAAGCTCAAACTAGAAATCATGGGAAGGTAGAACAAGAGGAACTTCAAAACTTTCAACAAAAAGAGAGGTGTTTTAGTAACATGAGAATTCTTACAGCCATATTTTCCTCTCTCATAATAATTTTCAGTAGCATCATGAACAAAATCAACAATATAATTATCACATAAAGCATGTTTGTCACTGTCTAAAAGCACACAATTCATATCAAGCTAAAAAATAGTGGGATCTAAATTTAAAATCAGCTCCTCTTTCTTCCCACTTTTAGCAATAGAAAAACAAGATGATTGATCACTCATAAAAGGTATGGGACTACTAATAGCAATCCCATTTTCAGTAGCATTATGATCTATAACATCAAGTAAAATAGGATCATCATCAAGAGCATTATCATAAGATTTGTCAAAGTAGCAAGAATTATCATAAATAACAATAGCAATATCATTCTCACAAGTTTCATTCATAGTAGTATCAAGGTCACAAGTATATCAAGTATAAATTTCATCAAATAATGTATGAGTTAAAGAGTTACTATCATTGGAAGGTAGACATGGGTAGCTCCATTCTTCCTCCTCTTGATCATCACTCTCCTCCTCTTTTTCATCCAATGAGCTTCCACATTCAGCGGTTTCTTCTTCCATAGGTTCCTACAAGGCATTAGTCTCTTCCTTATGTTGAGAGCATTTATTAAGATATTCCATTATGTAGTAATTACAATCCTTGTAATTATCAAAGCAATATTCAAGTATAGCATAAATCTCGTATTTATAAGGTGCATCATCAATACTTTCAAGCAAATAGGCAATTTCGAATGCACCCTTCCAAGCAATAAATTCTTCAATTTGTTCCACATCATATAATTCATAATTTACATTAACATAAGAAGATATCGTAACATCATCATTATACTCACATTGAAAAGGGAGGTGTTTATACCTCCTACAGCAGCAAGATTTATCAAAGCAATAAGTAACATTATAAGTAGAGCACAAGTTTTTAGCATAGTCATGCAATTTATTAACTTGCTCCCATAAGTGTATCCCTTTTTGTGACAAGCGGTGTTCATTATAATATTTTTGTTGTTCATCCGTGAACCCACCTTGCCAATAAAATCTAGTTTCAAAGACATCAACCATTGATAGCAAGCATAATAAATAAAAAATAACAACTAGAATAAGAACTAATTTTTTTGTGTTTTTGATAAAGAGAAGCAAAGGAGACAAAATAAAATAAACTAAGCAAAACAGAACAAAAACAAAGTAAAGATATTGTAAGTGAGAGACTCCCTTACAGAAATTCTCTTCCTCCCCGGCAACGGCGCCAGAAAAATGTTTGATGCGTGTGAACACACGTTCGTTGGGAGACCCCAAGAGGAAGGAATGAAGAGTGCAGCAACAAGTTTTCCTCAGAAAGAAACCAAGGTTGAATCGACCAGTAGGAGAAAGGGGTAACTTCAGAAGGTTGAAGCAGCTGAGATGGCAGGGCGCACTACCGGTTCAGCAACAACGTGGAACCTACACAACATAATCAAATCACTTTGCCCCAACGAAGCAGTGAGGTTGTCAATCTCACCGGTTTTTCTGAACACAAAGAGGTTAAACGTATGGTGTGGTTAACAGTAGGAACAATATGAAAGCAGTAGGTGTTTTATCAGTATGAGGAAAAATGACCGGGGTCCACAGTTCACTAGTGGTGTCTCTCTGTGAAAGATAAATAACATGTGTGATGAAAAAATTACAGTTGGGCAATTGACATAAATGAAGGCTGCACCGTAGTGCATATGCAAGACATAAAGATTACTATGTGATTCATGCGGGCATTACAACAAAATACATAGACTGTCATCCAACTGCATCTATGTCTAATAATCCACCCTCCGAATATCATCCTAACAAACGTTGTGTATTAAGTTGCTAGCAACACATTATCGTCGTAAGAAAAGTGTGTAACGCAAACAATGTAAACTAAGTAAACACCGTTGTTTTCTCCCTAATGGCAACAACACATCCTCCATCCGTCACGTTTCTGCCACTCGAGCACAGATGCAAAGGAGGCATGAACCCACTATCGAGCATAAATACTCTCTCTTAGAGTTACTAGCATCTACTTGGCGAGAGCATCTACTAATAACGGAGAGCATGCAAGATCATAAATAACATATGCATGAAGATAACATGACAGATTGATAATCAGAAGACATAGCATTCAATATTCATCAGATCCCAGCAAACACAACATCTAGCATTACATAAAGATGATCTTGATCATGTTTGGCAGCTCAAAAGATCTAAACATGAGGTACAAAGTGGAGAGAACAACCCTCTAGCTACTTCTATGGACCCGTAGTCCAGGGATGAACTACTTACGCATCACTTCGGAGGAGGGCATGGTGGTGTAGACCCCTGCCGTGATGAATTCCCCTCCAGGCAGGGTGCCGGGGAGAGCTCTAGAACCCTCCCGATCTCGGGATGACGATGACGGCGTCCTCGGGTGTTTTCAGGACGAAATGGTATATCTTTAGGGTTTACGTCTCGGGGGACATAAATAGGCGAAAGATCAAAGGCGGTGGAGGCCAGGGGGCCACACCACCCCATGGTGCGGCCAGGAGGCACGCCGCCCTATGCTGTGGCCCCCCTGAGGCCCCCCTCCGGGTCTCTTCGAAACTCCGTGGAACCTTCGGGAATTCTAAGACTTCCGGGCTTCGAATTTTCCAATTCCGAGAATATTTCCAGAACAACTTTTCTGAAACTAAAACCAACAGAAAACGAGACATTGGCTCTCTGGCATCTTGTCAACAGGTTAGTCCGGAAAATCGATAAAAATGACATAAAGTGTATAGAAAACATGTGGGAAACAATAAGAAAACAACATGGAACATCAGAAATTAAGGATACGTTTATGACGTATCAGATGCCCAAGGCATCCCCTTCTTCATCAACAATTTATCAGGTCACTTCTAGTGAAACTATATTTTTATTCGGTCACATCATATTAATTTTACTTGGAGCGTATGTTTGTTTTATTTTGTTTTCTTTTGTTTTCCTTGCTGTAATTATATTATTTGTACCTAGAATTTTTTGTGGGGGGGGGGAGAGACACGCTCCGTTCTTTCATATGAATACTCGTTATGCTCGTATTCTTAGTTTTTCTTCTAGCTGCTGCCAATCCCTTTTTGCTCCCTTTTTCATGCATCTCTTATCAGAGTTGTTAGTTTTAGTAGAGTTGTGTTAGTACTCTCTTGTTTTTTTTGCTATATCTTTTGGAGTGTTTGTGTTTAAATATATATTGAATGGTGCTTGATAGAAAATTCTACATGTGGTAGATGGTATAACGAAAAAACTTGCATATTCTTGTAGATCACTAAATTGTTTCACTTGATTATTTGCTGTTGTTTTGAGATATTAATATGCTTAATGGTAAACTTTCTGGTTTAGTAGAGTAAAAACAATTAAGTGTTGGTCTAAAAGCTTGAAACTGTGCCACACTCAAATAACCATTTGATGGGATAATGATATATGACTTCCTTTGCTGATAGCAATCGTGATGGCTTTTTGTTACGCGCTACGGTCGGGGTAGTTAATAGTGACTTGTAACTGCCACGAACCCTCTTGGAGTGATTTTCATTGTGCTTTGTAAGATCATAATTTTAGTTGTAATCTTTTAACTTGTGAGTTCTATGTTATGGTTTTCTGGCACTTCCACCATCCATATTTGAAAGCCTCTTTATTAATGTGCATTGCTCATTCTCACATTGAGAGTTGGTGCAAACTTTGCCAATGCATCCAAACCCCGTGGGAGAACTTTGTTCTTCTACACATAAGCCAAAAATTATCTTCCTCAAAACAGCCAACATACCTATCTACCATGACATTTCCATAGCCATTTCGAGATATATTGCCATACAACATCCATCATCATTATGTTACATGTCATGCTTCATTATTATTTTGCATACTGCTACATAGGCAGGAGCATTTAGTTTTATATACATTAGAGATATTTTAGTTTGAGTTATGAGTACTAAAAGTGTGATGATTCATTGTAAAATAGAGTGTTGCCCCTACCAGTGAGGTTATACATAAAAAATAAAAAATAATAAAAAGCTCAAAATAATAAAAATAAATAAAGAAAAGGCAAAAGAGAGATAATAAAGAGAGAGGGGTAGCACTACTATCATTTATTCCACACTTGTGCTTTGTTAGCACCAATACTTCAGTTTGGAGAGAGTTTTCATTTTATGACTTGCATAACTATGTCGGAAACTTTACATTATAGAACTTGGCTTGTATATTCCAGTGACGAGCCTCCTCAAAAGTGCTCTAGGTCTTCGTGAGCAAGCAAGTTGGATGCACCCCACTAGCTCCATTGGAGAGCTTTGATGGTGCAGATCTTGCACTCGTTGGGAAACCCCAAGAGGAAGGTATGATGAGCACGACAACAGTTTTCCCTCAGTAAGAAACCAATGTTTAATCGTCCTACGAGGACGGAGTAACTTCAGAAGGTTGATGCAGCTGAGGTGGCAGAGCACACTACCGGTTCAGCAGCAACGTGGAACCTACACAACACAAACAATGCATTTTGCCCCAATGAAGCAGTGAGGTTGTCAATCTCACCGGTTTTGCTGAACACAAAGAGGTTAAACGTATGGTGTGGAAAACAGTATGAGAACAATATGAAAGCAGTAGCAACAGTATGAAAACAGTGAAGTAGTGTGAAAGCAGTGGAAGTAGTGTGTGTATTATCAGAATGAGAAAATTGGCCGGGGTCCACAGTTCACTAGTGGTGTATCTCCGTGAAACATAAATAACATGTGTGGTGAACAAATTACAGATGGGAAATTGACAGAAATGAAGGTTGCACCGTATTGCATATGCAAGACATAATAATCACTATATGATTCATGCGGGCATTACAACAAAATACATAGACCATCATCCAACTGCATCTATGACTAATAATCCACCCTCCGAATATGATCCGAACAAACGTTCGGTATTAAGTTGCAAGCAACAGACTATCGCAGTAAGCAAAGTGTGTAATGTAAACAATGTAAACTAAGTAAACACCCTTGTTTTCTCTCTAATGGCAACAACACATCCTCCATCCGTCACGTTTCTGTCACTCGAGCACAGATGCAAAGGAGGCATGAACCCACTATCGATCATAAATACTCCCTCTTGGAGTTACTAGCATCTACTTGGCCAGAGCATCTACTAATAACGGAGAGCATGCAAGATCATAAATAACATATGCATGAAGATAACATAATAGATTGATAATCAGAAGACATAACATTCAATATTCATTAGATCCCAACAAACACAACATGTAGCATTACATAAAGATGATCTCGATCATGTAGAGCAGCTCACGAGATCTAAACATGAGGTACAAAGTGGAGAAGACAACCATATAGCTACTGATACGGACCCGTAGTCCAGGGATGAACTACTCACGCATCACTTTGGAAGAGGGCATGGTGGTGTAGACCTCTCCGGTGATGAATTCCCCTCCTGCCAGGGTGCCGAGGAGAGCTCCAGAACCCTCCCGATCTCGGGATGACAATGACGACGGCCTTGGGTGTTTCTCATGATGAAGTGGTATATTTTTAGGGTTGATGTATCGGAGGGTATAAATAGGCGAAAGGGCGATGGCGGTGGACGCCCGAGGGGCCCACACCACCCTCACGCGCGGCCAGGGGGCGTGCCGCCCTATGGTGTGCCCCCCCCCGTGCCCCCCCTCCGGGCCTCTTTGGGACTCCGTGGAACCTTCGTGAATTCTAAGACTTCCGGGCTTAGAATTTTCCAATTCCGAGAATAGTTCTAGAACAACTTTTTTTAAATTAAAAACAGCAGAAAACAGGAAACTGGCTCTGTGGCATCTTGTCAATAGGTTAGTCCGGAAAATTTATAAAAATGACATAAAGTGTATAGCAAACATGTAGGAAACAACATGAAAAGAACGTAGAACATCATAAATTAAGGATACTATTATGACGTATCAAGCTTTCATACATTTATAGCTCTATGTGCATCCGTTGTGTGGCAATCACTACTCCTTGCATAACTTCGATTATAAGACTTCTTCTTGTCTAATCATCACTTTCAGCTGTGTGAGACTTTCTTCCATTAACCCTCCAAACCCCCCCATAATGTTCTTTTAGCCATAACATCCTGGTGCCAGGGAACAAACAGAACGCTTGCGTGTTTTGAGTGCACAAATATCTTAATTATTTTCCTATATGCATATTGTTGTCACTTGACTTGATCCTAACAGGAGTTGTTGTGAGAGTTGGATGCTTTGGATGATTATATTGTTGTTCTTGAAGATTAAATCATCTTTAATAAACCTTTAACGGTTGATTGCCTTTTAGTATTGATTCATTCAAAAGTTTTACTTTGTTATTCCTAACGGTTTTACATTATTCTATTTTATATCAACTATAAACTATAACCCTTATTCATTTGATCCTAGTTTACATGCTTTACATTACTATGATGATCAAGTTTATGTTGGTAGCATGTCACCTGAGAAATTATTTGTTTTTATCGTTTACCTACTCGAGGGCGAGTAGGAACTAAGCTTGGGGATGTTGATACGTCATAAAAATATCCATAATTTTTTATGTTCCATGTTGTTTTCATGCAATATGCTACATGTTTCCTTTACACTTTATGCTTTTTTATCGATTTCCTGGGACTAACCTATTGACAAGATGCAACAGAGCCAGTTCCTGTTTTCTGCTGTTTTTAGTTTCATAAAAGGTGTTCTGGAAATATTCTCGGAATTGGACGATTCGAAGCCCGAAAGTCTTAGAAATCTATCGTGCACACAGAGTCCGGAGGGGTGCCCTACAGCCCCCACGCCATGGGTGGGCGCGGCCCCCTGGCCACGCCCAGGGGGGTAGTGTGCCCCTGGCCGCCCACCGATGTTGCCCTCACGCCTATATATCCTCCTCGAAGGGTTAACCCTAGATACAGAAGCCTTTTCCACCAAAAACATATGCAGACGCCATCATCGTCAACCCTAGTTCGGGAGGGTTCTGGAGCTCTCCCTGGCACCCTATCGGGAGGGGCAATCATCACCGGAGGGCTCTACACCACCATGCCCGCCTTCGGAATGATGCGTGAGTAGTTCATCCTTGGACTACGGGTCCATAGTAGTAGCTAGATGGTTGTTCTATCCTCTTTACGCCTCATGTTTAGAGCTTGTGAGCTGCCTAACATGATCAAGATCATCTTATTGTAATGCTACATGTTGTGTTTGTTGGTATCTGATGAATATTGAATGCTATGTCCAATGATTATCAATCTATCATGTTATTTTCATGTGTATGTTATTTATGATCTTGCATGATCTTTGTTGTTAGTAGATGCTTTGGCCAAGTAGATGCTAGTAACTCCAAGATGGAGTATTTATGCTCGATAGTGGGTTCATGACTCCCTTTCACTCACGCTCGAGTGACAGAAACATAAACGGATGGGGAATGTGTTGTTGCCACTAGGGAGAAAACAATGTTGTTTACATTGTTTACATTACACACTTTGCTTACTACGATTATCTGTTGCTTGCAAATTAATACCCAAGGTTTGCTCAGATGAAATTCTGAGGGTGGATTATTAGTCATAGATGCAATTGGATAATGCTATATGTATCTTCTTGTAATGCCTACATGAATCACATAGTAATCATCATGTCATGCATATGCACTACGGTGCAGCCTTTATATATGTCAATTGTCCAGCTGTAATTTGTTTACCCAACATGCTATCTATCTGTTTTGGAGAGACACCACTAGTGAACTGTGGACCCCGGTCCATTTTCCGTTATACTGATAATACAACCACTGCAATCACTGTTTTCATATTGTTCCTACTGTTTTGCTACTTCCATCACTATTCTCTTTTCATCTACTGCCAACAAGTACTGTTTTCCACACCATACGTTTAACCTCTTTGTTTTCAGCAAAACCGGTGATATTGACAACCTCACTGCTTCATTGGGGCAAAGTGATTTGATTGTGTTGTGTAGGTTCCATGTTGCCACTGATCCGGTAGTGCGACCTGCCAATATCAGCTCATCAACCTTCGGAAGTGATTTCTTTCTCCTACTGGTCGATTCAACCTTGGTTTCTTTCTGAGGGAAACTTGTTGTTGTGCTCTTCATACCTTACACTTGGGTTCTCCCAACTAGTGCAAGCCCTACACCATCAGAGGGGTTGGTGGAGCCCGAGCAGCCATAGCAGGAGAAGCGACGCACGACGGGATTTGATCTCCTCATTATTGCGAGGAGGAATCACTTGATCATCTTGATCATTTGGGTCCTCATCTTGACCGGAATGTTGGCCTTGATCATCATCTTGAATTGCTTCAACAATAGGTGAAGAAGATGAAGAAGGTTGATCTTGGCCTTGACCTTGGCTAGCTTGAATGATACGAATGCTTGGTTCTTGTGTAGAAATTTGGTGAACAAGAGGAGGGTCTTGAACTTGTTCTTGGGTTGGTGCATCACTTGCTCCATTGGTATCATCTTCCAATGTAGAGGAGGGCTCCACTTGAGTAGAGCATAGTTTTTTCGAGTTGCCACAAGGTGTCACTCAATGGGGCGGAAAAATCCCACGACCATTCTTTCTATGGCTTCTTGAGGTATTTCAACATCTACATCGGAAACACGAAATTGCGCCACTTGGGAGCCATCATTTTCTTCGAACACCACACTACTAGATTCAATGACAATCCGTGAGGGCTTGTCAAAGACTCTATAAGTGTGGGATTTGGCACCATAACCAACAAATGTACCCTCAATAGTTTTAGCTTGGAATTCAGACGAACAAACACCTTTGATCAAATAGAAACACTTACAACCGAAGACACGGAAGTAGAAGATGTTGGGTTTATTGCCGGTGAGAATCTCATAAGGAGTCTTCATTAATCCCTTGCGAATGTAGAGACGGTTAGATGAGTGACAAGCCGTAGAGATGGCTTTGGCCCATAAATATTGGGGAGACTTAAACTCCGCCAACATGGTCCTATACATATGCAAGAGCATATGGTTCTTCCTTTCTCCTAAATCATTTTGTTGAGGGGCATATGCAGCGGAATATTGATGACGAATACCCTCTTCAATAAGGAACTCATTAAGGGTGTAGTTCTTGAACTCCGAGCCATTATCACTCCTAATAGTCATGATGGGAACATTGTGTTGACGTTTCACTTGGTTGGAGAAGTTGATGCCGGCTTGTTGAGTCTCACTCTTCAATTTGAAGAGCTAGACCCAAGTGTATCTTGAATAGTCATCCACAGTCACCAAGTAATACTTATTGCCTCCAAGACTTGCCTCGGGAACGGCACCAACGGTATCGACATGGAGAAGCTCCAAGATCCTCTTCGATGAAATAATTGTCTTGCTTGGATGCGAAGAATCATGCATCTTGTCTTCAACACAAGCCCTACACACACGATCTGTGGCAAAGGAAACATATTATTTTAGTCGGAGGATGTGGCCACCATTGTGAAGACTTTGCAAAGTTCTCATGTTGACATGGGATAAGCGGCGATGCCACAACCACCCCATGTCGGCCTTACCGAAGAGACACATCGTTTGAGTGTTGGTTCACTTTGAAAAGTCTACCACATACAACTCATTTTGACATGCCCAACGTAAGCAACATTACGAGACTTGCTCCTCATGATGACCACCTTGTTAGGATCAAAGAAGACGGAGAAACCCATCTTCCCTAAAGCACGAACTGAAATCAAATTGAAACCAAGGGATTCGACAAGCATGAAATTTTCAAGGGTGATATTAGGAGCAAAAATAACCTTGCCAAAACCTTTTACCTCGAGTTTTAACTTATCTCCATAAGTGACGGTTTCTTGATTTTAAGTACGTCATAACTGCCTTGCTTCCGGTCATATGACTTGTACACCAACTATCAAGTATCCATTTTGACCAACCGAAAGCATAATCCTACAAAAAATCATTGACTTGAGTTAGGACCCGAGGAGGGTCCTATCATGTTAGCAACAAGGGTCTTTGGAACCCAAATAGAGTAACCAATGAAACCCTCAATAGGACCAACATATTTAGCTTGCATAACACCATAATAATAAACAAATAATAAATGGTGTGGATTATTAGTTCCCGCGGAGTTGCTACAAGTAGTGTGATATGTCCAAAACGAATCTCCTTTTCCGAACACTTTTCTTATTGTTTTCCTCTAAAATTGTGAGTTTTGGATACCAATAACACGGACTAACGTTGTTTTCAGCAGAATTACCTTGGTGTCTCGTTTTTTGTGTAGAAAAAACCAACTTTCGGGAAATTGCTCTGAAAAGACCCCATTGAGCTTATATCACCAGAGGACCCCGGGAGCCAGAAGGACACCTGGAGGGGGCCAGGAGGGGCCAAGTAGAATTTTTTTTGGTGGAGTATTTGTTGAGTATTTTGTTACTGTAGGTGACAACTTATGTGATTTTGCATGCTTGATTTGAGTGGAAATAATATAGTTTTGATGCATGTTTAGCTCTCCTATAAGTCTCTATGGTAGTTTCCACCTTATAGTTGCTTGAAATTAATTTTTGTGATGATTGTTAAAAAATTCAGAAATGGACAGCCATAACTTTGGAGAAATATTTAGGAGTGATCCTCCTAGAAGAACAAGGCCCTCACATTCGTCCACCTTAGTGAGGCCATCTTATAATGAAGACCTTATTGCACCAAACATCGATGATGCGGGGGGTGATGTAATTGCTAATCCTTCTAGCTTCCCATGTTTTACATTTTTGAAAAGTGCATGTCTAATGGATGACTTCTTGATGCTTGTTGAAAGAGTTGGTTTAACCAACTACATGGAGGATGAAAGTCTCCAGTATTCTACTCTCACAAAAACTTTTGTCGAGAGCTTTAAATTTCAAAACACACATTATGGCCCCACTGTTGCTTTTAAGATATATGGTAGTTTTTTTCTTTTCCCTTGGAGACTTTTTGTAACATTATAGGTATCAACACTTCCGGGACAGCGTGCAGAATTCAGGAGAGACCCGCTGATCTCATGGCGCTCTATCGAGAAATCACCAATGATGATGGCCGCTCACCACAGCGTGGGAAGATAAGAAAATCCAACTTCCCGCCCTCAGATATTTCACTTATTATCTTGCTACTAGTATCCTTGGTAGGGTGAACACTAGCAGTATTTCTAGCTATCACCTTGTTTTTACTGATGCTGCACTTAACCGTAGCAAGAAGTATAACCTTGGTTCTCTCATTGCTCGCGCCTTGCTGCTAAGGGACCCATTTATGGGGGCATTATTGCTACACGTATAGCAACTGCTCTAGGCCTTTCTGTTGCTCCTGATGATGAATTAATTGCTCCTTATAGACTTAACCTTGTTGCCATGAAGGCTTGTCATTTTATCACTGCTAACTCTACTACTGATCATTTAGTATATATAGTTTTATTTATTGACGGAGATGAGCGGGAAGTTGTTTTGCCGCAGCCTGCTTTGTTCAAAGTTGACATGGCACCATGGTCGTGCCCCAAGGGAGAGATAGATGAGCAACTGAGCTTGATGGAGTTCCACAGGCAGCAGGCGAGGCTAGACGCGCCTTCCGAGGACTACACCACGCGGTACACCGGCGCGTCCTTGAGCACATATCAGGAGGAGGGCTCCTCCTCGGCATACTACGGGGGCGCCACCTGATACACCCAAAATGTATCTCCTTTTCCGAACACTTTTCTTATTGTTTTCCTCTAAACCTGTGAGTTTTGGATGCCACTAACACGGACTAACATTGTTTTCAGCGGAATTACCTTGGTGTCTTGTTTTTATGCAGAAAAATCAACTTTCGGGAAATTGCCCAGAAAAGATCCCATTGAGCTTAAAACACCAGAAGACCCCGAGAGACAGAAGGAGCCCAGGAGAGGGGCCAGGAGAGGGCCACACCACCCCCTGGCGTGCCCCCCTTGGTCGCGCCGCCTGGTGGTGTGGGCCACCCCTGCACCCCCTCCGACTCCCCTTTCAACTACATATGCCCCGTAACCTAAAAACCGAGGGGGTTCGTCATATTCCACCGAAACACAACAGAGTGCCGCCGCCACCTCGAAACTCGATTCGGGATCAAAAGTTCCGGTTCTGGCGCCCTGTCGGGACGGGGATTCAAAGAAGATCATCGCCATCGATATCGCCACCTCTTCTCCATCAACCATCCATGATTCCCCCGTCCATGTGTGAGTAAACACCATTGTAGGCTGAGAGGGATGGAAGGGATTGGGTGAGATTGATCATGTAATAATGCCAGATTGTTAGGGCATAGTGCCTAGTATCCATTGTTAGTGTTTTCTACCATTGTTGGAACTTGTTATGCTTAATTCTTGTCACTGGGGCCCGAGTGCCATGATCTCAGATCTGAACATGTTATTGTTTCATGAGTATAATTATGTTTCTTGATCATATCTGCAAGTTGTTTACACATGTCATTGTCCGGAACCCGAGGCCCCAAAGTGACAGAAATTGGGACAACCGGAGGGGATGGATGTAATGTGAGGATCACATGTGTTCATGGAGTGTTAATGCTTTGCTCCGGCACTTTATAAAAAGGAGCACCTTAATTACCAGTAGTTTCCCTAGAGGCACCGCTGCCACGGGCTGGTAGGACAAAAGATGTTGTGCAAGTTTCTCATTGCGAGCATGTATGACTATATTGGAACACATGCCTATGGTTTGCCTAGAAGTTGGATGCTTTATTATTATCTGCAATGCCCACGTCTAGATTATTATATGACCTATGTTATCCATGCAACACTCGTTCATCCATTCCCTCTATGCCTACGGTACTTCCCATCCTGCTATTTTCCGTGATTGCTACTGCTGTTACTATTTTACTACTGCTGTTATTTTATTTCTACTGCCGCTATAAAACTGTTACCACTGTTAAATTGTTGCGAGCAAGTCTACTTTCAGGTGCAGCTGAATTGACAACTCAGTTGTTAAGGCTTATAAATATTATTTGGCTACCCTTGTGTTGAATCAATAAATTTGGGTTTTACTTCCCTCGAAGACTGTTGTGATCCCCTATACTTGTGGGTCATCAAGAATATTTTCTGGCACCGTTGCCGGGGAGCATAGCTTTATTTATTTGCTCACTTGATCGTGATATTGTTTGCTGCAAGCCATTCATCATGGGAAAGACTCATGATGGAAAAGTCTCTATATTACCATCCACTACAAGAAGAGGTACAACTATGAACACCTTTGTTGCTCTTGATTCACCGTCTGTTATGAGTAAGCTTCTTACTCCACCACATGCTACACGTACTGTTACTTCTGCTAAGTCTAAAAATGTTTCCGATACTTTTGATGATGCTTCTATTGTGCTTGATGATACTGGTTCTCAATGTCCTTTCCTAGATGCTACTATTGCTAAAACCAAACAAGTTAAAAATGCTAAAATTTGTGTTGAAAATATTGGTACACCTGAGTCTATTGGTGATCTTGATGAAACCTATATTGAACTTAATGATGATTTTATTGAAGAAGCTCGTTCTACTACTGGTGCAAGTGCTCTTAAGAGTCTTCTTGCAAGACATGCTGTGAAATATAAATCTTCGCTTGATGCTAAGTTTGCCACATCTCCCATACACATTATAGACAAGGATTATGATTTCTCTTTAGATTTATCTTATATATCTATTGTTGAGAAGGAACCTTTTTGTGGAACTGAAAGTAAAAGTGTTATGGAACACATGAATGAGCTCTCATCTTTGAGTAGTTTATTTTCTGATGATACTAAGCTGCGTACTTATTTTGTTACCAAGATCTTCCCTTTCTCATTGAAAGATGAAGCTAAAATTTGGTTTAACAATCTTTCACCTAGATCTATTACTAATCCTATGGATTTGGTTAATGCTTTCTTTCAAAAATATTTTCCTGCTAGTGCCCAACATGCTGTTGTACAGGACATCTTTAACTTTGAGCAAATTGAAGGAGAAAAATTGCCTACATTTTGGACAAGGTTTTGTTCTTTGATAAGAGCTAGCCCTAGATATCCTAAAAATGAGCTCCTAGACATATTTTATAATGGACTAACTGTTGAATCTAGGACATACTTGGATAGTTGTGCTGGTTGTGTTTTCTGGAAAAGAACTCCAGAAGAAGCTGAGGAATTAATGACTAAAATAGCCAAAAATAATGATGATTGGAATATACCTGAGCCTACACCTACACCAGAGCCAACACCAATACCAACACCCTCTCCAATACTTTGAGAGAGGGGGATGATTAAATTAAATGATGAAGTGATGAAGGAAGCCAACAAATCTCTTAAAGAGGGGGGTATTAAATCTGAATATGTGAAGAATTTACCTCATATAAAAGAATTATGTAAGCATATTCCTCATCCATCAATAGTTGAGGTACACCCTCTCCAATACTTTGATAATAGAGATATTCCTTATTCTAAACCACCTAATCAATGCTTATATGAATTTGATAACTATGTTGTTAAGCAAGACAACTTTAATATGAGAGTGCAAAATCACCTTATGGAAAATCTAGAGCTATTGATAATTTGCATGGTATTATTGAGAGAACCTCTAATGATTTTAAATGCTCGTTAAACATTTTTCAAATGGTTCAAACTCAAATTGATCATCTTACTAAAGTGCAAAAAGACATGCTAGCTAATGTTTCTAGAGATAAACATGTTTGTGAAATAATTACTAGAAGTGGTGTTTCTACTCAGGACCCCTTGTATCCTGAAGGACATCACCCTAGAAACAATAGTTCTCCTTCTAAGAAAAATAAGAACAGACATAAAATGTTGTAGAATCTCCTGAACCTGCTAAAGATCCTAATAGTATATCTATTTCTGATGCTGAAACTGAAAGTGGAAATGATAAAAGTGATGCTTCTGATAAAGAAGAAACTGTAGCTGAAGCTGAAAAGCAACTAAAACTGCAAAGTATACTAAGGAGGATTTCATTGCTGATAAACATGGTAATGAAAGAGAGCCTTGGGTACAAAAAGCAATGCCTTTTCCGAAACACAAATCAAAGGAAGAAGAACACTATAACAAATTTTGTGAGTGGATGAAACCTCTGTTTTTGCAAATACATTTTACTAATGCTATTAAACTGCCTCCTTATTCTAAATATATGAAAGATATTGTATCCAACAAAAGGAAGATTACTAATGAGGAAATTTCCACTATGCTTGCTACTTATTATTTCAGTGGCAAGGTCCCAAAGAAGCTTGGAGATCCTGATATTCCTACTATCCCTTGTTCTATTAAAAATAATTATGTTAGAACTGCTTTATGTGACTTGGGAGCTGGAGTTAGTGTTATGCCTTTCTCTCTTTATAAGAGACTCTCTCTCTCTTGAAAAATTGATACATACTGATATATCTTTGCAAATGTCTGGTAAGTCTACTGCTATTCCTGTCGGTATATGTGAGAATGTTCATGTTCAAGTTTCTACTAATTGTTTGATATTAACTTATTTTGTTGTGTTGGAAATGCCCGAAGATGATAATATGTCTATTATTCTGGGGATACCTTTTCTTAATACTGCATGGGCTGTTATTGATTGCAATCAAGGAAAAGTAACTTTTAATGTTAATGATAAAGAGCATATTGTTTATTTTCTCAAGAAGATTGATAGAAGATATGGTTTAAATTCAATTGAAAATATTGAGACCATCAAGATTGGAGAATTTTATTGTCCCAATCCAGTACCACCAAAAGAATATGAAATTATTATGATTGGGACTATGTCTATCAAGGTTGAGGTAACATAATTATTTAGTGATTAGCAAAGTTTTGCTTCATATGAAAATTGTTCTGGTAACAAGACTTGCTCACCCTTGTTAACAAAATGATTTTTAATAAAGAGGGCAATGTTTTCAGCTTCCCCATTATGTTTTCACCATGTTTACTTCTGTTATCACCTTGCTACTTTAGTACCATCATGTTTTCCATCATCCATATTCATGTTTTCATCGTGTTTTCACCCCGATTACTGTGCTTATGCATGTTTTCACCATCCATACTTTTGTTTTCACCACTTCACCTTTGTTTTCCTCGGCTATTTTTCCATTGGAGTGTCATAGAACCTATGTAGTTCTGGTTTTGGTTTTGTTTTCCACCTTTTCACTTTTGTTTTTCTGGTTTTTATTAATCATTAAAATTCTGTAAATACCTCAAAAATAAAGTTTCTCGAAAATTCCAGAATAATAATAATATTTTTTTACGTCAAAAATGAGACAGAGAGCCACCTGGGAGGCCCTAGGGGGACCCACCAGTTAGGCACACCATGGGGTGGCGCGGCCTACCCCCTGGTGGCGCCAACACATGGTGTGGGGCCCCCACTAACTCCTCCCTGCCAAAGTTCCTTCTCTCACCTCCCAAACTCAACACATTTACTGGAACCCGAGTTCTTATTGTTCTTCCTCGAGATTTTTCGATCTCTTTGTTCAGCCCATCATTTGTGCTGAAATTTGGTGCATTTGCTCTCCGGTATGTGACTCCTCCGATTATCCAAGTAGAATTTTGTTTGGTGAAGTATTTCTTGAGTATTTTGGTACTGTAGGTGACAGCTTATGTGACTTTGCATGCTTGATTTGAGTAGAAATAATGTATTTTGATGCATGTTTAGCTCTCCTATAAGTCCCTATGGTAGTTTCCACCTTATAGTTGCTTGAAATCAATTTTGGTGATGATTATTGAAAAAATTCAGAGATGGACAGCCATAACTTTTGACAGATATTTAGGAGTGATGCTCCTAGGAGAACAAGGCGCTCACCTTAGTGAGGCCATCGTATAATGAAGACCTTATTGCACCAAACATCGACGATGCGGGAGGTTATGGAATCGCTAATCCCTCTAGCTTTCCTTGTGTTACATTTTTAAGAAGTGCAGGTCTATTGGATGACTTTTTTTATGCTTATTGAAAGAGTTGGTTTAACCAGCTATATGGAGGATGAGGGTCCTCAGCATGCCGCTCTCACAATTTTTTTTGTTGAGAGTTTTAAATTTCAGAACACTAATTTTGGTCCCACTATTGCTTTCAAGTTATATAGTAGTTCTTTTTCTATGCCCTTGGAGACTTTTTTGTAACATTATAGGTATCAACGTTTCCGGGACAACGTGAAAGATTCAAGATAAACTCGCAGATCTCATGGCGCTCTATCGAGAAATCACCAATGATGATGGTCGCTCACCCCAGCGTGGGAAGATAAGGAACATCCAACTTCCTGCCCTTAGATATTTTACTTACTATCTTGCTACTAGTATCCTTGGTAGGGAGAACACTAGCAACATTTATAGTTATCACCTTGCTTTAATTGATGTTGCACTTAACCGTAGAAAGAAGTATAACCTTGGTTCACTCATTGCTCGCCGCCTTGCTGCTAAGGGGCCCATTTTTGGGGGAATTATTGCTACACACATAGAAAATGCTCTGGATCTTTCTATTGCTCCTGATGATGAATTAATTTCTCCCTATAGACTCAACCTTGTTGCCATGAAGGCTCATCATTTTATCACTACTAACTCTACTGTTGATCATTTAGTGTATAGAGTTTTATTTTTGGATGAAGATGAGCGGAAAGTTATTTTGCCGCAGCCTGTTTGTTCAAAGTTAACAGGTCACCATGGTCGCGCTCCAAGGAGGAGATAGATGAGAATCTGAGCATGCCGGAGTTTTACAAGCAGCAGGAGAGACGAGACGCGCCTCCCGAGGACCACAACACGCAGTACACCGGTGCGTCCTCGAGCAAATATCAGGAGGAGGGTTCCTCCTCATCATACTACGGGGGCACCACCTCATGGTCCCCTTGGGGATGAACTCCGCTAGAGCCAAAAGCCTAAGCTTCGGGGGAGGTATACCGACATCACACTCATCTATACTTCTTATAAAGGAAAACCCCACTAGCATGCATTAATTATTTTTCTATCTCAACATGCAAGCTATCCACATCATCCATCCTCTTAGCCAATCAATTGTCCATGTCATCTCCACTAATATTTATTAATTATTACATGCAAGATGCATATCATACATTTTTTTAAACAATACATTCTTTAGTTAATGATTTATGCAAACTACATATCAAACATTCCATAAACCATCCATTTTTCAAAATAAAGGTTTTCATATTTTAAGTATAGATTTAGTATCTTGAGTATGATCAACCAAAATTTTCATATTTCTTCATACTACATAATGTGTCATGCTTTTTTCCAAAAAGAAGATTGAGACCCTTGGCCTCTGCATCAAAAAACACACACATGCCATTTGCTTTAAAGGATCCCGCTGCAATGCGCGGGGTATCCTTCTAGTTTATATATAATGTTCGGTCGGTTCTTTGTATATCCATGTTTATTTTTCTTTCGCTTCTTTTGTTTCTCTTTGTTTTATTGTTTTGTTCCTGTTTTCCAAAACACAAAAAGACCAAAAATATTTCTATTGTTTCTCTTTGTTTGCTTGTTCTTTTTGTTCTTGTTTTAATTCGAAAAGCCAAAAATATTTGTTCTTCTTCTTTGGTTTTGTAAAGTTTTTCGCGGAGTTCACCGGATTTCTGTGTCTCCATTGGAGCTTGATTATCATTCTATATTATTCAATCCACACAAGTGAAGAGCAGTAATGACAATTTACGACAATCCAAGTTGTGGTGAGAGGCTGGTATGAACTCTATTTGTTTTATTTTTGTAAATATACTCCTCGTGTGAACATGCTTAGTCCGTTCATGTAAGGTGTACGTTATTTAATTGATGCTTAGTAGTTCGTGCTGTCACGTGTTTAGATCCAACTTATTAATATAAGATATAATGTCGTATGCATATTTGTTTGCATTGTTTTATTCATAGAAGGGTATGACATTGTGGTATCTCCCTCTGATTGTTTAGTTTGAATCGACTTGGCACATGCTCACGCATGCTATGACTGAAAACAAAAATTCAATTAAGCCTCGATGATTTATTTTGCCTCAGAGTATTTGTATCATTTTTATGCCCCTGTTAATTTTGTTTTGTCGCAAGCATGATTATGACAGTTATTGCTCTCTTGATTGCCCATCTATTTCTAGCCTTCACCCGTGCTGAGTATGAGCTCTACTCGTGCATCTAACTCCCCAAAACCAAAGTTTGCCAAATGTGTCCACCATACCTACCTATATGTGTGGTATTTAACCGCCACTCCAAGTGAATTTCTTGTGTTCTACCTTTAAAACCTTCAAAACATTATTCCTGTTTTGTGCCCCTAATTTAGCTCATGAGGACGTAAATAGAGAATCTTTATCTCACTTGTTGATTGGATTTCACACCCTGGACTAGTGGCTTCATCCGCGTATCCAAATGATAGAAGAGCCGACAGCAGGGTGCCTAGCCCCAAATTAATACAACAAATTCTCTTTACTATTTCCCCCCCTGATTTATTAGTCAAAGCATAATTGTGTAAACAAAAGAGAAAGAGGGATGACCTTCTACCCAGATGTGTCCTTCTATGGGAGCCGCTCTTGTGAAGTCTAGTTGGCTTGTGACGTATTGTATTGTCTATTTACCATTCGTTGACATAAGCATACACCTATCTCAAAATGTTTTCAATACCTCTGTTTAATAAAAGAAAAAGCTCTAGCACATGAGTTAATCTTTGCTTCCCTCTGCAAAGGACCTTTCTTTTATTTTTATGTTGAGTCTTCACCTTCTCGCTATATGCACCTTCTTGAGAGCATGGTTTTCATTCTTAGTGTAATGTGCTTGTCCCAAAACATGGTTGATTGTGGTATAACTTTGATGTTTGTATCTTTGATATCTTTATTTCTAGTCTTCAATTGAACTTCGGAGGTGCCCTAACATTTATGTTTTGCTCCATTATTAAGGGCAATCGAGTACACTTTATCATACCCTATTATGAGCATTGCAATCTTGTAGATTGATATACTTCATATTTTTTATTATTAGTTTGTTGGCATCTCTTCATGGTTTGCATAACTGCTAGGTGAATTTTATCTTCCATACATCTTATTATTAATTGCCTTAGCACTTGATCATATAGTGAGTATATTTACATCATATGAAACTAATGTGTTTGTAGAAGTCTTTTATCGCACTCAGTTGTCCCTGAATTGCTTGAGGACAAGCAATAAGCTAAGTGTAGAGGCCCCAAACCGGATGGTCCAGAACCCCTCATATGCATACATTCACGATCCCAGGAATTCAGTCGTGAACAACATACGTAGTTGGTACACAGATACATTATCCATTACACGAATAAATAGAGTCTTACAAACAATGGTCACATGACCAAGTCTTAACAACAGTCACGCAGGACAGGCAAATGTCTCACAAACACACTGCGGAAACTTAACATAACGTAGATAGCCCATGTCACGCCTTCACCAACAGGGTGCTGACCGGGAGCCGGGCCTAATTCGCATAGTCGTCGGAAAAGTACTCCTCCTCATACTCCTCCTCAGGTGGCATCTCCTCAAAGTCTGGCCAAGTAAATAGCCAGGGGCAAAACCAATATGAGTACATTTGAATGTACTCTGCAAGACATCCTTTATAAACTTACAAATGCAAGTATGCTTATATGGTGGATAGGTAGGCTATAAATAGGGCTCACTACCCATGGTGTATGTAAGATAACATCATGGTTGCTGTAACATCTCTATATCTTTGTTGAAGAAGATACTTCAAAAGAAAATATTATAATTTTCTTTCTCTTGTAGATATCGCATGTACATGAGGTTTTATAAGCTTTTTTTATAAAAGAAGGTTTTCTTTGCAAAACTTATTGGAAAAAAACTCCGGCTTTCTTCATCGGTACCTCTCAGGTCCAAGTCCTTCGTTTTCAAAAACATCCTTTTGAAAAATGACACAATGCTAGCTACATGGTCTTTCAACTGCCCATATCCGAGGGCTCGGCTATTCAGAATAGTTTTACTCTCCAGAGGTGTACACAATCCACAAGATCCAATCATCTGCCATGAACTACCCATGGATCGACACAGCGATATGCAAGCATCAGAAGAATGATCCTAACTGTCCACTCTGATCAAGCTAGTATATGGCTATCCCTTCAATTGGGTTTGTTCTCCCTCACACCATGTCACACATCACCACAGTAGGAGACCCAATTGTCACACCCGGAGGAGAACTTAATCCCTCACAGTGTATGTCCCGTTTCTCCCTCCTGCCGACATTTCGGTTCAGAGTATCATCCTCTCTATAGCAATTTGGGATAGGACACACACTAACAAGAACAAGTATCTAGATAGGCCCCGTACCCATGTTGGGGTAGAGTGGCAGTACGTCTTGGTTGTCCAGCGAAGACTAGGTTATGTGTCTTTTGAAAACCATTTGGAAACACTCCTGTTTGACTCCCCCGGTGGATAAGACTGCACCTTTCCACCGTGGACTTTTCATAAACACAATTGGTTTGCAAAAGCACATTTTTAAAGTGTCCACTTAGGGACTCAAAGTTGTTATACTAGGCGGTATTTATATACTGTAACACCCGGGGTTTTCCCCAATTAGTTTTGATTGTTTTTCTTTTTGCATCATCATGGCATCCTTGCATTGCATCATGCGTCATTTGCACCTTTGTTTGCAAACCAATTCAAAAACAAAAATTCAAATCAATTTAAAATTTTCAAAAAATGCACTTTGCTTCAAACTCAAATTGTTTTCAACCAAATTGTTTTGGAATTAATAATGGCTTGGTTAAATGAATCACCTTATACTACAACCCAAATTCGAATTTCAAATTCAAGCCTTAACAAAATATTTTTAATTTTGGAAAGCTACAATTTGTGCAACTGGGCATTTTAAGTGTCAAGTGCAGAGAATTTGAGTTCATAATTTTCTGAGTTTTAAAACCCCTAAAATTCCTTTTCTCTTCTCTTTTCTGTTACAAAAAAAAAGAAGAAAAAGAAAAATCAATAAACACCTGCTGGGGGAGGCAGGCCCAAAGGCCCACCTACGACCCCGAGCGCCCAGCCCACTCTCCCCTTCTTCTCCGTACGATCACACGCAGCACACGTGAACCCCTCCCCTGTCGTTGTCCATCCACCTCCATGGACCCCTCTACCCACCTGCTCCCTTCCCCTCCTTATCTACCCCCTCCTCCAAGCCCCAAACCCTAGTTCCTCTCCTCCCCTCTTCTCCATCTCCGCCGCCACCCTCCTCTCTTCCTCTTCTGCCTCGTTTCTTTCTTTCTCTGCACTTTTCTGAACCCGGAAACGGACGTCCATGGCTGAAGCTTGGAGGCCATGGCGCCGTCGCCGTGGTTGTCGCCTCGACCCCCGGAGACCGGGAACGGAACCCCGACGGTCCCCTCTTCCACCTCGTGTCCTCGGCGGGGCCTGGGAGGCACCGTAGCGGCGGCCCCGTCGCGATCTTGGGCAGCTCGGGACTGCCTCGGCTGTCTCCGTCTTCGTCAGGCCAGGAACCGCGCGTGCCAACCTTCTACAGCATGGCACCGTCGCCCTCGCGCCATCGACCTCCCCAAGGTGAGCCGCACCCCCCAGGTCCTCCTTCCCCTCTCCCTGGCCCTAGCTCTGTGTCGCCGTCGTGCAGATCGTTGTCGTCCTCGTCGTTTCCGTGTGCTCCGATTCAGTTCGTCAGTTCAGCTCCGTGCAACAACACCTCATATTGGGCCGGATCCGTATTCTATCACAAACTGCAGCAGTAGCCCATTGGCAGCGCACACGATCCGCACTCCCTGGAGCCCCGATTTCGAATCCCACCCGTGGCAAAGCCACCCCTTTTTTCTCCATTTTCTTTTATTTCTCGAAATCCAGAAAAACAGAACTAAATCTTTATTTGTAAAATCAATAACAAATTGAAAAATGCTCCAATTTCAATGATTCAAATTTCTATGGATTCAGAATCTTGTGCTCTTTCTGTTAGTAACAAAGTTGCAACATGTTTATGTAATAAATTTTGCACTAAATAATTAAATACAGAAATGGCTATTAAAATTTGAAACTTTGGAAATTCATAACTTGAGTTCTGTTCACCCAAATTGAGCAAACTTGGGCTCTAAAATTTTGTCTTAAAAAACTCTACACAGTGGTATTTTATTTGGTCACAATTGAATTAAATTTGAACATGTTTCCTTCTGTTTACTAAAAGGGGCAGAATAAAAATACTTATGGAAAAATGCATAATAAATTCAATAATGATCCAAAAATTATGTTTAATAGCTCAAACTGTTCATTGAAACATTTCATACATGTTTTCAACCTTTTCAATACAATTTGTTTACTGTTTTTCCTAATTAAAATTGGTGCAATAATTCAATACTTTAAATACACCTTTTTTAAATTGCCAAATTCATAACTTGCTCATTTTAAATCCAAATTCAACAAATGAAATATGTATTCCATCTAAAATTTTGTGTTCTTTCCAAATATAATTTTTTTTATCTGTTTTGAACATTTAAAATTGGTGAAAACAACAAATGTTTGTTTAATCATTTAAAATGCCAAAGTTCATAACTTAATAAATAAAATTCCAAACTTGGTAAACAACATATCAAACTGAAGCTATTGTTGTTTTCTTATTGTTTTCATCATCCATGCATCATTCTAATCAACTTTCACATGATGGTTATTTGTAGATCATTTAATTCAACATTAATTCATGGGCTTTTCCATATGCAATCCAAATTGCGTATGGGCCCATTTAAATATGTTTACCATGTCAACTAGTTTATCTTTGATGCATCCTTAAACTTGTCATGCATCCATATCTTGATCATGCTGGATCTTTTGCCGTAGTAGTAATTGTTGCATCCGGTGTTTGTTCTAGTTCGTTGCTTCTTCGCGGATAGGACGTGAGATGATGTGAGCAACGACAAGTTCTTCGGATGTACCTCTACTTGCTGGATTTCAGGCAAGTATACTCACTTGCTACCTATGTTGCCTTTCCTCACTTGTTACCGATTCTTTCCGTTGTCTTTATGCTAGCCTAGTATTTTCGATGCTTGTGTTCCGATCCGATCACATGTTTACCCTGCTGCCACGATATTTCCATACCTCCACACCTATGACCCTGTTGTTTGTTGGCCCGTGTCGTACTAGCATGCTTAGGTTTGTTTGCGCTCGAGTCCTGTTGTCCTTTGTTCTATCACCTGTTTAGTTGATAGTTGGGTTTCAATTTAATCAACAACATGTTAATGTTTGGGGTAATAATAATTTGATGATAAGGCACCGGCAGGACGCCCGGCGTGGTTTTGGAGCCTGCTAGTGTCGAACTTAGGAAAAGAGTCTTGTCCATTGATCCATGATGAGCGCGCTAACCGCATCCGGGAGGTAGTATGGGACCCCCCTCGACTTAGACCTGATTTGCAGCTTGTCCGAAGAGCCACACTTAGTTCGGGTGTTCCATTTGCTACTACGCATGAATGGGTTGGCCCCCCATGGTTACTGTTGATGATGATGATGATGCATATAGGGCGAGGCTTGTATTGCCGGGGTGTTGCGTCCTACGGGAGTTTTGCACACTTGCGCTGAGTATTCGGCTGCGTGGCTGGGACCTTATAGCTCCGTGGCTCCTAGGATGGGTTGTAGAGACGGTTTGGGTCGTGTCGAGCCAACCTGAGTTTTAGTTGGTGGCTTGAGTGTGTACGGGTACTGTAGCGCACCCTGCAGGGATGAATCTTCTCGAGAAGCCGTGTTGTCCGCGGTTATGTGACGACTTGGTGAAAGTGCTGGCTAACAAGTACTCAGACAACTTACACCTAATGATAATAACTTGACTAGTAATATAGTATTACCTTCACCATAAAAATGAATCTCACCTTAATCAACAGCGTGAGTTTCCTTGGGTTGCTTCCTTAGTAGGGGGTAACACTGGATGGGTATTGTTTGGTGAGTGGTTGTAGTTGGTTCTGATACGCTCTCTTATCCCTTCCTATTAGCTGGAATTTGTAGCGCGTCTCTTTAGTTGTTAGTGCTGCCCGCTGCCGCCTCTTTGCAATAATCCCTTCCTTCCGTTGCACCCAAAGTATTTGTATCTTGTGATGATTGGTTACGCTGGTATCTTGTGAGTATGGTTTATCCACTTGCCAGTACTTAATAGTACTGACCCACGAATCCATTTCGTGGCTGCATATTCCACATTGCAGTCAACAGGTTTGAAGTCTGACGACATTAGCTTGGGAATCCCTCCGGCTTGGCCTGGGCAGGGATTGGACGCCATCGGTTATCTTCAGGACTCTTAGTCCAATTTGTATCTTGTCCGTAGTCGGACACTATGTTGTTTTCTTCCGCTGTTATTTGGATCTTTGTATTGTATCAATTGTATCCTTGACTCGTTTGAGTCGTCTTGTATATATCTTTTCTGTTGTTGTTGCGGAATATTCGTGAATTATTGTAATGTTATCACAAGTGGCAACCTGGAATCGGTTATTATGTGGATTTGGCGGAAATGCTGAAATCTGCATAGTGCCCGATCCCGGGGCGTCACAAATGGTATCAGAGTATGGTTTCCGATTCCCAAAGTTGTTTCGATACGAATGGTTATCGAAGCAACGGGTCCGCAAATCCTGTAGGATAACCTCGCTAACGGTCGTTGTTTCTAGAGTGTCAAAAACTGTTTGTGCTAAACCTGTTTTTGGAAACATCTTGTTAGGATTCTTGTTTATTCCTTTCCTCTATTCTACTTCTCCTTTATCTCATTTGTTTTGGAGTCTCTTCTCTTATCTATCTTTCAAAGTGTTAGGATCCTACGTGGGTTGGACGTTCTCTTAGCCTTTTAACCTAATAGGTACGAACTTCGGAAGGTTCTCACCGGAAGAGCATCATCATCAACAACGAGCAAGAATCTCTTGTTAGTGGTGTCGAGAAGTTTTGTTAGTGGTGTCGAGGAGATCAACAAGGTGACCGAAGACTCGATAGTCCGGCTTTTCCCTCTCTCTTGGCGTTGGAGCGGATTGCGAGGGCGCAATCCCTTGTTAGTGGTGTCGGCTGTAACACCCGGGGTTTTCCCCAATTAGTTTTATTGTTTTTCTTTTTGCATCATCATGGCATCCTTGCATTGCATCATGCATCATTTGCACCTTTGTTTGCAAACCAATTCAAAAACAAAAATTCAGATCAATTTAAAATTTTCAAACAATGCACTTTGCTTCAAACTCAAATTGTTTTCAACCAAATTGTTTTGGAATTAATAATGGCTTGGTTAAATGAATCACCTTATACTACAACCCAAATTCGAATTTCAAATTCAAACCTTAACAAAATATTTTTAATTTTGGAAAGCTACAATTTGTGCAACTGGGCATTTTAAGTGTCAAGTGCAGAGAATTTGAGTTCATAATTTTCTGAGTTTTAAAACCCCTAAAATTCCTTTTCTCTTCTCTTTTCTGTTACAAAAAAAAGAAGAAAAAGAAAAATCAATAAACACCTGCTGGGGGAGGCAGGCCCAAAGGCCCACCTACGACCCCGAGCGCCCAGCCCACTCTCCCCTTCTTCTCCGTACGATCACACGCAGCACACGTGAACCCCTCCCCTGTCGTTGTCCATCCACCTCCATGGACCCCTCCACCCACCTGCTCCCTTCCCCTCCTTATCTACCCCCTCCTCCAAGCCCCAAACCCTTGTTCCTCTCCTCCCCTCTTCTCCATCTCCGCCGCCACCCTCCTCTCTTCCTCTTCTGCCTCGTTTCTTTCTTTCTCTGCACTTTTCTGAACCCGGAAACGGACGTCCATGGCTGAATCTTGGAGGCCATGGCGCCGTCGCCGTGGTTGTCGCCTCGACCCCCGGAGACCGGGAACGGAACCCCGACGGTCCCCTCTTCCACCTCGTGTCCTCGGCGGGGCCTGGGGCACCGTAGCGGTGGCCCCGTCGCGATCTTGGGCAGCTCGGGACTGCCTCGGTTGTCTCCGTCTTCGTCAGGCCAGGAACCGCGCGTGCCAACCTTCTACAGCATGGCGCCGTCGCCCTCGCTCCATCGGCCTCCCCAAGGTGAGCCTCACCCCCCAGGTCCTCCTTCCCCTCTCCCTGGCCCTTGCTCTGTGTCGCCGTCGTGCAGATCGTTGTCGTCCTCGTCGTTTCCGTGCGCTCCGATTCAGTTCGTCAGTTCAGCTCCGTGCAGCAACACCTCATATTGGGCCGGATCCGTATTCTATCACAAACTGCAGCAATAGCCCATTGGCAGCGCACACGATCCGCACTCCCTGGAGCCCCGATTTCGAATCCCACCCGTGGCAAAGCCACCCCTTTTTTCTCCATTTTCTTTTATTTCTCGAAATCCAGAAAAACAGAACTAAATCTTTATTTGTAAAATCAATAACAAATTGAAAAATGCTCCAATTTCAATGATTCAAATTTCTGTGGATTCAGAATCTTGTGCTCTTTCTGTTAGTAACAAAGTTGCAACATGTTTCTGTAATAAATTTTGCACTAAATAATTAAATACAGAAATGGCTATTAAAATTTGAAACTTTGGAAATTCATAACTTGAGTTCTGTTCACCCAAATTGAGCAAACTTGGGCTCTAAAATTTTATATTAACAAACTCTACACAGTGGTATTTTATTTGGTCACAATTGAATTAAATTTGAACATGTTTCCTTCTGTTTACTAAAAGGGGCAGAATAAAAATGCTTATGAAAAAATGCATAATAAATTCAATAATGATCCAAAACTTATGTTTAATAGCTCAAACTGTTCATTGAAACATTTTATACATGTTTTAAACCTTTTCAATACAATTTGTTTACTGTTTTTCCCAATTAAAATTGGTGCAATAATTCAATACTTTAAATACACCTTTTAAATAGCCAAATTCATAACTTGCTCATTTTAAATCCAAATTCAACAAATGAAATATGTATTCCATCTAAAATTTTGTGTTCTTTCCAAATATAAATTTTGTTATCTGTTTTGAACATTTAAAATTGGTGAAAACAACAAATGTTTGTTTAATCATTTAAAATGCCAAAGTTCATAACTTAATAAATAAAATTCCAAACTTGGTAAACAACATATCAAACTGAAGCTATTGTTGTTTTCTTATTGTTTTCATCATCCATGCATCATTCTAATCAACTTTCACATGATGGTTATTTGTAGATCATTTAATTCAACATTAATTCATGGGATTTTCCATATGCAATCCAAATTGCATATGGGCCCATTTAAATATGTTTACCATGTCAACTAGTTTATCTTTGATGCATCCTTAAACTTCTCATGCATCCATATCTTGATCATGCTGGATCTTTTCCCGTAGTAGTAATTGTTGCATCCGGTGTTTGTTCTAGTTCGTTGCTTCTTCGCGGATAGGACGTGAGATGATGTGAGCAACGACAAGTTCTTCGGATGTACCTCTACTTGCTGGATTTCAGTCAAGTATACTCACTTGCTACCTATGTTGCCTTTCCTCACTTGTTACCGATTCTTTCTGTTGTCTTTATGCTAGCCTAGTATTTTCGATGCTTGTGTTCCGATCCCATCACATGTTTACCCTGCTGCGACGATATTTCCTTACATCCACACCTATAACCATGTTGTTTGTTGGCCCGTGTCGTACTAGCATGCTTAGGTTTGTTTGCGCTCGAGTCCTGTTGTCCTTTGTTCTATCACCTGTTTAGTTGATAGTTGGGTTTCAATTTAATCAACAACATGTTAATGTTTGGGGTAATAATAATTTGATGATAAGGCACCGGCAGGAGGCCCGGCGTGGTTTTGGAGCCTGCTAGTGTCGAACTTAGGAAAAGAGTCTTGTCCATTGATCCATGATGAGCGTGCTAACCGCATCCGGGAGGTAGTATGGGACCCCCCTCGACTTAGACCTGATTTGCAGCTTGTCCGAAGAGCCACACTTAGTTCGGGTGTTCCATTTGCTACTACGCATGAATGGGTTGGCCCCCCATGGTTACTGTTGATGATGATGATGATGCATATAGGGCGAGGCCTGTATTGCCGGGGTGTTGCGTCCTGCGGGAGTTTTGCACATTTGCGCTGAGTATTCGGCTGCGTGGCTGGGACCTTATAGCTCCGTGGCTCCTAGGATGGGTTGTAGAGACGGTTTGGGTCGTGTCGAGCCAACCTGAGTTTTAATTGGTGGCTTGAGTGTGTACGGGTACTGTAGCGCACCCTGCAGGGATGAATCTTCTCGAGAAGCCGTGTTGTCCGCGGTTATGTGACGACTTGGTGAAAGTGCTGGCTAACAAGTACTCAGACAACTTACACCTAATGATAATAACTTGACTAGTAATATAGTATTACCTTCACCATAAAAATGAATGTCACCTTAATCAACAGCGTGAGTTTCCTTGGGTTGCTTCCTTAGTAGGGGGTAACACTGGATGGGTATTGTTTGGTGAGTAGTTGTAGTTGGTTCTGATACGCTCTCTTATCCCTTTCTATTAGCTGGAAGTTGTAGCGCGTCTCTTTAGTTGTTAGTGCTGCCCGCTGCCGCCTCTTTGCAATAATCCCTTCCTTCTGTTGCACCCAAAGTATTTGTATCTTGTGATGATTGGTTACGCTGGTATCTTGTGAGTATGGTTTATCCACTTGCCAGTACTTAATAGTACTGACCCACGAATCCATTTCGTGGCTGCATGTTCCACATTGCAGTTAACAGGTTTGAAGTCTGACGACGTTAGCTTGGGAATCCCTCCGGCTTGGCCTGGGCAGGGATTGGACGTCATCGGTTATCTTCAGGACTCTTAGTCCAATTTGTATCTTGTCCGTAGTCGGACACTATGTTGTTTTCTTCCGCTGTTATTTGGATCTTTGTATTGTATCAGTTGTATCCTTGACTCGTTTGAGTCGTCTTGTATATATCTTTTCTGTTGTTGTTGCGGAATATTCGTGAACTGTTGTAATGTTATCATAAGTGGCAACCTGGAATCGGTTATTATGTGGATTTTGGCGGAAATGCTGAAATCTGCATAGTGCCCGATCTCGGGGCGTCACATATACCTTATGGTGGCTAAAGGCTTGGTAACACCAAGTTGACTAATGGCAATGTGATAATATACCTATATAATATTAATAGTAATAATAGTCACTCAAAAATAGTTTTGGTAATTAAGTTTTTTGTAAAACTTCAGAAGTAAAACATGCATGATATATAATGATAAGTAGTATAACAGCAAGCTTTAGGATGGCTTGCCTTGGTGGAGTTGAGGGTCTTGCTCGTGGTAACAACAGGAGTGATAGTAATAACCTCAGGCACCAACTATCTCTTCCTCGTTTTCTATCGTAGCAAAAGTAAAATAAGGAAACGCAATAAGAACCAAACTAAGCAAGAAATGACACCAAATCAACCATACAACAAGCAATGCACAAAATAAAAAATAACACTCAAGTGTGCAACACAACAATCCACAATCATACACTAAAACAACCATATTAACTACTACTACTACTACTATGGTTGAGAAATGCCATTTCTCACCCACATGAGATGGAACCAGTGGGTGTTCCACTAGGTTTTTCATTCCATTAAAGAGGTCCTAAGACTCTGGTCCTACTTGTGGAAAACAAACTTTCCACTAAACAAAAATACAACTAAAGATACTAGTGAGAAAAGCATACTATGAACAATTAAACACTCAAAGCTATACATGCTTCTCTAAGAAATTAAGTGCAACCTAAATGAGGTGAAAACAACTAATAACCAGTACCAAAATGGTACTGGACCCTACAAATCCTCACTAAAAACTTAGGTAATAAAACTAGCTCTACTTGCTCACAAGATCTAATAAAAACAAAGACTAGAAAACAATACTATGCACATACTAGTTCCATATCTTTTCCAAACATGCACACACTTTCTAACATGATATATCTGTGAGTAAACAACCTTTTAACACTAAGCACAACATCTAAACATGCTATAAAACAAAATAACAACTAGCAAGCAATTATTCTAAACTATTTCTACACATTCTATTTCTAACAGAAAAGTGCAAAATCTTATATCTCTTGCCAAAATAACTCTAGAGATCTAAAAATCACACAAAAATAGGATATCATAGATCTAACCATATGCAAACAGGTCCAGTTGGATTCACATCAAAACGTATTTTTTAACAACTTCTAAAAATCCTAGAACGGGCTACTGGTCAAATACCAAAATGGATGGCATTTCCAAATGGCAGCTCACCTTGATGTGAGGTCAAGCCCTACTGATAGATCTAGTAATAAGCTACTCAGAGAATTTTAGTTTTCACAATTTGAACACACATACAAAAAGTTATCCTATTTTTACTCTAACAGACAGTGTGTAGCACAAGATTTATCACAGACAGAATATTGCTCCAATAGTAGATCTGCAAGTTGCATTCGTTCAGAAAATGTAGATCTACCCCTGGGATTTTTTGTTGATTTTATTTCTTATGTTTTCTATTTTTAACAGGATTAAAGTAAAGTGCAAGTTTCTGTTATATTTAAAAAGGAAAAAAGAAAATATGTGCGGGCTAGGGTCTCTACTGCGCGCGTGGCCTGCTAAGCCCTTTCGGCCCAGCTCGCTTGCGCGAGCGCGTGCGACGCGCGTACGACTTCACGGTTTAAATGTGGCAGTTGATCGTGAGATCAACGGTGCACAGCCGTCTCCTTGCTCTCCTCTCTCTTCCCTCTCTCGCTCACGATTGGAACGCACGGGACGGCGGCGATCCGGCGATTGGCTCACCTCGGGGATGCGTAGGGCGGTGGCGCGGGGTTGGTGGAGTGTCACGAGGTTGGTGCGGTGCAGGGGTGGCGTCGCTGTGGCTCGAGAGGGCTCCAGTCGATGGCGCGCGTCTACGGGTCCGCGGCGGCTCCGGCGAGCTCCCCGGCATTCCTGCAAACGAGAGGGCGAACGGCTGCGTCAGGGTTCATCTACGGACGGAGGCGAACACAATGGAGGAAAGGGTGAGGGGTGGCAGTTCCCGTGGCGTGCTCCACCTGTTTTCTCCCTCCGCGGTGGCCGGTGGCGTCTACGAGCTCGCTGGGCTCACAGAGAGCCAGGGCGTGCGTGGTCTGCGTTTGGGGTGAGAGTGGAGTGAGGGGCGTGTGCTAGCGCGGTGTGAGCGTGCCTGTGGCTTTATAGCCACGGTAACATGGGTGTGTGTGCACGAGGGTGCGCTCGGGGTGGCAGAGATGAGCTCGGGGCGTGCTCCCGGCGCCCATGCCGTGTCCCTTGCCCTTTGGGCGTGTCCAGGGGGTAGTCTAGGGGCAGGTCAAGGCCGGCAACGGGCGTGTGAGGTGAGGAGAGCACAGACATGGTGACAGTGCACCTGCACAGTGGCGCCCTATCAGCAGGCCCATGCCACTCCCCCTTCTTTTCTTCTCTGAACCCGACCCTCCCCTGTCCTCTCTGGTCAAACACTCGAGCATCCAAGGCTAGGGAATGGTTAAGGATACAAAGGGATTCTAGAAGGTCCAAGTGGCACTTCCTAATTCCATTCCAATCAAAAGTATGATCATATAAAGTTTGTTGCATTTCACTATTTTTCAGAAATTCAGTTTCAGTTAAAAGACTTAGGAAAATTGGCTAAGTGTTGAAAAACAGACAGGATCAACCAAAAGTTGGTTCTGTTTTCAAGAACCAAACCACTTCTAAAATTTGTTTTCCACGCATGGGTTTGTTAATAAAGATATGCACTTTGAGAAACATAAAATTAAAACAATTTTGAAATTCAAATAGGATCTGAAAACAAGGTGGGAAAACAGCTAGTCCCTGTTTTCCTAAAAAGCACTTTTCTGCCTTAATTTCTTAACACAAAAACCATCAAGCATTTGATTGTTTTCTCAAACCAATTTTCAAACCAAGATCACACATTTGTAGTCCATATATTAGAGAACACATTCATGCCAAGAAAACATAAAATATGATTCCCTATCATATAGATAACATGAGCTAAAAACAGCTACTTGGCTAATTTTTCAGAAACAAGTTTCTATAGAAAACTTGAAAGAAAACATCTAAATATTCTTTTGCCAAATTTTTTTCTTGATTCAAAAAATCCAAAAATTATCATTAAGTTGAAAGCAACATTGTCACAAGAATTGGGATGAAAAATATTCAAATCATCACATACAAAACAACACAGAAGCAATCACAAAACATTAGGAAAAATTGATAAATTATTTTAATCAAAGGCTTGCTTGCATTGCATAGATACTCATGGTTCATTACACGATGTTGGATTACACAAGTGCATGAAAAGATTTTGTTGGCTCACAAAATGGCTTCTCTCATTGTGTTACATGTGACCCAAAAACTGGGGTGTGACACTAAGCTTGGGGGGGCTTGATACGTCCAAAACGTATCTCCTTTTCCGAACACTAGCTTGGGGGGGCTTGATACGTCTAAAACGTATCTCCTTTTCCGAACACTTTTCTTATTGTTTTCCTCTAAACCTGTGAGTTTTGGATACCACTAACACAGACTAATGTTGTTTTCAGCAGAATTACCTTGGTGTCTCATTTTTTTTGCAGAAAAAACAACTTTCGGGAAATTGCCCAGAGAAGATCCCATTGAGCTTAAAACACCAAAAGACCCCGGGAGCCAGAAGGAGGCCAGGGGAGGGGCGAGGAGGGGGAAACACCACCCCCTGGCGCGCCCCTTGTCCGTGCCGCCTGGTGGTGTGGACCACCCCTGCACCCCCTCAGACTCCCCTTTCGACTACATATGCCCCGTAACCTAAAAACCGAGGGGGGTCGTCATATTCCACAGAAACACAACAGAGCACCGCCTCCACCTCGAAACTTGATTCGGGGAACATAAGTTCCTGTTCTGGCGCCCTACCGGGACGGGGATTTGAAGGAGATCATCTCCATCGACACCGCCACCTCTTCTCCATCAACCATCCATGATTCCCCCGTCCATGTGTGAGTAAACACCGTTGTAGTCTGAGAGGGATGGAAGGGATTGGATGAGATTGATCATGTAATAATGCCAGATTGTTAGGGCATAGTGCCTAGTATCCATTGTTAGTGTTTTCTACCGTTGTTGCAACTCGTTATGCTTAATGCTTGTCACTAGGGCCCGAGTGCCATGATCTCAGATCTGAACATGTTATTGTTTCATGAGTATAATTATGTTTCTTGATCATCTCTGCAAGTTGTTTACACATGTCATTGTCCGGAACCCGAGGCCCCAAAGTGAGAGAAATTGGGACAACCGGAGGGGATGGTTGTGATGTGAGGATCACGTGTGTTCATGGAGTGTTAATGCTTTGCTTTGGTGCTTTATTAAAAGGAGCACCTCAATTACCAGTAGTTTCCCTAGAGGCCCCGCTGCCACGGGCTAGTAGGACAAAAGATGTTGTGCAAGTTTCTCATTACGAGCACGTATGACTATATTGGAACACATGCCTATGGTTGGCCTATAAGTTGCATGCTTTATTATTATTATTATTTGCAATGCCCATGTTTAGATTATTACATGACCTTTGTTATCCATGCAACGCCCGTTCATCCAATCTCTCTATGCCTACGCTACTTCCCATCCTGATGTTTTCCGCGATTGCTAATGTTGTTACTATTTTACTACTACTGTTATTTTATTTCTACTGCTGCTATAAAACTTTTACGACTGATAAATTGTTTCGAGCAAGTCTACTTTCAGGTGCAGCTGAATTGACAACTCAGTTGTTAAGGCTTATAAATATTCTTTGGATCCCCTTGTGTCGAATCAATAAATTTGGGTTTTACTACCCTCAAAGACTGTTGCGATCCCCTGTACTTGTGGGTCATCACCACCTCATGGTCCCCTTCGGGATGATCTCCACTTAGGCCAAAAGCCTAAGCTTGGTGGGAGGTATACCGACATCACACTCATCTTTATATCATGTTCGATCCGTTCTTTTACATCCATGTTTTCGTTTTCTTTGTTTGCTTTCGTTTCCTTCGCTTGTTTCGTTTCTCTTTGTTTTTATTATTTTGGTCTTGCTTTCCAAAACACAAAAGACCAAAAATATTTCTGTTGTTTCTCTTGATTTTCTTATTTAGTTTTTTTTGTTGGGTTTCTTTGTTTTCTCGTTTCGGTTTAGTATTCAAAAATCCAAAAATATTTTGCTTTGTTTGTTCGTTTCCTTCTGTTCTTGTTTTAATTCGAAAACCCAAAAATATTTGTTGTTTTTCTTTCGATTTGTAAAGTTTGTTGCGGAGTTCACTGGACTTCCGTGTCTCCTTTGGAGCTTGGTTATCATTCTATATTATTCAATCCACAAGTAAAGAGCAATAATGACGATTTACGACACTCCAAGTTGTGGTGAGAGGCTGGTATGAACTCTATTTGTTTTAGTTTTGTACACATACTCATCCATGTGAACATGCTTAGTTCGTTCGTGTAAGGTGTATGTTATTTAATTGATGCTTAGTAGTTCGTGCTCTCACGTGTTTAGCTCCAACTTATTAATATAATATAGCATGTTGTATGAATGTTTGCTTGCATTGTTTTATTCATAGAAGGGTATGACATTGTGGTAGCTCCCTTTGATTGTTTCGCTTCAATTGACTTGGCACATGCTCACGCATGCATATGAATGAAAACAAAAACTCAATTAAGCCTCGATGATTTATTTTTCCTCAGAGTATTTGTATCACTTTTATGCCCCTGTTAATTTTGTTTTGTCGCAAGCATGATTATGACAATTGTTGCTCTCTTGATTGTCGTTCCCTGTCTATTGCTAGCCTTCACCTGTACTGAGTATGAGCTTTACTCGTGCATCCAACTCTCAAAAACCAAAGTTTTCCAAATGTGTCCACCATACCTACCAATATATGTGGTTTTTACCGCCACTCCAAGTAAATTTCTCGTGTGCTACCTTTAAAACCTTCAAAAAGTTATTCCTTTTTTGTGCCCCTGTTTTAGCTCATGAGGACGTAAATAGAGAATCTTTACCTCACTTGTTGATTGGATTTCACACCCTGGACTAGTGGCTTCATCCGCTTATCCAAATGATAAAAGAGCCAACGGCGGGGTGCCTAGCCCCAAATTAATACAGCAAATTCTCTTCACTATTTTTGCCCCTGATTTACCAGTTAAAGCATAATTGTGTAACGAAAGGAGAAAGTGGGATGACCTTTTACCCAGATGCGTCCTTCTATGGGAGCCGCTCTTGTGAAGTCTAGTTGGCTTGTGACGTACTGTATTGTCTATTTACCACTTGTTGACATAAGCATACACCTCTCTAAAAAATGTTTTCAATGCCCGTGTTTAATAAAATGAAAAGATTTAGCACATGAGTTAATCACCGCTTCCCTCTGCAAAGGGTCTTTCTTTTACTTTTATGTTGAGTCTTCACCTTCTCACTTTATGCACCTTCTTGAGAGCATGAGTGTCATTCTTAGTGTAATGTGCTCGTCCCAAAACACGGTTCATTGTGGTATCTTTATTTCTAGTCTTCATTTGAACTTCAGAGGTGCTCTAGCATTTATGTTTTACTCTATTATTAAGGAAAGCAAGTACACTTTATCATACCCTATTATGACCATTGCAATCCTGCAGATTGATATACTTCATGTTGTTTATTATTAGTTTGTTGGCATCTCTTCATGGTTTGCATAACTGCTAGGTGACTTTTATCTTGCATACATCTTATTATGAATTTCTCAGCACTTGATCATATAGTGAATATATTTACATCATATGAAACAAATGTGTTCGTAGAAGTCTTTTATTGCACTCCGTTGTCACTGAATTGCTTGAGGACAAGCAATAAGCTAAGCTTGGGGGGAGTTGATACGTTCAAAACGTATCTCCTTTTCCGAACACTTTTCTTATTGTTTTCCTCTAAACTTGTGAGTTTTGGATACCACTAACACGGACTAACGTTGTTTTCAGCAGAATTACCTTGGTATCTCGTTTTTGTGCAGAAAAATCAACTTTCAGGAAATTGCCCAGAAAAGACCCCATTGAGCTTATATCACCAGAGGACCCCGAGAGCTAGAAGGACACCTCGAGGGGGGCCAGGAGGGGCCCAGACCACCCCTGGGCGCCCCCTAGGCCGCGCCTCCAGGTGGTGTGGGGGGCACCTCCACCCCCTCGGGCTCCCCTTTCGAGTACATATGCCTCGAAAACCTAAAACGTGACGGGGTTCGTCATATTCCACAGAAACACAACAGAGTGCCACCGCCACCTTGCAATTCAATTCGGTGATCAGAAGTTCCTGTTCTGGCGCCCTGCCGGGACGGGGATTCGAAGGAGATCGTCGCCATAGACACCGCCACCTCTTCTCCATCAACCATCCATGATTCCCCCGTCCATGTGTGAGTAAACACCGTTGTAGGCTGAGAGGGATGGAAGGGATTGGATGAGACCAATCATGTAATAATGCCAGATTGTTAGGGCATAGTGCCTAGTATATATTGTTAGTGTTTTCTACCGTTATTGCAACTTGTTATGCTTAATGCTTGTCAGTAGGGCCCGAGTGTCATGATCTCAGATATGAACATGTTTTGGTTTCATGAGTATAATTATGTTTCTTGATCATATGTGTAAGTTGTTTACACATGTCATTGTCCGGAACCCGAGGCCCCAAAGTGACAGAAATTGGGACAATCGGAGGGGATTGCTGTGATGTGAGGATCACGTGTGTTCACGGAGTGTTAATGCTTTGATCTGGTGCTTTATTAAAAAGAGCATCTTAATTAACAGTAGTTTCCCTAGAGGCCCCGCTGCCACGGGCTGGGAGGACAAAAGATGTTGTGCAATCTTCTCATTGCGAGCACGTATGACTATATTGGAACACATGCCTATGGTTAGCCTAGAACTTGGATGCTTTATTATTATTATCTGCAATTCCCACGTTATTATTATTACATGACCTATGTTATCCATGCAACGCCCGTTCATCCATTCACTCTATGCCTACGGTACTTGTAAGGACCCCAGACCGGCAGTCTGAAACCCTACGTATGCATACATTCACGATCCCAGAAAGATCAGTCGTGAACAACATACACAGTTGGCACACAGAAATACATCATCCATTACACGAATACATAAAGGTATTACACCAATGATCACATGATCAAGTTTAAGCAACTGCCCAAAGGGCAGGCAACTTAACAAACACAGCGGAAGACAAATAAAACACAACGTAGTTGAGACCAAGTCACGCCTTAACCTACAGGCTGCTGACCCGGAGACAATCCTAGTTCGCAAAGCCGTCAACTCCGTACTTCTCTTCATAGATATCCTTTGGAGGCTCCTTCTCCAAATCTGATAAGTAGATACCAGGGGCGAAACCATAATGAGTACATTTGAATGTACTCAGCAAGACATCCATCATGTCACTTACTAAACATGCAAATATGCTTATATGGTGGAATAGGTAGGCTATAAATAGGGTTCACTATCAATGGTGTTCATATATGATGACACCACAGTTGCAGTCAGGTTAATCTGTATCTCTGTTGAAGAAGATACTTCAGAAGGAAATAAAATAATATAGTTTTATTTCCCTTGTAGATATCACATGTACAAGAGGTTTTGTAAAACTTTGTTAAAGAATATTTTCTCTTTGCAAAACTTCTTGGAATCAGTTTCCAGAATTCTTGCTTAGAGTAGAAAAGGTTTTCTTTGCAAAACATTTTGTTTTGTATAACATCATCTGGCTTTTCATCATCGACGATACCTCCACGGTATAAGTTTCCATTCCTTTCCGAACTTCACAAGTTCAACACTTCCTTTCCAAAATTCCCTTTTCAAAAACTTCCTTTTTGAAAACATTGACACAATGCTAGCTACATGGCCATTCAACTGTCCATATCCGAGGACGCGGCTTCTTCGAAAAAGTTGTACTCTGCAGAGGTGTACACATCCACCAGATCCAGTACACCTCCCGTGAACAATCACGGACTGTAACAACAGTATGTAAACATCAGGTATATGATCATAACCATCCACTATGTTCAAGCTAGAATATGCCTATCTCTCAGTTGAGTTTTACCACATCCCCGGCACCGAGCTAATCCCCGCCAAGCCAGGATGCCTCATCTGATGCGACCGGAGGGAAAATTAATCCCACACTTTATATGTCTCCACTGACGACATTCGGTTCGAGGGTACGACGCCCCTTATAGCAAGTGAGATAGCACACACTAATAAGAACAAACTTCAAGTTAAGCCCCATGCCCATATTGGGGTAGGGTGGCAGTACGGTAAAGGTTGTCCGGCGAAGACTAGGTTATGTGTCATTTTTGAAAAACACCACTTTCTCAATAATGACCACTTCCACATTCCTCCGGAGAACAAGGATCCGCCTTTTCTCCGGGTTTTTCCGTAAAGCCTTTGTTTTGTAGAAACACAATTTTAGGGTGTCCACTTAGGGACTAGTATATTTGATGGTAATAAATACCATAGGGTGGCTTATGGGCTTGGTATTACCAAGTTTAACTACTGGCATGATAGTAACCTATAATATAGTATAGTAGTAAATTCCACATCAAAAATAGTTTTGATAATCAAGTTTTTGTAAAACTTCAGAGGTAAAACATGCATGATAGATAATGATAAGTATTGTATCAGCAAGCATCAGGATGGCTTGCCTGGTATCTCTTTGTGTCCCTGGTTGTTGGAGTGACTGGAACTTGAAACAGAGCTTCCCGACACTTCCTTCCTCTTCGTTTTTCTAACGTCGTAAAAAGAGAATAAAGGACACACATTCAGAACCAAACAAGACAAACAAGGCTACAAGTAATACATACAGCAAGCAATCAAGAAGTACCACCCAAGTTCTCAATTTTTCCCTTAAGAAACATTGGCATAAAAACTATAGTTGAAAAGTCTGCTTTTTTCCTAGTGTTTATGTGTGGCCAATTCAATGATTTTTAGTTAAGAACACCATGGACCAGTGGGGTAGAGCACATGTTACTAGACAGTAGGGTGTCACATAAAACACATTTTTATGTCTAAAAACTCCCCCAACAATCTCTATGGCTAGCACATATAATTTGCTAAAATACTCAAGTGGTGAAAAAGGCTCATGACCACAAGTCAAGCCTATTTTCCACCATGATGCAAAGGTACCAGTGGGTGTTCCACTAGCAAAAATGCTCACCCAGAGGTTAATAAGCCTCTGGTCACTTTTATAAAAGTGCTCCAAACAAACAATCTAGCATCCAAAAACTCCTACTCATACTAGTAGAAAATTTAGGAAAAATACTAGACTAGTTTAGGCTACACTAGTTAATTTTATGCACAAGTGTGCAAGCTAGCAGAGGCAAAATACTCCTCTAACCAGTACCATAATTGCTACTGGATTCCACAAAATAACATAAAAAGCATAGCTAGGAAACAAGGAAAAACTATGCTTAAAATGCTACACATGTGAGTAGATTAATTCCTAGTCATCCAAGTGTTACTCATGCTTTTATGCTACTTAAGAGGAAACCTATCAGAGGTGAAAACCCTAAGATAATAATGCCACAAGGACATTCCATCCTATGGTTTCCACACCAAAGATTCATAGTTTTCCCTAGGGTAAAACAAGACAAAAAGCATACATGAATATCCTAGTATGAAATTTAGACTTTAAGCATTGATATTTAAATCTATTTCAATCACAAGCACCAAGTACCTAGAGGTGCTATAACAAAAATAACAGTACCTAAATGGTACTGGTTTCATGAGAATTAATCTAGCAATAAGCCTAAAAAGCATTTAAAGATCTACTCAAAACATATATAAAAGAAACACATCTAGTGTGGGGGAAATAATGTTTCCACCAAAAATGCAATGAAACCAGTGGGTGTTCCACTATCATATCAAAGCATTAAGAGGTCACAATTCCTCTGGTCCATTTGCTAAAAATTAACAAAAAACTAAACTAGCATCTAGTGCATTAACAATACTAGCAGAAAATAATAGGGTGCTTAAATAAGCAAGGCACTGCTACTCATGTTATTGTTTTCACACAAGTGAAAACTTTAGGGGTCAAGTACTCATAATAACATCATCAAAATGCTACTGGTCCTATTGATACAACACAAAATTATGTGGCTACACAATCACAAATGTTCATGTCAAAAATTCCACACATGAGGGAATTTTTCCATAACAAAATCATAGTCACCACCAAGCTATTCATGCTTTTCTACCAACTCAAATGCAAGATAGAAGAGGTGATAACAACACAAAATATAAGTATCAAAAGGGTGCTGTATCTAATATTCTCAACACAACAATCCAAGTGTTTGCACATAATTTATCACTCAAAAATACTATGCAAAATATTAACTAGAGATAAAACATATGTTAATAACAAAAATTCTATTTCTTCTCCACTCAAGTCCACACATTCTAACATGATAAAATAGCTAAGTAATACTTAGAAAGCAAGTTCACACAACTTATACATGCTAGAAAACAATATTGCAACACAAAAATATAATCACATAATTTAAATAGCTAAAATGCCAAAATGGCAGAAACAAGCAAATCAAAGATCTGTCCACCAAATTTTCTAGGATGCTCTAAAAATTAAACCCTTATAGTTTTGGATAGCCCTAAACATATACAAGACCATCCAGTTGAGTTTGAATCAAAAATCATTTTTAATAATTTTATAAAAATCACCAAAGTGCTCTCTGGTGTTTTACCAAATTGCATGCCATTTCAAAAATACAATGAATTTGGAAACGAGGTTAAATGATCCTGTTAGTAAATTTCAAGGGCTTTCCAATGCAATTGGCCTCACTTCATTCTGAGTTGTAAAATAAAAATGGTGCTCATTTTGGTGTTTCTGGTACCTGTTGCCAAATCATTTTTAGTTTCAAAATTATTCATCCAAATGTAGATCTACAAGTTGGAGGTGGTTTAGAATTAGTTGTGGTACCACTGTGAATTTTGGTTTGATAAAATTCATCTTTTAGGTTGCCTTTTAGGCTCAAAAGTAACTATACAAGTTTCTGTGAAAAATAAATGGAAAAAGAACAGTTGTTGGGCCAGATCTGAATAACGGGCCGGCCTGGATCTAGTGTTACCGCGAGGAGATCCACCCACAGACGCTGACCCGCGGGCCAGCTGCCACGCAGGCAGCCACGCGGCAGATCTGCGGCCCCACAGGCAGGTTTGACCTCTCCGCGCGGGGTCAAGGCCTACTGGCGCAAGCACGACGTCATCATGACGCCAACCGCCGGCGGGACGGATTCCGACGAGCAAATTCGAGCGCAAACGTTTACCATTTTACGAATCAAACACATATACGGGTTCCTCTCGACGTGGGCTACCGACCAGTGGTGGTTTCGTTTCCGGGGAAACGCCGGAGTGCGGCGGCAACGGCGACGCGGCGGCGGCCGGACCACGGCCATGACTCGGCGGCGTTCTAGGGGGTTAGGGAGGGGGAAAAGGGCACGGGGACGGTCGCATGCTCACCCTGGACGCGTTGGAGGGCTCGGATGAGGAGGAGGGAGCTCGAGGCGGCCGGGATTCGTCGCCGGAGTCGTCGGGCTCGGAGAAGGGAACCGGACGGCGCGGCGTCTACGGCCCGTTTCGGCTCGATTCCTCCGGCACCGAGGTACACCACGACATGGCGGAGCTAATGGAGCTAGCGGCAACCGGCGGCGTGCTCCCTATCGGACGAATCGACGACGAGCTCAATTCGGCTAGGGTTTCGGTTTTTTTGGTTTTCTTTTAGCAGAGAGAGAGGAGAGAGCTTGTGGGGTGAGAGAGGGAGCAGGTAGAGAGGTACTTGAGGTCTTTTATCTAGCTAGCAACCTTCTAGTCGAAGCAAAGAAAGCATGGGCAGCCATGCCCTCCATTTCGTCATCTACAGGAAGAAGAAGGACACCATGTGACTCAGCTTACAATTAAGTCCCTGGAAAATTACAAGTAGGTCCCTGTACTCTCTGAAAATGGATGTTTTCCCTAAGCAAACAAAGTCAAAATTTGAAATCCTTTTGCCCAAAATTCTTATTAGTTAAGGTACACAACATATGTGAAAATTGGCTCATTTGCCTAAACTTGATAATTCAAAGTTGTTCAAATTTGAATTCTTACATAAATGGACATTGAATTTATTTGACTACTTAGGAGCTTCCAAAAATGATAATTTTTGGCACACATTCCTTATTTGATGTGTTCCTTATGTGGTAGAAAATTCAAGTCATTTTGAGTTACTTCATAGAACAAACTTGTTCAAATTTCAAAAAGGTGCTGTCAAGAAAACAGGGGTTTTTGGCAACTTAAATTATTCAAAAACTTGTGCCCTTTTGGTTTTCATCCTCATTTAAGATATAGAGCATGTGGTATTTATTTCATGGCATTTGGAAAAAGTTTGTAGAACAAACTTGTTCAAAATCCCAATTGTTGCTGTGGAGAAAAACCATGTTTTCAGGACTTTAATGGATTCAATTTTTGGTCTCCTCTTGTGTGTGCTCCTTATTTGATATAAGGAAGCAATGGTATGAATTTCAGATCATTTTAGTAAAGTTTCCAATAGTAACTTGTTTTAGTTTTCTGTTTCTGGAAATATTGGAATTTCTATTTAATAAGGCACTTGGCTTTTCTTTAACAATGCTTTGCCAAAATATTTATGTGACTAGAGATAGCAAGTCAATGCTCTCCAATACCTTTGTTTTTAAGCTTGCAAGGTTGGAAAAAACATTTGATAATATTTTGGTGAAGCATTTAAGAATGCCTCTTTTTCTGATAATCTTTTAGGGAAATTTTATTAAGTGTTTCCTCTTTCTTAATTTAGGCTTTGGAATAATATTAAACAAGTATGAGATTCATAAGATGTTTTTGGAAAACTCTTTGATCAATATTTACTTTAGAAAATATTGCCAAGGTCATTGGAACAATATGTTGAATATTTTTAGTTTACTGCTTTGGTATCTTTTTAAGTTTGCAAGTTTATATAATTAGTTTGTTTAGTTGCACTCAAACAAATACAACCAAAGTTTAATTGTCACAAACATAGTTTAATTGTAAAGCAATTAGCAAAACAATTGTGTTAACAGGTATTCCAAAATTGGGATGTGACAGTACTCCCATACTATTGTTTTCCGCAATTGGTACTGCTCTTACTATTTTATTCCTACTGTTATTTTACTACTACTTCTGCTATAAAACTGTTACCACTGATAAACTGTTGCGAGCAAGTCTACTTTCAGGTGGAGCTGCATTGATAACTCAGTTGTTAAGACATCTAAATATTCTTTGGCTCCCCTTGTGTCGAATCAATAAATTTGGGTTTTATTTCCCTCGAAGACTGTTGTGATCCCCTATACTTGTGGGTCATCATAGTCTTATCCCTAATAACAATACCACTCGCACCAACATTCTTCTTTGTTTGTGCGGTCTTGGCTTTGTTCTTGTTCTTGCTCTTGGCAACATAGCCAAGAACTTGCTTTTTATTTTGTGGTCTAGGAGCAACCACTTGTGGCTTTGGAACCTCTCGTGACTTAGGAGCCACAACCTTTCTCAACACTAGGGCCCTTGCCCTTGATTCTTTCTAGCTCTTCCTTTAACCTAGCATTCTCCTCAATAACATTTGCATGATCACAGGAAGAATTAGAAGTACTAGGCACATTGAACTGATCAAGTTGAGTTTGAAGTTGTTCACGAGACTTATTGAGGGTAGAGTGTTCACTCTCCAAAGCCTTGTGAGCCTCGGTGAGCTCCTCTAGCACCTCGGTTAGTTTGTCATGACCAACACCAAACTCAACCTTATTCTTTTTAGATCTTTTGTATTTAGCAATTGCATGGTCACATTCTGTAGTGAGTTTAGAAATTAGCTCATTATGTGACTCTTCAATAATTTGAAGTTTCTCCTCAGGAGATACTCGAAGTTCATGTTCCTCCTAGAGAGCATTTGAGAGGGAACTCTTTTCAATGCAATCTTCCCTCTCGGTTTCACATTTCTTCTGAAGAGCCTCTTTGGTCTCTTTCAATTTACTCATGAGAAGATCAAAGTACTTCTTGGTCTCACCTTGCAAGTTAGTCATAAATAGACTCAAAGAGGCAATTTCATCTTCAACACTAGGACTAGCAAGTTTATTCTTTTCACTTTAAGTCTTAGAGTGGGATGAAGATGATACATCAGTGGCCTTTTCCATGAAGCACTTTGCGGAAGGTTGAGGAAGATTCTCATTGGGGAATTCAAAGAGTGATGGAGATGATGAAGATGCAATAGCAATAGTGGCCACTTCACGTGTGGTTTCTTCTTCTTCATCACCGGAATCATATTCTTCTTGAGTAACTAGCACATATTTTTATGATGGTTTATTGTTGAAGGGTTTGTTCTTTAAGTGAGGCTTCTTGTTGGGGAGCTTTGACTTATCCTTGAGGACAAGCTTTTCTCCATGGGTTTCCCTGTTTTCAAAGGGGCACTCGGCAATAAAGTGATACTTGTATTGACAATTGAAACAAGCCCTAACTTTTTGAGTCCCTTCTTTGACATAGCTTGACTTGGTATTCTCCTCAATATATGCCTTGGCCTTGGGAGGATTCTTCCAAAACTTTTGCACCGCAAGAGGAATGTAATCCTTAAGCACATGATGATACTCTTGACCATTGATCGGAGACAAGTTTTCTCCCAAAACAACCTCTTCTTGTTGATGCACCATCTTGGTCACAACCTTATCCTTCAAAGTAACAGAGGCTCCTTTGTGCATTCCAATAGCACGAGCACGAGTATCTTGAGCAAGCTTTGTTTGAACTTGGAAGGAGGCCATCTCTTGCATCACCTCGGTTGAGGTCATGAGCTGATAGTTATGTTTTCCTTGAAGGCTCTTCAAGTCCATGGGCTCAAATGGCATGAGGGTACTCACATAGTTCCTCTTGATCCAACCATCATTAACATGAGTGGCACCAATACCACTAAAAGCGGTGGCAAGGGTCTCGAGTCTCCGGTACATGTCATCATGACTCTCACCATCAAGCATATAGAACCCTTTGGCCTCATTTCTCAAGGTATCATACGTATTCCTCTTCATGGTTTCATTTCCCTCAAAAATGGTGACAAGAGCATCCCATGTTTCTTTGGCAGTGGAGTATTGTTGAATATGAGGCATGTGGTTTGGACCCACGGCTTGTTGAATCATCGACAAAGCAGTGTAGTTGAGTTGGAAATCTACCACTTCATTCTTGTAAAGTTGTTGGGGTCATGAGGCTTGTATCCATCTTGAGTGACCCTTCAAAGCTCAATGCAAGGATAGTTCAAGTGAGTTTTCATATAATATAGCCATTGACTAAAGATTGTGCATCAATTTTAGTAGGTTCACCTATAGGATTAATATGAGGATTTGGGATGGGAGGATCGAGGGAGTACCTTCCTTCGACATTGTGGTACTCTTCCTTATCATCCTTTCCCTTAGAAGTTTTGTTCTTAGAGGATTCACTTTTAGTTTCTATACCCTTATCCCCATCCTCGTTCTCCTCGAGAATTTCTTCTGAAAGAGTTGAAGTAGAAGTTTCCGGGCCCTTGGCTTTCAAGAGTTGCGTCATAAAATCATGCAACTCCGTCATTTTGACATCCATGGATGAGGTCAAAGAATCTTTAAATTCTTTGAGATCATCTATAGTGACTTGTGCCGAGGGCTCGGCGGCATCCTCTCTGTTGACCATACTATAACTATTTGGCGGTTAAGACCAAAATAAGAGCCGAGTATCTAATGCCAATTAAACGGATAGTATGGACAACTAGAGGGGGTGAATATGTGCTACGACCATTCTTTTTCAATTTAGTCTTGACACAAAGGTAAATTCCCTAGATATGCAACTACGGTGAATTTACCTTTTTTTGAAATGGTAAACCCAGGCTCTGGATCAGTGCGATGCACGCGGCTTTTATATTAACAAAATTCGAGTTCCATTATCACAAGAATCACATTACAACTCAACGATCTGCCAGAGTGACCACAAAGATCAGCCACCTAAACAGTAAAATCATTAGATTAAAACCCATTGTAGTCGTCTATTATGCAACCATCCACCCCGGCTCAAGATAGCCCGAACAAACACCATAAACCGAGAACATCCAGTATCCAAACGTCCACGCTGGTCTTCTGGCGACAGGTAAGACCACAAATGGATCCAGTGTGTAGCTTGATGAACCAACTGCAAAAAATGTCCCACCACCGTATTGTTAAAGATCACATCATTTCGGCAATTCCAAATTGCCCAAAGAAAAGCGCATACACCAATGCGTATATTGGCTTTAGTAGATTTATCTATCCCATTCAACCATGTACCAAACATGTTATTAACACTAGTTGGCGGCTTGATACTAAAAGTAAAGTGGACTAATCTCCAAATTTTTCTAGCAAACTCACAATAAACAAATAAATGATCTACCATCTCATCAGAATCACAAAACACACATTTTTTTACAACCTGTCCATCTTCGTTTAGCCAAATTATCCTTGCCAAGCAACTCCTTATGGTAAATAAAACACATAAAGATCTTAATCTTTAGTGGTACTTTTAATTTCCATAGATACTTATGTAGGGATCTAATATTTTCATTCATAAGTTCCTCATACAATGACTTGACTGAGAATACTCCTGAGCTCGTCAATTTCCATGAAAAAGAATCATGCTCCTCCGATAAAGAGACTACCATCAGTCTCTCAACCAAATGTAAGCAGTTAATCCATTTATCCCCGTACAAAGAACGCCTAAACTCAATATTTAAATGCTCCTGACCAATAACATTTGCCACTAACACGTTTTTATTACGCACAATATTGAAAAGAGCAGGATACTGGATCGTTGGAGTCGTCCCCTCCAACCATGGATCCTCCCAAAATCTAACACTTTGCCCATTGCCAAGTGTGAAAGAAATATGATTAAAAAGGTCATGCTTGACTCCCATTATTCCTTTCCAGAAAGGTGATTCTGTAGGTTTATCTTCCACCTGTGTGAGCGGCTTGCCTTTGATACATGAAAAGAACTACAATAAACAAGATACAAACAAAAAATAAAGGAGAGGGGACGAGGTAGCAGATAACGGAAGCACGCGGAGACGAGGAGGTAATCCCGAGTTCCTCCTTTTGAGAGGAGTACATCTCGTTGGAGGGGTGTGAGTTTCAGCACAAAGGCCCCACACTATTCTCCAATGAACCTCACCACAAAGGTCTAGTTAACCTTCCACTATTGATTCTTTTTTAGGCGGAAATCGAGTTATTTACAAAGCTTGAGTCACACACCCACAACCAAATTGGGGTTTCCCAAGAATCACCAACAATCAACAAGTGAGTAGCAATGGGGTTTAGGTTTCTCACAAGGAAACCTTAGACTAGATTCCCTCTAGTGAATGAAGGGGAAATGAAGAACGGGTTGGTGAACATGTAGATCGGGGTCTTCTCCTTCAATCCTCTGAAGATCGGCGAGTTTGGGTGGAGGGATTGGGAGAAATCTAACTTTTGGTGAGCTTAAAGGACTTCAATGTTAGACGAGCTACCTCTTGGGGAAGAAGGGGATGGGCTATTTATACCTGTCCCCTCAAATCTGACCGTTTGAGCATTTATTGCCTCACCCGGTAGTACCGGACGGCGTCCGGTAATACCTCCCTAGCAAATCTTCACCGGGTCAACGTTGACTTCGCAGACAGAGTTCCACAGTCGATACTACTGCACAAGGGCGGTAGTGTCGAATCTGGAACAAGAATTCTTGGCGAGTCCAGTACCCTATTTTGGAAATCTCGGCAGTACCACGCAAAGCAGTGGTACCGTGAGCTTGGTACTACCGAGACAACACGGTAGTAACGCTCAACGGCCCTCTTCGACCGCTGAATCTTCGAGCCAGCTTTTGTATTCTGCATAAGTACCGGACAGGGATGGTAGTACCACATTGCCGGTACTACCGAGCCACTCCGGTAGTGCCGAATCCGGGACACACCCAGGCTGTTGTATCCAGTGCCATTTTACTGAAAATCCCGGTACTATCGCACGCCCCGGTAGTACCGCCTTGGACAGAAACCCCACATAATGCTTGATTCTTCAATGTGATTTCATCAGGGTTTCGCAATAGATCATATGATATAAATTTGTAGAGATTAAGCACAAGAATTTCCTACAACACTTAGCACACATTGATGCTATAATTGTGTTGTTAACAAACATCAAAACATAATTAGGGAAAATTCTCTTTCATTAGGCTGGCGCGGCGCGGGCAAATTTTGTTCAAAATATGTATAATATTTCTAAATTTGAATGAAATTTGTAATTTTTAATTTTATTTTCGTGTTCAAAGTTTTTGTTTTGTTTTGGGGGGCGCCGTTGTGGGCGACACCCACCAAATCCGCGGACACATGTCCAACGCCATAAAGAAGGCACCATTGTGGGGCGCCAGACATAAATTAAATGCGTGCCGATGGATATGCTCTTATAAATAAATTATTATAATTGCTAAGTTAGTTATAATAATCCGATAAATAATTTTTGTCAAAATATGGTAACACGGGATCAACTAGATCTCGCCGTGACAAGTCAATGGCGAAAGGATTTTAATTGGACTATCGGTCTAAGAGGTAAAAGTTTTAAAATTTAATCACCGTGAGAAATTTAAGATGAAGTCGTCGTTTACACCACTGCATGTATGCATATTAGAAACTGCGGCATGAAAGTGGCTTTGATATGGGGCCACCGGGTATTCACTGATTTTTTCTCTTCTATAAATTTCAAAGAGCTCATAGGAATGAATATTGAGTGCCCAGACTGTGGGTTGCCGGTGAAGCAATGGGTCTCAAACACCCACGAGCACGACGGCTGGGTCTTTTAATACTATCGCAACCATGGGGTAAGTTCTATTGTTCCATTTGATACAGTTTCTTCAGATCCTATCCCTAGCGTTGTGAGGCAAATGTGCAATTTTCTGAAGAGATACTTGGTAGACAACTTGTGATAGTGGTAGTGTTGTTGTTTCATACTTGTGAGTGATGTGTACTTGTTAGTGCAATGTAGTTGTTGTTTTATACTTGTTAGATAATGTCAGTGCAATGTAGATGCTATTGGATAATTGTCACTTGCTAGGTACCATTGGTTGCTACTAATTTCAGTTATTAAATTCTTAATTTGTAGACAACTTTGTGGCTTATGGAAGTGGGAGCTGGAGTATGTCGAGTATCTGATTGATCAAAAAAAAAATCCTTGTTGGTGATGCTGCTGCTGAAGCTTATTGTGTAGCAGATGAGAAGAGAGATGAGTTGAAGGAGATGAGGGAGGCCAAGGCAAAAGCTGGAAGTATTGCAGAGAAGAGAGGAAAATCATCAAGAGGATTGGCATGTAGTCGCAGTAAATCGAACTCCCTTGACCATCACCAAGCTCTAAGCAGCTTCAATGCTAGCAGTAGGGAGGGAAATTGTGTTGTTGATGAAGTTCATGATTGGTATTGTGCTGCTGATGTCTGTGATTTGTGTGGTGTTGATTGTGAAGAAGTGATGCCACTGATGGTTGTAGGGTTTAGAACCCGTTGGTTTGTCTATGTAAGAACTTGATGCTTAGTGTGTTGTTTATCTATGTAGTGTGGTTGTTATCTATCTAAGACTCTATGTAAAGAACCTGATGGTTATCTATGCAAGTGTGAGAAGTTGTGTGCTTGTTGTCACCTTGTACATGGAAATATCTGATGGTTGTGAGAACCTGGTACTTGGAATTACCTGGTGCTTGTGTGAGAAACATGTGCTAGTGTGGAATGCAAGAACTAATGGAATTCACAATTTATTTTGCAAATAGAAAACTAGCACACAGTTTTCTCTTTCAAATATCACCTGGTACTTGGAAATCATATTGAATTGCAATTATCATTTCAACCTTGCAAATATCAGCTGGTAGTTGCAAACACCTACTAGTTCATCAACATATTCAACACCATCATTGATACCTGGTACATTGCACAAATGTGAATCTAAACAGAACACGCAACCTGGCATGATCAAAATAGAGAACATACTTTACTCACTAACTTAGACCATAGCTTCACTAACTATTACATAGACAAACGAAAAAACAAAAAAGGAGAGAGGAGATGGAATTGGAGTTGAGCTAGGAGGAGGGGTGCGGCCAAGTGAAAGTATGGTGTGGTCAACTAGAGGGGGGTGAATAGGTGACTAACAATTTATCTTCTTTTCCTTTTTAGTTTGGGCTAAACAAGTAAAACACAAGGTTATCTAGATGTGAAAGTAGATGAACAACCTATTTGATACAAAACAAAGTACGCAACATAAGCAATATGTAAAGCACAAGATAAATCACAAGTTTAAACAAGGAGACAAATATAAGATTCCCGTAGTTCCTTATCAAGGGAAGTACGTCTACGTTGGAGAGGTGTGGAGCCACCTAAGCGCTCCAATAGTACGGATGTGCACACCTTGTTCTCCCTGAGCTTCTCCGGCGAGGGAGATTATGGTTTCCACTATGAGGTCGACTTGAAGATGTTGACCAAACATTTACACAAGGTCCCTTTTTAGGCTCTTTGTCGACGGAATATCGTCACGGTGGCCTAGAGATACAGATAGGGACTACGGGGAACCATACACGGGTGCTGCAAACAAAACCTGGATAAACTTCGTAAGAGAGATTAGTCCTGTAATTGTGTTGTTATCAATTGTCAAAAGGGGAGATGATCGTTCACCAAGCCCCTCCTAGTTCAACTAAGACTCCTCCTCCCATTTTGGAAATTCCTCTTCCCTCCAACTATAAAAAGGACCCCAAGGCTGAGAGAAAGATCATAATGTTGAGCAAGCCTCTCTCTCTCACTCTAGTAGGATTAGAGGGTCTAATTAGAGCCCATCTAATTGAATTAGAGACTCTTCTAATTGGGTTTTTAGATCTACTCTCCCGATTAGACCTAGCTCTAATTAGCAATTATCTCTCATGTGTGGAGAAACTTCCAGATTCATATAGCTCTAATCGAGGTCGATTGGTGCTACCAATTAGCAACGTCGAAAGGACGTCTCTCTTCGTTGGTGCCGAGTCTTGGACAGCGGAGCACTGACTAGTTGACACGGGCTTATGCTTGCATACCATAAGAGGGATTACACGTGTGATCCCTAACAAGAGAAGCTTACTGACATCCTTACAACTAGTCATAGTTGTGAGTATCTACGATTGTTCGGAACTATTTTATGACTACATCGATTCTGCTGCCTAGTGAGTCGTGATTTTGATCCTTACATGTATAGACATGCCTCGTTATTTGCATAGTGATCTTGATGGACTACGTAGGGCAAAATTTTAAATTCTGCAGCGTAGACCAGCAGGGGCAGCCACCATGGCGCTGGCAGCTGCTGCGTCATGGAGCTGCTCGTAGGAGAAGACCGTGGAGCTGCTACGTCGTGGAGCTGCTCGTCGAAGCTATTACGTCATGGAGGTGATACGCTGTGGAGCTGCTGCGTCGTGGTGCCGTCGACGCGAGAGAAGACCGTGAAGCTGCTCGTCGGGCATGGCGGCAAAGGCGAGGTTGATGGCGAGCATCGCTGTTGATGGTGAAAATTCACGTTGGTAGATTTCTGCGCGCCTCCAGGCGCCATTTTGCAGCACGCTGGACGCGGGACGAGAAGTTTGCAGCCTAAGAGCATCTCCAGCAGAAGCGCCATCCCGTGCGCCCGTGCGAAAAACTGCCATTTATACTGCGCGCTCCAGCAGACACGCGATAAGGGCGCACGTGCGAAAAAGAGTGGAGCGCGCTGCCAAAAGCACCAACCCGCGCTGCGAATTTTCAACTTCCCCTTTCGCGTGCACGACCACGCGATCGCTCTCGCGAGACCCCAACCGCCGACAGGAATTGTCCGCGCGCGCTCGCACCTACCCCTCCCGCTCGGCGCCAGCGATTGAGAACTACTCCGGCGCGCTGCCGACGCCCCCTATGCCGCGAACGCGCACGCAGCAAACCCTGGCGCCGCCGCCACCGGACAAAATCCGGGGGGCATCGCATGCGGGCTGTTCATGGCGCCGCGAATGAAGTCGAGCGACGGGCGTCCACCGTTGGCCCCCGCCCACTTGGCGCCCGGCTCAAGGACTACGCGTGGTGGACAGAAGAGGTGCCCCCCGTCGGCGCCCAGACCGCGGCCGCCACGACGAAGAAGGCGAGAGCTTTGTAGGGCTGCAAGGCGCTCACGGCGGCGCAACAGCAGCAGCAGCCCCAGCCCGTGGTCGCGCCACCGCTGCCACCGTAGCAACCGCAAGGCGCCATCTGCTTTGCAGCGCCGGCGCCCGCACAAAACGTGTTCGGTGAAATGCCCGAAAGGTATTTTCGATTGCAAACTTCATTTTTTCTACGTTCACGATAAAATTTTCGCCTTATATGCATGTTTCTTCTCATTTGTTGTAGTGTTGATGATGGGACCTACTTAGCAACTATAAATGTTGAATAAAATCATGACAATTGGAGTCAACATTAGGGATCCCAACAAGATTGGTCTCAAACATATGGCTATGCCAAACATGAAGAAGGTGACGGAGTCGATGAAGAAGGTGAGGGCATCGTTGAAGCGAGAGGAAGGGGGACTAGATACACTTCACAAGAAGATATTTGGCTATGCAAAACCTTTTGCGTGGTGGGCTTGGATGCATCCGTTGGCACGGAGCAAACAAGAGACACTTATTGGGCGAGGATGAAAGAGTATTTTGACAGCATCAACACGATTCCGAAGAGGGATAGAACCGACCACTCCAATAGATCTCTTCGGTCGCGTTGGTCACTTATTACGGCGGAGTGTCAAAAGTGGGCGGGAGTGTCGGCGGAAACGGATGCTATGAATCCAAGTGGAGCTAATGAGGTTGATAGGGTAAGTTTGGATTACTTCTATATGGTCACTTTCTATGATCTTGCATTCTCTTGTCTATCTTGCTAACTTTCCTATTCTTGTTTGTAGGCTAACATTGCACAAAACTTATACAAGGGAGTTGGCAAGAAGAACAAAAAGGGCCAAATATGCCATGGAAAGTCATTCGTTTTGCATCATTCATATGCGGCGCTACAAAACGAGGAGAAGTGGAGGGATCGTCCGGCTATTCGCAAGACTGAAGCAAAGAAAACCAAGCAACTAGAAGGTGGAGATGATGATGCATCAAGTGGTGATGAAGGCAATCGAAGCCCCACTCCAAACTCGATTGCCCTGCCAAAGGGACCAATCGGAAGAAAACAAGCAAAGGGACCAATTCGTTTTGCATCTATCATAATTTTTGGAGAATAAACATCGGAACAAAAAATCTGATGGAAAAAGCACCGTCAAGATACCCTATTTAAGAATATCAAAAGAAAAGGGGGGACACCAGAGATCTCTTACAAGTCCAGATGAGGGAGCCAGCCACGAGGAGATCCAGAGGGGGGCCACCAGGGGCCCACACCATGGGGTGGCGTGCCCCCCTTGGCCGCGCCGCCACGTGGTGTGGCCACCCTGGCCCACCTCTGGTCGATATTTTTCGCGTACTTGACCGCCAGGGAACCCTAAGCCCCAGACTATGATCGAAGAATTGTTCCGCTGTCGCCTCGGGGCGGAAAACACCCGAGAGAGAAAAGCTCTCTGGCAGAGAGAAATCTGCCGAGGAAATTCCTCTCCGGGGAGGGGAAATCATCACCATCGTCACCGTCATCGCTCTGGGCATCATCAAGATCGTCATCGTCATCATCATCATCATCATCACCAGCACCATCACGCTCATCATCCACCGTCATCCCGATGTAACAATTATGGGCCTCTATCGTTGTTGTACATTAGATCTCTCTCCCGGTGTGGATTACTTGTTAGTACTTGATGCTTGTGAGATTTATCGGTGTTAGAACTTTATGAATAGATTGTTATTATCCATTATATCACTTCTGATTATGATCCATATGATGTCTTGTGAGTAGTTCGTTTAGTTCTTGAGGACATGGGAGAAGTCATGATGTTAGTAGTGAAGTTATATTGAAGTAATATCTTGTGGTTCAGTATTTAAGTTGTGGTGCTATTCTTCTAGTGGTGTCATGTGAACGTCGACTACATGATACTTCACCTTTATGGGCCTAGGAGGATACATTGTGTATTTGGCTACTAATTGTGGGGTTGCTGGAGTGCAGAAACCTAAACCCCCGTTAGGAAACCAATGCACGAGGGAGCGTAGAATCCCAGAGTTTTAAGGTTGTGGTTAGATTTATCTTAATTACTTTCTTGTATTTGTGGATGCTTACAAGGGGTATAATCACAAGTATGTATTAGTCCTAGTTTGGCGGTGCATTAGCATAGGTTCACCCACACAACACTTCACGAACCAATGGATATTAATCAACCGTAGCAAAGCGAAAGCACTTGACGAAATTCCCATGTGTCCTCGAGAACGTTTGTTAGTCATAAGTAATACAAGCAGCTTGTCCTTTGCTCTCAAAAGGATTGGGCCACTTCCTGCAATATTATTTATTGCACTTTATTTACTCGCACTTTATTTATCTGCTATATCAAAAACCTCCAAAAACCCGTTTGCTAGTGTTTAGAGTGAATCCTCTATCCAACCTGCTTGTCAACACCTTCTGCTCCTCGTTGGTTTTGACACTCTTATTTATCGAAAGTACTACGATACACCCCCTATACTTGTGGGTCATGAAGACTATTTTCTGGCGCCGTTGCTGGTGAGTGAAGCGCTATTGGTAAGAGAAATTTTACTGTGAGTGTTGTTTTTATTTATGTCTCTTGTTTTATTTCATTATGGAGAATACATTTGGTTCTCTATTTATGGGTACTTCTACCGTTGCTACTAGAGTAGTTGGTAACTCGTCTTCTGCTGAATTAGATCCATATAAAATACCTATGAAAATTCTTGGACGTGTTATGAATAACTGTTATTACGGTGATGGAATTGTCCATCCGAGTGATCATTTTCTCTTTATACATGAATTATGCGAGTTATTCAGGTGTGCAGGTATTACAATGGAGCAAGTTAAAATTAAATTATTTTCTTTATCGCTGGAAGGAAGAGCCGCCGAATGGTTCAAATTACTGAAGAATGGTGAATCTATTGGATGGGAGGAAAATGTTCCTCTCTTTTATTCTAAATTCTACCTCCTAGTGAGATTCATAAAGACCGAAATCAAATCTATAATTTCTGGCCTCATGATGGAGAAAGTATTGCCCAAGCGTGGGGGATAATGAAGTTATTAATGCTTAAATGTCCCGTTCATTAACTCCCGAGAAATATTGTTGTCAATAACTTTTATACGAGGCTTTCTCTTCATGATAAGGATTTATTGGATGCTTCTTGTTCTGGATCATTCACACGTATGAAGGAAGAAGCTAAATGGGATCTTCTTGACTGTATTCAAGAAAAACACTGAAGGATGGGAGAATGACAAAGGTAGTAAGTCAGGTATAAATTATGATTATGAATTCATTAAATCTTTTATGGGAACCAATGATTTCTATGATGTTAGTATTGTTTGTGGTCTTGATTCTCAAATCTTTGCAATCTGTCTAAAAACTTTTGCCTCCTATCTTGATATTCCTAAAAAGAATTATCACAAGTACCATGCACCTTATAAAGATATTGTTCCTGATGGTAATATAGAAGTGCATGTTGTTAATCCTGCTGTTCCTGAGCCATATGTTGAAAAAATGCATTTCCCTGCTAAGGTGAAAGAACACTTTATGGTGGCTAATGTGGTTAATAAGAGTAATAAGAAATCTATTGAACCTGATGAACAAATAAATGTTGAACCTGCTGTTGCAATAGTGAAAGATCTTGTTTGTGGAAATGTAGAGGATGAACACATTGTCTTATGTGAGGATGTTTCTAATATTTTTCTCATCCTCATAGACCTAAGAAAACTAGTGTTCCTGCTTTCTGTTAAGATTGGCGATCATTCCTACTATGGTTTGTGTGATATTGGTGCTAGTTCTAGTGCCATACCTTATGAGCTTTATAGAAAAATTATGCATGAAATTGGTTCTTGTGAGCTTGAAGATATTGATGTGGTTATTCAGCTTGCTAATAGAGAAACTGTTTTTCTGATTGGTATTGTTAGAGCTGTGGAAGTTTTATGTGGTAAGACTAAATATCCCACTGATTGTACACGCGGGCACTCACACCGCTGTTTTTTCCCTAGTGGCAACAACACATCCTCCCCCGTCACGTTACTGTCACTCGAGCACGGGCGAAAAGGAGGCATGAACCCACTATCGAGCATAAATACTCCCTCTTGGAGTCACTAGCAACTACTTTACCAGAGCAACTACTAGCAATGGAAAGCATGCAAGATCACAAATAACATATGCAATAAAAGACTATAATCAATTTGGCATAAGTTCAATATTCATCGGATCCCAGCAAACACAACATATAGAATTACATAAGAAAAATCTCGATCATGTTAGGCAGCTCACGAGATCTAAACATGGAGGCATATGAGGAGACAACCATCTAGCTACTGCTATGGACCCGTAGTCCAAGTATGAACTACTCACGCATCACTCCGGAGGCAGGCATGGTGATGGAGAAGACTCCGGTGATGATTTCCACTCCTGCAGGGTGCCGGGAGACAGCTTCAGAACCCCCCTAATCTAGGGTTGATGATGACGGCGGTTGCGGAACTTTTCGGGGATATTTGATCAGGTGTCTAGGGTTTTCCATCCGGGGGAATAAATAGGCGAAAGGGCAGAGGCGGTGGAGCCCTGAGGGCCCCACACCACCATCTGGCACGGCCAAGGGGGGCGCCACCCCATGTTGTGGCCCCCTGGTGCCCGTCTTCGACTCCTCTTCGGTCTTCTGGATGCTTCCGGGGAAAATAGGCACTTCGGGCTTTGTGGGGTCCAATTCTGAGAATATTTCTAGAACATCTTTTCTGAAATAAAAAACAGCAGAAAATAGGGAACTAGCACCTGGCATCTTGTTAATAGGTTAGTCCTGGAAAACGTGTAAAAATGCTATAAAGAAGGGAGAAAACATGTAGTAATTGGCATACTATTATCATGGAGCATCAGAAATTATAGATACGTTGGAGACGTATCAAGCATCCCCAAGCTTAGTTCCTACTCGTCCTCGAGTAGGTAAACAATAAAACATAATAATTTCTGAGGTGACATGCTACTAACATAAACTTGATCATTATAATGTAAAAGCATATGTAAGCTGAGATCATAGAACTTCAAACACAAACATGATAAATAGAACTTTAATAATAAAGCATAGCAATCACTTTGCATCATGAAGAGTATCTCAAATAAAGTATCATGAATAATAATGCAAAGAAAGATGAACGATTGTTTCAAGTATAGAGAAAGCATGGAAAAGTGGTATTTCGCTAGTCCTTAAGAGTGGGGCAAAACATAAATTCCAGGACACCTTCAAAGTTCATGAGGAAGACTAAAGAAAATAATTTACGAACAAACAATATCACATCATGAATCAATAATTGATGTTTATGGGACAAACACACATAGAACTCAGAATGGCAAAATGCTCTCTCAACTGTTGATACGTCGAAAACGTATCTCCTTTTCCGAACACTTTTCCTAGAGTTTTCCTCTAAACTTGTGTGTTTTTAATGCAACTAACACGGACTAACGCTTTTTTCAGCATAATTACTTTGGTGTCTCGTTTTTTTGTGCAGAAAAATCAATTTTCGGCAAATTGCCCAAAAAAGACCCCTTTGGCCCTAAAACACCAGAAGACCCCGGGAGCCAGAAGGAGGCCAGGAGAGGGACCAGAAGGGGGCCATACCACCCCTTGGCGCCCCCTAGGTCGCGCCACCTGGTGGTGTGGGCCACCCAGACGCCCCCTCGGTCTCCCCTTTCGACTACAAATAGCCTTCAACCCTAAAACACGAGGGGGTTCGATAGTTTTCCCGAAAGAAGTTCGTAGCTCCGCCGCCACCCCGAACCTCGATTCGGGGATCATAAGTTCCTATTCTGGCACCCTGCCGGGACGGGGAATTGGAGGAGATCATCGCCATCGTCATCACCAACAACTCTCCATCGACCATCCATGTTTCCCCATCCATGTGTGAGTAATTCCCCCGCTGTAGAATGAAGGGGATGGTAGGGATTGGATGAGATCGTTCATGTAATAATCTCGTGATTGTTAGGGCATAGTGCCTAGTATCTTCTATTAGTGCTATTGACATTGTTGCAACTTGTTATGCTTAATGCTTGCCACTTTGGGCTCGAGTGCCATGATCTCAGATCTGAACATGTTATTGCATCACGATGATAATTATTGTTTCTTGATCATACCTGCAAGTTGTTTACACATATTGTTGTCCGGAACCCAAGGCCCTGAAGTGACAGAAATTGGGACAACCAGAGGGGGTGGCTGTGATGTGAGTATCACATGTGTTCACGGAGTGTTAATGCTTTGCTCCGGTGTTATATTAAAAGGAACACCTTAATTACCGGTAGTTCCCTTGAGGCCCCGCTGAAAACGGGCTGGTAGGACAAAAGATGTTGTGCAAGTTCTCATTGTGAGCACGTACGACTATTTACGGAACACATGCCTATGGTTACTTAGTGCTTGGATGTTTTATCTTATTTATCTGCAATGCCCATGTCTTGATTATTATATGATCTATCTTATCCATGCAACGCCCCCTCATCTATCCCCATGCCTACAGTATTTAATCCCGCTGTTTACTTCAAACACTGTTGCTGCTGTTTTCATCTCGCTGCTATTATTTCACTACTGCTGCTACTATAAAACTGTTACTACTGATAAACCACTACGAACAAAAGTTCTTTCAGGTGCAGGTGAATTGACAACTCACTTGTTAAGGCTCACAAATATTCTTTGGCTCCCCTTGTGTCAAATCAATAAATTTGGGTTTTACTTCCCTCGAAAATTGTTGCGATCCCCTATACTTGTGGGTCATCAAGACTATTTTCTGGCGCCGTTGCCGGGGAGCATAGCTTTATTTGCAAGCTCACCGGAGAGTACTATTATCTACTGCCATTATTCATCATTGGTAAGACTCGTGATGGAAAGTTTCCTGTATTACCATCCACTACAAGAAGAGGTACAACTCTGAACACCTTTGTTGCTCTTGATTCACCGTCTGTTATGAGTAAGATGCTTACACCACCACATTCACAGGCTACTTCTGCTGAATCTGAAAATACTTCTGATACTTTTGATGATGCTTCTACTGTGCTTGATGAGAGTGGTTCTCTCAGTCCTTTCTTAGATGCTACTATTGCTAAAGCTAAAAACATTGCAAACACTAAACTCCTGATAAAAATCTTGTTACTCATGCTGTTTCACCTGAGCTTATAGAGAATCCCAGTGATGATTTTGATGATTCCTATATTGAACTTAATGACGATCTTATTGATGAAATACATGCTATGAAGGATAAAGATGTTGTTATAAGTCTTATTGAAAGTCGTGTTGTTAAATATAAATTATCTCCTGATGCTAAGTTTGCCACCTATCCTATTTATATTAGGGATAAGGATTATGATTTCTCTCTTGATTTATCTTATATATCTATTGTTGAGAAAGAACCTTTTTGTGGTACTGAAAATGAAAGTGCTATGAAACATATGAATGAGCTCTCCTCTTTGAGTAGTTTATTCTCTGATGATCTTAAGAAATGTAGCTACTTTGTTGCTAAAATATTCCCTTTATCATTAAAAGATGGAGCTAAAACTTGGTTTAATAATTTGTCTCCGGGATCTATTGATAGTCCTATTGATTTGGATAATGCTTTCTTTCAGAAATATTTTCCTGCTAGTGCTCAACATGCTGCTCTACAAAATATATTTAATTTCAAGCAATAGGAAGGAGAGAAATTGCATGTATCTTGGGAAAGGTTCTGTTCTTTAGTTAGGACTACACTTGGGCATAATCTAGAAAATAATCAACTTCTTAATATATTCTATAATGGACTAACCGATGAATCTAGGACATACCTGGATAGTTGTGTTGGTTGTGTTTTCAGGCAAAGAACTCCAGAAGAAGCTGAGGAATTAATGGCTAAAATAAGCCAAAATCATGATGATTGGACTATGGTTGAGCCTGAGCCGACCCCTACTCCAGTATCAACACCAACACCAACACCCAAGAAGTGGGGAATGATTGAATTAAATGGTGAAGTGATGATATAAGCCAAGAAATCTCTTAAAGAGAGGGGTATTATATCTGAAGATGTGAAGAATCTTCCACATATAGAAGAATTATGTAAGCCAATCCCTCACTCATCCACTATTGAGGTACACTCTCTCTAATATTTTGATAGTAGAGATATTCCCTATAATAAACCTCGTGATCAATGTTTAGATGAATTTGATAATTATGTTATTAAGCAAGATAATTTTAATATGAGAGTGCAAAATCACCTAATGGAAAACTCTAGAGCTATTGATAATTTGCATGGTATTATAGAAAGAACCTCTAATGATGTTAAAATGCTTGTTAAACATTTTCAAATGGTTCAAACTCAAATTGATCAACTTGCTAAAGTGCAAAAAGATTTGCTAGTTAATGCTTCTAAAGAAAATCATGCTTATGAAATAAGAACTAGAAGTGGTATTGCTACACAAGATCCTTTATATCCTAAGGGACATCCTAAAAGAATTGAACACGATTCTCAGCAAACTAATAATAATGTTATTAATACTAAGAATAAAAAGAAGAAGAAACATAAAACTGCTGTAGAATCCTCTAAACTTGCTAAAGATCCTAATAGTATATCTATCTCTGATGCTGAAACTAAAAGTGGTAATGAAAAGAATAATCCTTCTGATAAAGAAGAACATGTAGCTGAACCTGAAAAGCAAACTAAAACTGCAAAGTACACTAAGGAAGATTTCATTACTAATAAACATGGTAATGAGAGAGAACCTTGGGTACAAAAACCAATGCCTTTTCCTAATAAGAAACACAAATCTAAGGAAGAAGAACATTATAACAAGTTTTGTGAATGGATGAAACCTTTATTCTTGCAAATTCCTTTAATTGATGCTATTAAATTGCATCCTTATGCAAAATATATGAAAGATATTGTCTCTAACAAAAGGAAGATTCCTAATGAGGAAATTTCCACTATGCTTGCTAATTACTCTTTTAATGGCAAGGTTCCTGAGAATCTTGGAGATCCTGGTATACCAACTATTCCCTGTTCTATTAAAAATAATTATGTTAGAACTGATTTGTGTGATTTAGGAGCTGGAGTTAGTGTCATGCCTTTTACTCTCTATAAAAGACTCCTCCTAGAAAAATTGATACCAACTGATATATCTTTGCAAATGGCTGATAAGTCCACTGCTATTCCTGTGGGTATATGTGAGGATGTTCCTGTTCAAGTTTTTAATAATTGTCTGATATTAAATGACTAGTTGTGTTGGAAATGCCTGAAGATGATAATATGTCTATTATTCTTGGGAGACCTTTTCTTAATACTGCAGGGGCTGTTATTGATTGCAATCAAGGAAAAGTTACTTTTAATGTTAATGATAAATAGCACATTGTTTATTTTCCCAAGAAGATTGATATAAATATGGTCTAAATTCCATTGAAAATATTGAGACCATCAAGATTGGAGAATTTTATTGTCCTATTCCAAAGCCACCCAAAGAATATAAAATTATTGTGATTGGGACTATGTCTATCAAGGTTGGGGTAACATGAGTATTTAGTGACAAGCAAAGTTTTGTTTCATATAAAATTATTTTGGTAGCAAGACTTGATCACCCTTGTTAACAAAATGATTTTAAATGAAGTGGGCAATGTTTTCACTATGTTTTCACCTTCCACATTATGTTTTCACCATATTTACTTCTGTTATCACATTGCTACTCGAGTACAATCATGTTTTCCACCATCCTTATGCATGTTTCCTGAAGTTTTCACCATGATTACTGAGGTTATGCATGTTTTCACCACCCATACTTTTGTTTTCACCACTACCACCTTTGTTTTCCTTGGTTATTATTCCATTAGAGTGTCATAGAACCTCTGTAGTGCTGGTTTTGGTTTTGTTTTCCACCTTTTCACTTTCGTTTTCCCGGTTTATATTAATTATTAAAATTCTGGAAATACCTCAAAAATAAAGTTTCTCGAAAAATTCCAGAAAAAATATAATAAATTTTTTCGTCAAAAGTGAGGCAGAAAGCCACCTGGGAGGCCCCAGGGGGACCCACCAGTCAAGCACACCACAGGGTGGCGCGGCCAGCCCCTGGTGGCGCCAGCACATGGTGTAGGGCCCCCTGGCCCTCCACTTACTCTCTCCACTGCCAAAGTCTTCTCTCTCACCTCCCAAACTAAAAACATTTCTAGAACCCGTGTTCTTGATGTTCTTCCTTTGGATTTTCGATCTCCTTCTTCAGCCCATCATTTGTGTTGATATTTGGTGTGTTTGATCTCCGGTATGTGACTCCTCCGATGATCCAAGTAGAATTTTGTTTAGTGAAGTATTTCTTAAGTATTTTGGTACTGTAGGTGACAGCTTATGTGAGGTTGAATGCTTGATTTGAGTAGAAATAATATAGTTTTGATGTATGTTTAGCTCTCATATAAGTCCCTATGGTAGTTTCTACCTTATAGTTGTTTGAAATTAATTTTTGTCATGATTGTTGAATTTTTTTAGAGATGGAGCACAATGTTCATCAACTAAACCATCATGAGTTGGAGTTGCATGAGGTCATGCTCGTGCACCGTGAAGAGAGTGTGTTCCCATCAATTTATCCGTGTCAGGAATTCATGAGGATTACGGAAATTTCGTAGGATTTCAACACTCTTGTGCATATTGCAGGCTTGGACCATTTCATTGGGGATGAGCCTATCCAATATGTGAAACTAACTATGTCTGTGGTGCAGGATTTTCGTTTTAAATGGTCCTCAACTAACCCAATGGGTCAATATAAAATTTACAATAAAGTTGTAAACTTGCCTTTCAGTGATTTTTGTGCAGCTATCAAGGTACCAGAGTGGGGTTCTTCTGAAAAGATAAAAGGGCAGCCTAAACCACTGTTGGAATTATATGAGGAGATTTGCCAAGGAAGAAGCTTCACAGGGGAGAGTGGTAAAATTCGAGAAATTCAACTCCCTAGCATTTGATACTTTGCCTATTTTATTTATAAATGTGTGTTAGCTAGAAAAACTGCCAACAAGCTATCTGTCTATGATTTGGCGTTTATTGCAGCTGCCTTAAGATGTGATAGGTATTATAATTTTGGCGCTTTGATTGCATACCGTCTCTCACATAACCGTGAGAAAGGCGGAGTTTGTGGAGGTCTTATTGCCTCGCGCTTGCTAGCTTTGCATGGTTTGGAGCCACACCCTCTAGAATTGCAGTTTCCTATAGAGAGGCTTGATCTTGTTTCCATGATTCAACATAAGTATCTTTCTACCCATGCTCACTTACATAATCTATCTTCTAAATTAACCTTCTCCAAAACGATCCGGGTGGAGAGTTATTAAAACTGTTAGGGAACTACTTTTGCATGCACCTCTTTTGTTTAATCTTAATAGCATGCAAGGATGGAGGCTTTCTGAGAGTGAGCTGGACACATACCTTGAGCATCACCCCCAGCAGGGGGAGGATGCCGACGAGGGGGATCATGGTGATTTCGTTCAGCCCTATGACACCACGGGGATCCCATACTAGCACCCCCGGTTATGACTATGCGCCCGCTGCTTCATCTTCCTCTTGGGCACCCGAGTACGACCACGCGAGGGACGACCCACCACAGTGGGGATATTTCCCGCGCCATGATTGATCTCCACTTAGGCCAAAAGCCTAAGCTTGGGGGGAGGTATACCGACATCACGCTCATTTATATATCATGTTTCTGTCGGTTCTTTGTATATCCATGTTTTCATTTCTTTCGATTGTTTTTGTTTTCTTTCGTTTCTTTTCGTTTTACTGTTTTGTTCTTGTTTTCCAAAACACAAAAAGACCAAAAATATTTCTGTTGTTTCTCTTTGTTTGCTTCTTTAGTTTCTTTATTTGGTTTGTTTTCTTCTCTTGTTTCGGTTTAGTATTCAAAAATCCAAAAATATTTTGCTTTGTTTGCTTGTTCTCTTCATGTTCTTGTTTTAATTGAAAAACCCAGAAATATTTGTTGTTCTTCTTTGGTTTTGTAAAGTTTGTTGCAGAGTTGAACAGTCGTCTGTGACTCCATTGGAGATTGGTTTTCATTATATATTATTCGAGCCACAAGTGAAGAGCAATAATGACGATCTATGACAATTCAAGTTATGGTGAGAGGCTGGTATGAACTCGATTTGCTTTCATTTTGTACATATATCCATCTATGTGAGCATGCTTAGTTTGTTTGTATAAGATATACTAGAAAAATGCCCCGCGCGTTGCAGCGGGAATCACTTTAGAAATTATATTATATAATAAAATTATGTAATGTGTACGATATATTAAGTTATCTAAAAGAACATGCAACATTTTATTTAGCATAGTCAAGATACTAAATTTAATCGACACGAAATGTGTGTATTAAAAAAGATTAATATGTGGATGGTTAAAAAAATGGATGATGTGGAGTTTGCATGTAGAGATGAATAAGTATTAGTGGATATGACATGGACAATTGATTGGCTAAGAAGATAGATGATGTGGATAGCTTGCATGTTGAGATAGAAAAATAATTAATGCATGTTAGTGGGGTTTTGCTTTATAAGAAGTATAGATGTGACTTAATGGCTACTTAATAGTTCGTGCTCTCTCATGTTTTCTTCCAATTTATTAATGGTAAATGACCTGTCATATAAATATTTGTTGACATTGTTCTATTCGTAGAAGGGTATGATATTGTGGTAGCCTCCTCTGACTGTTTCATTTGAATCGACTTGGCACATGCTCACACATGCTAAGAATGAAAACAAAAAGTCAATAAGCCCCGATGATTTATTTTGCCTCAGAGTTCTAGTATCAATTTTATGCCTCAGTTAATTTTACTTTGTCGCAAACATGATTATGATAGTTGTTGCTCTCCTGATTGTCGCTCCCTGTCTATTGCTAGCCTTCACTTGTACTGTGTATGAGCTCTACTCGTGCATCCAACTCCCAAAAACCAAACTTTGCCAAACGTGTCCACCATACCTACCTATGCGTGGTATTTAACCGCCACTCCAAGTAAATTGCTCATGTGCTACCTTTAAAACCTGCTAAAAATCATTCCTATTTTGTGCCCCTGTTTTAGCTCATGAGGACGTAAATAGAGAATCTTTATCTCACTTGTTGATTAGATTTCACACCCTGGGCTAGTGTCTTCATCCGCTTATCCAAATGATAGAAGAGCTGGCAGCGGGATGCCCAGCCCCAAATTAATACACACAAATTCTCTTCACTCTTTTTGCCCCTGATTTATCACTCAAAGCATAATTGTGCAAACAAAAGATAAAGAGGGATGACCTTCTACCCAGATGCGTCCTTCAAATGGGAGCCACTCTTGTGAATCCAGTTGGCTTGTGACGTACTGTATTTTCTGTTTACCATTCTTTTACATAAGCACACACCTCTCTCAAAATGTTTTCAATACCTCTATTTAATAAAATAAAAAGCTCTAGCACATGAGTGATCCATGCTTCCCTCTGAGAAGGGCCTTTCTTTTACTTTTATGTTGAGTCTCCAACATATTCTTTGAGCACTTTATTGAGAGCATAATTGTCATTCTTAGTGTGATGTGTTTGTCCCAAAGCATGGTTGATTGTGGTATAATTTTGACACTTGTATCTTTGATATCTTTACTTCTAGTCTTCCCTTGAACTTCAGAGGTGCCCTGGCATTTATGTTTCTCCCCACACATAAGGGCAAGCGAGATACCACTTTATTAGATCCTATTATGAATATTACAATCTTGAAAATAGTTATGCTTGATGTTGTTTATTATTAATATGTTGTTATCTCTTCATTGTTTGCATAGCTATTAAGTGACAGTATCTTGCATGTATCTTATCATGAGCATAATTAAGTATTTGATCATATAGTGAGTATATTTACATCATATGAAACAAATGTGTTCGTAGAAGTCTTTTATCGCACTTAGTTGTCACTGAATTGCTTGAGGACAAGCAATAAGCTAAGCTTGGGGGAGTTGATACGTCGAAAATGTATCTCCTTTTTCGAACACTTTTCCTATTGTTTTCCTCTAAACTTGCGTGTTTTGAATGCAACTAACACGGACTAACGCTGTTTTCAGCAGAATTACTTTGGTGTCTCGTTTTTGTGCAGAAAAATCAAGTTTCGGGAAATTGCCCAGAAAAGACCCCGTTGGCCCTAAAACACCAGAAGACCCCGGGAGCCATAAAGAGGCCAGGAGAGGGACCAGAGGGGGCCCACACCACCCCTTGGCGCCCCCTAGGTCGCGCCACCTAGTGGTGTGGGCCACCAGAGCCCCCCTCGGTCTCCCCTTTCGACTACAAATAGCCTTCAACCCTAAAACACGAGGGGGTTTGATAGTTTTCTAGACAGAAGTCCGTAGCTCTGCCGCCACCCTGAACCTCGATTCGGGGATCAGAAGTTCCTGTTCTGGCACCCTGCCGGGACGGGGAATTGGAGGAGATCATCGCCATCATCATCACCAACGCCTCTCCATCGACCATCCATGTTTCCCCCATCCATGTGTGAGTAATTCCCCCGCTATAGGATGAAGGGGATGGTAGGGATTGGATGAGATCGTTCATGTAATAATACCGTGATTGTTAGGGCATAGTGCCTAGTATCTTCTATTAGTGCTATTGACATTGTTGCAACTTGTTATGCTTAATGCTTGCCACTTTGGGCCAGAGTGCCATGATCTCAGATCTGAACATGTTATTGAATCATGATGATAATTATTGTTTCTTGATCATACCTGCATGTTGTTTACACATATTGTTGTCCGGAACCCGAGGCCCCGAAGTGAAAGAAATTGGGACAACCGGAGGGGATGGCTGTGATGTGAGGATCACATGTGTTCACAGAGTGTTAATGCTTTGCTCAGGTGTCCTATTAAAGGGAACACCTTAATTACCGGTAGTTCCCTTGAGGCCCCGCTGAAAACGGGCTGGTAGGACGAAAGATGTTGTGCAAGTTCTCATTGTGAGCACGTACGACTATTTACGGAACACATGCCTATGGTTACTTAGTGATTGGATGATTTATCTTAGTTATCTGCAATGCCCATGTCTTGATTATTATATGAACTATCTTATCCATGCAACACCCTCTCATCTATCCCCATGCCTACAGTATTTAATCCCATTGTTTACTTCAAACACTGCTGCTGCTATTTTCATCTCACTGCTGCTATTATTTCACTACTGCTGCTACTATAAAACTGTTAGTACTGATAAACCACTACGAACAAAAGTACTTTCAGGTGCAAGTGAATTGACAACTCACTTGTTAAGGCTCACAAATATTCTTTGGCTCCCTTGTGTCGAATCAATAAATTTGGGTTTTACTTCCCTCGAAGACTGTTGCGATCCCCTATAGTTGTGGGTCATCAATTGTGCATAAAGTTAGAAGATGGAAACTCAACATAAAAGTAAAAGAAAGGCCCTTCGTGGAGGAAGCAGGGATCAATTCATGTGCTACAGATTTTTATTTTATTAAACATAGGTATTAAAAGTTTGACACTCCTCCCATCCATCTTTCACAAACCATGGGTAACCGAATCCTCGGGTGCCTGCCAACAATCAAATACCATGGAGGAGTGTCTATATTTTGGGAGATGTATGCTACTGTCAACGAATGGTAAACAGAAAATACAGTACGTCACAAGCCAACTAGATTCACAAGAGCGACTCCCATGTGAAGGACGCATCTTGGTAGAAGGTCATCCCTCTTTCTCTTTTGTTTACACATTTATGCTCTGACTGGTAAATCAAGGGCAAAAATAATGAAGAGAATTTGTTTGCAATAATTTGGGGCTAGGCACCTTATTGCCAGCTCTTCTATCATTTGGATAAGCGGATGAAGCCACTAGTCCAGGGTGTGAAATCCAATCAACAAGTGAGATAAAGATTCTCCATTGACGTCCTCATGAGCAAAAACAGGAACATAAAGCAGGAGTAGTTTTGAAAGTTTTAAAGGTAACACATGAGTAATTTACTTTGGAGTGGCAGTTAAATACCACATATAGGTAGGTATGGTGGACACAATGGGAAAAACTTTAGTTTAAGGGAGTTGGATGCACGAGTAGAGCTCATACTCAGTACAGGTGGAGGCTAGCAAAAGACTGGGAGCGACAAATCAAGAGAGAATAAGAGTCATAATCATGCATAGCGACATAAACATCAATAATTAAAGCATAAGAGGTATCACAAGTTCAAAAACTAAGTGGTCATGGAGGCTATTCGTGACTGGTTCATAGTCATAAACATGGTGTGAGCATGCGCCAAGTCAACCAAATAAAACATTCGAAAGAGAATGCCATAAATTTATGCTTTACTATGACAAGAACAACTCATAAATATTTCAATGGAATATTAAACTCTCTCATCTATTTGAGGATATTCATGATAATCAATAACCACAATGCTTTAAAACTAAAATAACATTTAGCATGGCATGAAAAAGTTCTAGTCACAGTCTATACAAGCTTCTACTTGCACTGTTATAAATTCTACTTCAAGCAGCAGTTTCTTTTCCCAACAAGCACCATACAAGATATGTTTTAACAAAAATACTCTTTATGATACATAAAGAAAACATGAGAGTACTCACATAACACTACTAAAACTAACAACTCTGATAAGAGATGCATGCAAAACAGGAGCTAAATAAATGCAACATCCAGACAAAGATTAAGAATATAAAGTATTCCCATGAAAAAGCGGAGCGTGTCACTCTCCAATAAAAGAATGTTGGGGTACAACCAATGTTATTACAAAAATAAAAACAAACTGAAAGCATAAATAAAAGACGCTCCAAGTAAAGCACATAAGATGTGACCGAATAAAAATATAGTTTCACTAAAAGTGACCTGATAATTTGTCGATGAAGAAGGGGATGCCTTGGGCATCCCCAAGCTTAGACGCTTGAATCTTCTTGGAATTTTCTGGTATGTACCACCGGGGCATCCCCAAGCTTAGTCTCTCCACTCTTCTTGATCACGTCATATCATCCTCTTCTCTTGACCCTTGAAAACTCCCTTCACACCGAACTTCTCACAATCTTCATTAGCAATGTTAGTGCAATCGAAATAATAAATTCACATGGTTCAGTTTCAACACATGCCTAACAATAAAAAACACATTAGCTACTGTCACACCTTGTATTAAAACTCTTTTTCTCAAAAGAACACCAAAAGAAAGAGATTAAGATGAAAATGCAATTATTGGCAAAAATCTGTCAAAACAGGACAACAGGTAAAGATGATTTTTTTCGAAAATCTTATGTTGCTCAAATCAAAAAGTGGTCAACTAAGAAAAGTTGCGTATACAGCCCAGGATTACGCACAAAAAAATCAGGTCATTTTGAATTTTCTGTGATTTTATACGAAATAAACAGTGGACAACAGAAATCTGTTTCCTGCGCAGAAATCCGAAATATAGCCTCAACTTTCCACTAGAGGCTTTACTTGGCTAAACAAAAACACAAAAGAAAAGATACATCAGTGTTTCTAAGGAAATAAACAACACCCAGGTGCAAAGCACACAAAATAAAACAAAGGAAAACTGGTTGAAAACAGAGAAATAGAAACGGGTTGTCTCCCGGTAGCGCTTTTCTTTAACGCCTTTCAGCTAGGCATAGAAAGCAGCTCAAGTATTTTCAAGTGAAGCATCAACATCTATAACTTCCTCTAAATCATTATTTGCAGCATTAGGCACTCTAGGTGTTTCTGAAGATTCAACATGAAGGTCACTCTTAGTTTCATTAATTGTTTTAGCAATTTTCAGCACATATTGAGATTAAAGTTTAGTTATCTTGGGAACATACATGAATCTTTGCTCCCTTCCCACAAAGGATTTATCCTTTTTGAATTTAAGATATGAAAAAGTTGAGCTTAAAGTTCCCATAGACTCCTATAGTTTACCAATCCTAAAATTTTGATCATCATGAGTGTTGCTAGCTTCTAGAGCGGTGATTCTCTTATCAATAGTAATTATTGATTCATTAACTTTGCTAGCATTATCAAGGAAAATTGGTAAGTTCATTTCCAAAGAGTTTAGTTTATTAATAACATCCTTCAAAGTGGTCTCAGTGTTAACAATTTTAGTGGGGGTGCTTCTACTAAACTTTCAATCAAATTGCAGGCTTCCAAGTCAGGAGTTCCTAGAAAATTTCCACCCGTAAGAGTATCTAACACATGCCTATACCAGCCAGTAATACCAACATAAAAATTCCTCAGGAGTATCAAGGTAGAATATTTTTTTGTGCACCTATTATGAGCATCATTTATTCTATACCAAGCATATTTTAAACTCTCTCCCCCTTGTTGCCTAAAAGAACGAACCTCGACTTCACGAATACTCATTCTAGCGAAATAAAAGCAAGCAAATAAATAACAGCTATAAAGTATTTTTTTTGTGTTTTTGATAAAGAGAAGCAAAACAAGACAAAAAATAAAAACAATACAATAAAAAAAATAAAGAGGTTGAGAGTGAGAGACTCCCCTTGCCAGAAGACTTCTTCCTCCCCGGCAACGGCGCCAGAAATTCCTTGATGATGACAATGGCTACAGAAATTCTTTGCAGAAATTCCTGTGTGTTGCGAACCCCAAGAGGAGGGTGTGATGAGTGCAACGGTAAGAATTTCCCTCGGTTAAGAACCAAGGTTATCAATCCAGTAGGAGGAAGAGGATCTTTGGAAGGTTGATGCCACTGACGGTGGTGATGGCGCCTCACCGTTGTCAGCAACAACGCGTAACCTGCACACAACACAACCAAAATATTTTGTCCCAATGGTACAGTGAGGTTGTCAATCTCACAGGTCTTGCTGAAAACAAAGATTAGACGTATAGTGTATGCTTGCAGTAAGTACAGAAAGCAGGAAATTATAGTGGTTTGTTTAACAGTGTAAGAAAATGGACCGGGGTTCATAGGTTCACTAGTGGAGTCTCTCCATAAAAGATAGCATGTTGGGTGAACAAATTACAGCTGTGAAATTAACAAATAAAGGTTGCAACGTAGTGCACGTTCATGACATGATGACTACTATGATATTTAGTGCGGGCATTACAACAATATACATAGACCATAATTCAACTTCATCTATGACTAATAATCCACCCTCAGGTTATCATCCGACCCCCCTTAGGTATTAAGTTGCAAGCAACAAATAATTGCATTAAACAATGTGTGTAATGTAAGCAACGATTGTACATGCGGGCACTCACACCGCTGTTTTTTCCCTAGTGGCAACAACACATCCTCCCCCGTCACGTTACTGTCACTCGAGCACGGGCGAAAAGGAGGCATGAACCCACTATCGAGCATAAATACTCCCTCTTGGAGTCACTAGCAACTACTTTGCCAGAGCAACTACTAGCAACGGAAAGCATGCAAGATCACAAATAACATATGCAATAAAAGACTATAATCAATTTGGCATAAGTTCAATATTCATCGGATCCCAGCAAACACAACATATAGAATTACATAAGAACAATCTCGATCATGTTAGGCAGCTCACGAGATCTAAACATGGAGGCATATGAGGAGGAGACAACCATCTAGCTACTGCTATGGACTACTCACGCATCACTCCGGAGGCAGGCATGGTGATGGAGAAGCCTCCGGTGATAATTTCCTCTCCGGCAGGGTGCCGAGAGACAGCTTCAGAACCCCCCTGATCTAGGGTTGACGATGACAGCGGCTGTGGAACTTTTCGGGGATATTTGATCAGGTGTCTAGGGTTTTCCATCCGGGGGGAATAAATAGGCAAAATGGCAGAGGCGGTGGAGCCCTGGGGGCCCACACCACCAGCTGGCGCGGCCAAGGGGGGCGCCACCCCATGGTGTGGCCCCCTGGTGCCCGTCTTCGACTCCTCTTCAGTCTTCTGGATGTTTCCGGGGAAAATAGGCACTTCAGGATTTGTGGGGTCCAATTCTGAGAATATTTCCAGAACAACTTTTCTGAAATAAAAAACAGCAGAAAACAGGGAAGTGGCACTTGGCATCTTGTTAATAGGTTAGTCCCGGAAAACGTGTAAAAATGCTATAAAGAACGGAGAAAACATGTAGCAATTGGCATAACATTATCATGGAGCATCAGAAATTATAGATACGTTGGAGACGTATCAGTCCTTATGGTACTTATGCTTATAGACGTATGCCTTTTTGTTTATGTAATGCTCCTGCTACTTTTCAAAGATGCATGTCTGCTATTTTTCATAGTTTTTGTGAAGAGATTGTGGAAGTTTTCAAGGACGATTTCTCCGTCTATGGAACTTCTTTTGATAATTGTTTGCACAACCTTGATAAAGTTTTGCAGAGATGTGAGGAAACTAATCTTGTTCTTAATTGGGAGAAATGCCACTTTATGGTGAATGAAGGAATTGTTCTTGGACATAAAATTTCTGAAAGAGGTATTGAGGTTGACAGAGCTAAAGTGGAAGCCATAGAGAAAATGCCCTATCCTAGGGATGCTAAAGGTATTCGTAGTGTTCTTGGTCATGCTGGGTTTTATAGGAGGTTTATTAAAGATTTCTCTAAAATATCAGAGCCTCTTACTAATCTTCTTTAAAAAGATGTACCATTTGTTTTTGATGATGATTGTAAGGAATCTTTTGAAACTTTAAGGAAGGCTTTAACTACTGCTCCTATTGTTCAACCACCTGATTGGAATTTTCCTTTTAAAATTATGTGTGATGTTAGTGATTTTGCTGTAGGTGTCGTTCTTGGACAACGCGTAGATAAGAAGTTGAATGTTATTCATTATGCTAGTAAGACTCTTGATGCTTCTCAAAATAATTATGCTACTACTGAAAAAGAGTTCTTACCTGTAGTTTTTGCATGTGATAAGTTTAGGCCTTATATTGTTGACTCAAAGGCTACTATTCATACTAATCATGCTGCTATTAGATATCTTATGGAAAAGAAAGATGCTAAGCCTAGGCTTATTAGATGGGTGTTGCTTTTACAAGAGTTTGGTTTGCATATTGTGGATAGGAAGGGTGCTGAAAATCATGTTGCTGATAACTTGTCTAGATTGGAAAACATTACTTTTGATCCTATTCCTGTTAATGATAGTTTTCCAAATGAACAGTTGGCTGCAATAAAGGTAAAATCCCAAGATAGTCCATGGTATGCTAATTATGCTAACTTTATTGTTTCAAAGTATTTGCCTCCAACATTTACAACTCAACAAAGAAGAAAATTCTTCTATGATTTGAGGCATTATTTTTGGGGTGACCCACATTTATATAAAGAAGGAGTAGATGGTATTATGAGAAGATGTGTTCCATATCATGAACAACGTGAAATATTGAAGAAGTGCCATGGTAGTTCTTATGGAGGACATCACGCTGGAGATAGAACCACACAGAAGGTTCTACAATCAGGTTTCTATTGGCCTACTATCTTTAAAGATGCACGTAAATTTATTTTTATCTTCTGATGAATGTCAAAGAGTAGGAAATATTTCTAGACGTAATGAAATGCCTATGAGTTATTCTCTTGTTATCGAACCTTTTGATTGTTGGGGATTTGACTTTATGGGTCATTTTCCTCCTTCGAATGGTTACACTCATATTCTTGTTGATGTTGATTATGTTACTAAGTGGGTAGAAGCTATACCTACTAAAAGTGTTGATGGTGAGACCTCTTTGAAAATGCTTAAATATATTATTTCCCCTAGGTTTGGTGTGCCTAGATATCGTATTACTGATGGAGGTTCTCATTTTATTCATGGTGGTTTTAGAAAGACCCTTGGTAATCATAGAATTGCCTCAGCTTATCATCCTCAAACCAGCGCGCAAGTAGAATTATCAACTAGGGAAATTAAATCTATCTTGCAAAAGACTGTTAATAAATCTAGGAAGAATTGGTCAGATAAGTTGAATGATGCTTTATGGGCTTATAGAACTGCTTATAAAAATCCTATGGGTATGTCTCCCTATGATATGGTTTATGGAAAAGCTTTTCTCTTGCCTTTAGAATTAGAACACAAAGCTTATTGAGGCAGTGAAATAATTAAACAAAGATTTTAAAATTGCTGGTAAGAAACGAATGCTTGATTTGAACCAATTAGATGAATGGAGATGTGAAGCTTATGAAAATGCCAAGCTCTTTAAATAGAAAGTTAAACAATGGCATGATAAAAGAATCCTTAAAAGCGAGTTTCATGTTGGTGAGAAAATTCTATTGTATCGGTCTCGTCTCAGATTTTTTGCAGGAAAATTACTCTCCCGATGGGAAGGACCTTATATTATTGAAGAAGTGTATCATTCGGGTGCAATCAAAATTGCTTCCCTTAGAGATAACACTACACAAGTGGTAAATGGGCAAAGACTCAAACATTATATTTTTGGGGATTCTACGATGAAGATGTTGATGTTATTCAAGTAATGAGTCCCGAGAAGTTCATTAGAGGGAAGATTCCAAAACCTACAGATTCTGTTTTGGAATAGGTAACAATTCTGTTAAGAAAAAGTTCGCGGAATACCTTTTCAGTCATAATTTATTGATTTTTGGAAAATATGAAAAATACCGAGCCGAAGAGGAGTTGGAGATGGTGCCCGGAGGCACCACACCACCTGGGGGCGTGGGCCCACCCTTGGCCACGCCACCCTATGGTGTGGGCGTCTCGGAGCCCCTCTCCGACTCGTTTTCGACCTAGACTTTCCTTTCGTTACGCATATTTTTGCTATATAACCCCCGGATCCCCCGAGGTCCGTATATCGCTTTCTCGTCGTGTTTCTGTTTCGAGTTGTTTCTGCCAGGTTACATCTTCAGATCTAGAGCCACAATGTCCTCTCCTGGATCTCCCCAAGAAAGTTTCTTTGAGAACGTCGTCAACCCATACATGGACGAGTTGAAGATGCATCCCAAGGAATTGCTGCTCAAAGATGGGGAGCTGCAGATTGAAGATGCTCGGGGCCCTAAAGGAGAAGGCAGTCTAGAGGCTAGGATGGAAGAGTTGGAGCAAGAAGTCTTTAGGTACAAGAAGATGGCAGAGCGTGAAGTTGAGATCATCCACAGGATAAAGATAGAACAGATCGCTGAGTACAAGAAGGAGACTTTGAAGCTTTGGGAGGAGATTTTCTCACTCACCAAGACCACCAACGATTTGCAATCACAACTCTATGATGTGCAGAATCAGAACTGTGAGTATGAGAACAAGTTTAAACGTATAAGCTCTACTGCTAGTTTCAGGATGTTGGAGACCAGGACATCATTTGTGGATGGAGAGTCTTTACCTTGGAAGTCTGATGATGAGAAGGATTCACCACTACCACCGAAGAATTGATTCGTCATCGGTATTGGCATCCCCTTGGCTTGTTCCAGGCTTGGGGGATTGCCACGTTATCACCTTTATCTTACACCCTTTTACCTTTTAGTAGAGCCATATCACGAGTAGAGAAAACATCATATAGGATGGTTTGCGGTATGGAAGTGTCACTCCTTAGTTGGTTATCATTGTATCCCTTGGTTTGAGTTGCCGTAATGAAATATTAATGAGAAGTTTCATCATCTACTTGTTTCACTTTATTTTAGTTTTCAATTTTTGTTATGCGATTGATCTTGTTATTAGTATTGGTATCAATGTTGGAGCTTCTAGATAATCTAGTTGGTTTTGGCAAACTTAGCATTGGTCAGTAGCAACAATTTGTTGAGACTTAAGTAGAAAAGAGGGAGTTGCATGTAGATATATTATTCCATGATCTTTATTTCTTGTTAGCTAATAAGCTTAGTATTCTCAAATAAGTTTGTTTGCACCTTCAAGGAATATTGCATGATTGACTTTATCATATATGTTTTTGTTTGTTTTACTTCGATTCTTATGCTTGCTACCCAACCTTGCTAGCCAAAAACCTGTACTGAGAGGTAATGCTTCTCGTGCATCCAAACCTTGAGCCCCGAAACCTTGCCATTTGTGTCAACCATACCTACCTATATGTGGTATTTCACCGCCAATCCAAGTAAATTGCTTGTGTGCTACCTTTAAACCTTCAAAATTGCACCTGTTTTGTGCTCCTATTTTAGCTCATGAGGACGCAAATAGAGAATCTTTATCTCACTTGTTGATTGAATTTCACACCCTGGACTAGTGGCTTCATCCGCTTATCCAAATGCTAGAAGAGTTGTCAGCGGGGTTCCCAGCCCCAAATAATAATACAATTTCTCTTCACTATTTTTGCCCCTAATTTATCAGTCAAAGCATAATTGTGTAAACAAAAGATAAAGAGGGATGACCTTCTATACCAGTTGCGTCCTTATATGGGAGCCGCTCTTGTGAAGTCTAGTTGGTTTGTGACGTACTGTATTTTCTGTTTACCATTCGTTGATATAAACATACACCTCTCAAAATTTAGACACTCCTCCATGGTTTGTGATTGTTGGCAGGCACCCGAGGATTCGGTTAGCCATGGTTTGTGTAAGAAAGGTTGGGAGGAGTGTCAACCTTTTATACCTCTGTTTTACAAAATAAAAACTCTAGCACATGAGTGATCAATGCTTCCCTTTGCGAAGGGTCTATCTTTTACATTTATGTTGAGTCAGTAAACCTACTTATTTCTGTGTTAAGCAAGCATTTGAGTTGTTGTGATTCATCGAGATACATGTTGATTTACTCAATGATGTTCTCTATTCTTCCTTGTTTCTGCAAATGCTTTTATCTGTGTGAATACCACTTTGAAAGTTACCAATGTTTGCAAAGAGGCTGTTATAATTGAGCATGATAAACTCTGCAATATAGCTCTAGTATAAAGACTCAGCCGATCGAAAGGTAAGTACATTGTTAATTGTTCTCTGACCAAGAACGAAGTTTGCCTTCACCAATTTTGATTTACCTTTTGCACCTTTGTTGTTCCTTTACTTGTTTCAAGTTTGATTATATGAGAGGAAGTTGTTGTCTAAAATGACTTGTTCTTTGTTAGATGTGATGCCTCTTGTCCGTATTTCATTTTATCGACACCTCACTCCATAAACCTGTAGTCATGTTTACCGAGTTCAGTTTCGCTTGGGGACAAGCGAGGTCTAAGCTTGGGGGAGTTGATACGCCCATTTTGCATCACCGTTTTATATTGTTATTTTTTGTTATTCATCGATATATTTCATGTTATGATGCATCGGTTATGTTATTTTATCTTATTTTGCATGTTTCATAATTTTTGGAGAATAAACACCGGAACCAGAAATCTGATGGAAAAAGTACCGTCAGGATACCCTATTTCAAAAGATCAGAAGAAGAGGGGGGACACCGGAGATGTCTTAGAAGTCCAAATGAGGGAGCTAGCCACGAGGAGAGACAGAGGGGGGCCACCAGGGGCCCACACCATGGGGTGGCGCGCCCCCCTTGGTCGCGCCGCCACATGGTGTGGCCACCCTGACCCACCTCTGGTCGATATTTTTCGCGTACTTGACCCCCAGGGAACCCTAAGCCCCAGACCATCATCGGAGAATTATTCCGCCGCCGCCTCGGGGCGGAAAACACCCGAGAGAGAAAAGCTCTCTGGCAGGGAGAAATATGCCAGGGAAATTCCTCTCCGGAGAGGGGAAATCATCACCATCGTCACCGTCATCGCTCCGGGCATCATCAAGATCGTCATCGTCGTCATCATCATCACCAGCACCATCACCCTCACCATCCACCGTCATCCCGTTGTAACAATTAGGGGCTCTATCGCTGTTTTACATTAGATCTCTCTTCCGGTGTGGATTACTTGTTAGTACTTGATGCTTGTGAGATTTACCGATGTTAGCACTTCTGATTATGATCCATATGATGTCTTGTGAGTAGTTCGTTTAGTTCTTGAGGACATGGGAGAAGTCATGATGTTAGTAGTGAAGTTATATTGAAGTAATATCTTTTGGTTCGGTATTTAAGTTGTGGCGCTATTCTTCTAGTGGTGTCATGTGAACGTCGACTACATGATACTTCACCTTTATGGGACTAGGAGGATGCATTGTGTATTTGGCTACTAATTGTGGGGTTTCCGGAGTGAGAGAAACCTAAGCCCCCGTTAGGAAACCAATGCACGAGGGAACGTAGAATCCTGGAGTTTTAAGGCTGTGGTTAGATTTATCTTAATAACTTTCTTGTATTTGCGGATGCTTGCGAGGGGTATAATCACAAGTATGTATTAGTCCTAGTTGGGCGGTGCATTAGCATAGGTTCACCCATACAACACTTCACGAACCAATGGTTATTAATCAACCGTAGCAAAGAGAAAGCACTTGACGAAATTCCCATGTGTCCTCGAGAACGTTTGGTAGTCATAAGTAATACAACCGGCTTGTCCTTTGCTCTCAAAAAGATTGGGCCACTCGCTGCAATATTATTTACTGCACTTTATTTAATCGCACTTTATTTATCTGCTATATCAAAAACCTCCAAAAACCCGTTTGCTAGTGTTTACAGTGAATCCTCTATCCAACCTGCTTGTCAACACCTTCTGGTCCTTGTTGGGTTCGACACTCTTATTTATCGAAAGTAATACGATACACCCCCTATACTTGTGGGTCATCAGGCCGCAAAGCAATCGACGACGTTTGCAGAGGCGAGGAGGGTGGAGGTGGAGGCGAGGAGGGTGGCGGCGGAGGAGAGGAGGGTGGAAGTTGAGGAAAAGAAGATGCAAATGGAGGAAACTACTCGCCGTCAAGAGTATGAGAGGAGCTTCATCTTATTTGACCCCGAGCAAAAGAATACGTCAAGCTTTGTCGTGAAGAGATCCTAGCTTAAAAAAGGATGAGTACCATGGGCTTTGGAAGCTTCAGTGCCATGGGAGCACCTCCACTTGGGGGCTTTGGAGGAAGCATGGGAGGACCAACCAGGGGCTTTGGAGGCATGAGAGCACCTCCAATAGGGGGCTTTGGAGCAAGTATGGGAGGACCAACCGATGACTTTGGAGGCATGAGTGGCATTGGTACCACGGGACGCGTGGTACCACCGCCAGGTCCATTCATGGCTTACTTGATGTCTCAAATGCTTTCTTCGAGTCTCACCGCCGAGCATCAAGACGAGGAAGATGACGATGATGTTGATGGCGACGAAGAAGAAGAAAAATAAATTTCTTGCTTCAAATTATTGTGTGAGCTTGTTCGTAACATGAACTATGTTGGGTTAGGTATTGAACCACGTGGTTGTTTTGTTTTTAAATTATGAAGATACAGTATGTTAAAAATTATGCATTTTGCTATGTTTGAAGACCGTCGGCTGGACGCGCGTCTCGTTTTTGCGCGTCTGCATTTCTGCTCTGCGCTGCGCGCGCTGAAAACGGCGCAAGGTATGGCATGACCGAAATGTCCAGGGCGAGAAATTCGCGCTTTGCTCTAAATTATTGGGCGTCCGCTGGAGCACCGTTTCTCACATCTCCAGTTTTTTTACTAGCAACCCCAGTCCGTCCGTAGGTGACGGTTCCGTTTTTTACGCTCTGGCGATCGCGAGGCGATTGCGAGAGCTGGTTAGGGTTCTTCGTTTTCGTTTCCCTCCCAGGGTGATCACGCCGCCGCTGGGATCCGAGTCCGGCTGGAAGTAATCGTCCCTGGCTGTTCCGAGTAGGCGATCTCCGCCTGTTCGCCGTACGTTCCAATCACGTTCCCCGCCTACCACCATAAAACCCTTCGCGATTGCTAGGGATCGTGACTGTAATACAACCCAACCTAGACCACCCGTTCGTGAAGGAGGAGGAGAGTACTTGAGCCACGATGGAAAACATGGAAGGACTGCTGAGGAACCTACGTTTGTCGGAAGAGGAACAGAAGGGGGTGAAGATCGACATGGAGTCAGGGAAGAAAGTCTGTGATCTGGTGTCAAAGGCGTTGGGGAAGGTGCTCTCGGACAAACCAATCTTTGTGGAAGGGCTGGAAAATTTACTTGGGAGGGTTTGGTGCCCGTTGAAGGGTATCAGATGCAGATCGATGGGTGGAAACATCTTCCTCATCACGTTCCTGCAAGATTCGGGCCTGAGGAAAGCTATGAGTGTAGGACCGTGGATGGTTAATAATGATCTGATGATCTTGGAAGAATATGACCCCAAGAGGAGAATTGAGGAGTATGCCTTTGATCAAATTCCAATATGGATCAGAGTGTTTCGGCTGCCGCTTGGCTCAATGAATCGAGCAAATGGGGATTTAATTGGGAGTAGCATGGGTGAATGCCTGGAAGTCGATGTGGGGGGAGATGATTGTGCGGAGGGGGAGTTTCTGAGGGTAAGAGTGAAAATAGATATCAAAAAAACCCTCATGAGGGGAAAGATGCTGAACCTAGGGGAAGATGGAGGTGATAGCTGGTGTCCTTTTGAATATGAATATCTTCCCGAGTTCTGTTACACTTGTGGGATAATTGGTCATGATGAGAGAAGCTGCAAAACAAAGTTAGCCCGGGGAGAGAAGCAGCAGTATGGACGTTGGCTGAGAGCCTTCATGAGTTCGAATAAACAAGGGCCGGATGGAAGAAGATGGGGTTACAACAGGGGAGGGAGTAGTAATTGGAGTGGAGGGATTGCATCAAGGGAGAAAAAATCGGGTAGTGATAGTCAATCCTGGAGGAAGAACTCCGACGGTTTGGAGGGGGATGGAAGTAAAACCAAGTTGCTAAAAGAAAATTCGGAAGAGGTCACCTCACCGTTGAAGGTTTCTTCAGTGAGAAAGGAGCAGGGGCCACAGAAGAAACTCTCTTTTACTAGTATGTTTTCTGATCAGGAAAAGCAGATGGAGGGAAGGAAGAATCCGGAGGATACCGAAAAAAACGTTGAAAGGAGGGAAGACAAGAGGTCCGAAACAGCCCAACCAATGCATGGAGGCGGAGACGTGGCCCAACCTGAGCCAATGCATGTGACCTCTCTCACGTTGGTGGAAGATGTGACTGGGAAGCAGGTGCAAAAAAACACCAAAAAAGTTTAAAAGGCAGGCTAGGAAATCAGGGTCAGAGAAAGTGGAGAGAAGCACAAATGTGGGGGCTAAGAGAGATGCTAACCAGATGGACATAGATACAGAGGTGGAAGTGAAAAATAAAAAAGGCTAAGGGTGACAAAGTCGTAACAAATATTGGAGCGGGGCTGTCGGAACAGCCCCGCGTGTCTCAATGAGAATTGGGGCTTGCAATTGCCGGGGTTTGGGGAATGGCCCGGCAATTGACGCTCTTCTGGAATTCCAGAGGAAGGTGGACCCTGACATCCTCTTTCTGTCCGAAACAAAATTGGATAGTGAGAGCATTGACTGGCTGAGGTGGAAGCTTGGTTTAATTGGGCTACGTGTGAAGGACTGTCAAGGACAGAGTGGGGGTTTGGCCCTGTTTTGGAGAAGCAACATCAATCTCAAAGCAGGACATGTGTCAAAGTACCATATTGACGCAGAGATCACGGAATCGGATGGCTTTAAGTGGAGGTTCACAGGCATCTACGGTGAGCCTAGATTGGAGGACAGAGAAGCAACTTGGAGATTGCTTAGAACCATCAAGCATCACAGCAATCTGCCTTGGTTGTATGCGGGTGATTTCAACGAGATTTTGTTCCAAAGTGAGAAGGAGGGTGGGGTGGCTCGACCCCAAGTTTATATGGATCGGTTTAAGCATGCACTGGAGGACTGCAACTTGCATGACTTAGGGTTCATGGGTGATCCTTTCACCTGGCGAAATAATAGCAGGGACGCCGGGACGTACATACGTGAACGGTTGGATAGAGAGGTGGCGTGCCCGGAGTGGTGCAACCGTTTCCCAGGTTACAGAGTTGACAATGCTGATTACAGAAGGTCGGATCATAGACCACTGGTGATTCACTTAAATCACGATAGTGGAAATAATAAGGGTGGCAGGAGGGAGAGAGGGGGTTTCAGATTCGAGGCGAATTGGATCAGCGAGGACATGTGTGGAACTATTGTCGAAAATGCTTGGGGAAGGGAGAGCACTAATCCCCTCGTGTCGACTTCTGCTGCGTTGAGAGGGGTGGCGAGTGATCTGAAGGATTGGAGCAAAACATGCTTGGGAAATTTGGAGCAGCGGATAGCACGGTTGAAGAGGGAAGTGGAGATGTGTAGGCGTAAGGCAATCTCGCAAGTCGAGGTTAACAGAGAACATATGCTGCGGTACAAACTTGAGAAATTGGAAGAACAACGTAATATGTATTGGAAGCAAAGGTCCCATGTTGAATGGCTTTCGAAGGGCGACAGGAACACAAAATATTTCCACTCCTATGCATCTGCAAGGAAGAAAACTAATATGATCAAAAAGCTGAAAACGGATGATGGAGGCGAAGTGGTAGAAGAGGAGGAGATGGGGGCGGTGATTACTAACTATTTTCGAAATCTCTTCACCTCTGTTTCAGGTACCCGTATGCAGGAGTTGCTCCGGGAGGTGACCCCGCACGTCACTCCGGAGATGAATAACTCGCTTACTAAGCCCTTTACTCCGGAGGAAGTGAGAATGGCTCTTGATGGCATCGGTGATCTCAAAGCACCCGGTCCGGATGGCCTACCGGCTTTATTCTACAAGACCTATTGGCATCCGATTGGGGAGAAAGTAACTATGGAAGTGATAAATGCGCTGAATGGAGGGGACATCCCGGATGATTGGAACGATACTTGTGTAGTGTTGATTCCGAAAGTGAAGAATCCAGAGAGGCTGAAGGACCTACGCCCCATTAGCCTCTGTAACGTCATCTACAAATTGGTTTCTAAGGTCTTGGCAAACAGATTAAAGCACCTGCTGAAAGTGCATTCTTGATATCTCACGGTTTTGTGTGTTTGTTAACAACATAAAGAAGTTGCTAACCGTATACGCTATTTTGTTAAAAGGTTGGTCCTAAATCAGCACGTATACGGTGTCAAAGAAATGGTGAAGAATTCGAAGATCAATGGAACTTTTCTGGCCTTCTACAGAGTTTCAAAGGAAAGGCCGGAAAATTCCGGGCATCCAGAATGGTTCCAGATTATTCCGGCCACTATGGGAAATTGCTCTGTTGCAATCCGGAATATTCCGGAACTTTCCGGCAGCCGGAATTTTCCGGGTCCATTCCGGCCACAACGGGGAATTGTTCTGTTGGCATCCGGAATATTCCGGGAGCCATTCCGGCCACAATGGCGAATTGTTCGGGTGGCATCCGGATTGCTCCGGAATATTCCGGGGGTCCGGAAAATTCCGGACCATTCCGGGCTGGTCGAAATCTGGCCCAAAAACGGCTAGTTTTCTTGGAGGCTATATATAGAGCTTCACTTCTCTCTCCAAGGGTTAGCTCTTCCCAGCATTGAAGACACCATTAATGGAGCTCACCCACTAGCAAGATCTCCCTCCTCCTCCACCCAAACTCGTTGATTCTTTGAGGATTGAAGGAGGACCACCGGATCTACATCTTCACCAACCCGTTCTTCATTTCCCCCTCTCTAGCTCGAGGGATCTTGCCTAGGGTTTCCTCTTGTGGAGAACCTAGGCTTCTTGTTTCTTGTTGGTGATTCAAGAAGGTTTGGGAGCCCCCAATTAAGTTGTGGGTGTGTGCCCCAAGTGGTTTGTAAAGGATTTGATCCCCGCCTCAAAGGGGTTCTATAGTGGAAGGTGAACTAGGCCTTTGTGGCGAAGTTCATCGGAGATTAAGGTGAAGCCTTAGTGGCGTTGAGTAGGCCTTTGTGGCGAGCTCACACCTCTCCAACGAGACGTACTCCCCTAAAAAGGAGGAACTCGGAAATACATCGTGTCTCCGTGTGCTTCCATTGGTTTCCTCGTTCCTCCCTACCTTTACTTACTTGTACTTGTTGCATTGTTTGCTTGTATTGTCATATAGGTAAATTCATCACTAGTTGCACTATCTAGAGAATTTACCCTTCTTGTCAAGCCTAAATTTGAGAAAAATTAAAATTTGCCGTAGCACCTATTCACCCCCCCTCTAGGTGCCCATACTATACTTTCAATTGGTATCAGAGCCTCGGCTCTTCTATCGGGCTTAACCGCCTAAGAGTTTAAGTATGGGTGATGAGGATGACGCTCCGTCCGAAGGAAATGTGTCCATGAATGATCTCAATGCTTTGAGAGAATCATTGACCTCATCCATAGACACTAAATTTGAGGAGTTGCGTCTACTCATGACAACACTCCTCAAAGCCAAGGAACCGGAGGTGGTCGACTCATCCCCTCCGGAAACGGAGGGTGCCAAGATTGGGGTTGATGGTGAACCACCTAAAACTGCTTCCGCCGAACAATCCGCTAAGAAGGGTGTGAATGGAAAGGAAGGATATCATGCCGTTGAAGGCCATTATTCTCCCGATCCTCCCATCCCTTTTACTCATATAATTCCTAGGGGAGATCCACCTAAAATTGATGCATATTCTTTTCGTGAATGGCAATACTACATGGAGACTCACTTGAACTCTTCTTGTATAGATCTTTGGAGAATCACTCGTGATGGATACAAGCCATATGATCCCAAGAATCTCACAAGAAGAGAGGTTGTAGATTGCCAACTCAATTACACCGCTTTGTCCATCCTTCATCAAGCCGTGGGCCCCAATCACATGCCGCATCTTCAACACTTCTCCACCGCCAAAGAGACTTGGGATGCCCTTGTCGTCATGTTTGTTGGGAATGAAAGCATGCAAAGAAATCGCTATGACACCTTGACCAATGAGGCCGAAGGATTCTTCATGCGGGATGGAGAAGATCACGTTGACATGTATCGGAGGCTCAAATCTCTTGCCACCGCCTTCTCTAATGCGGGTGCAACACATATTGATGATACTTGGATCAAGAGGAAGTTCATAATTGCCGTGATGCCTTTCGAGGGCACGGATATGAAGATCATTCAAGGGAGACATGATTTCTCCACCATGACCTCTACCCAAGTCATGCAAGAGTTGAGCTCCTACAAAGTGCAAACCAAGAATGCTCTTGACAACCGTGCTAGGGCCATTGGAATGCATCAAGGAGCTTCCGTTGCTTTGAAGGCCAAGGTGTTGACGAGAGAAGTTGAGAATGATGAAGATGGTGAAGAAGCATTGCCTCCATTGAAGGAACAAGAATATGATCCCGTTCTAAAGGATCTAATAGCTCTCACCGTGCAAAAGTTTTGGAACAATCCCCCAAAAGGCAAGAAGTTTGTCGAGGAGAAGACCAAGTCTCGTTATGGTAATGATGGGGCTCAAAAAGTGAGATCTTGCTTCAATTGCCAAGACAAGTACCACTTCATTGCGGAATGCCCATATGAGAATAGAGAAAACCATAGTGGCAAGCTCATCCGCAAGGACAAGTCCAAGGTTGAATACAAGAAACCTCATTTCAAGAAGAAACCTTTCAACAAGAAGACTCCTACCAAGTTTGTGCTCTTGACTCAAGAGGAGTATGATTCCGGGAGTGATGAAGAAGAAGAAACAACAAGTGAAGTGGCCGCTCTAGCTATTGCTTCCACTCCATCCTCGTCATCTCTCTTTGAATCCCCCAATGAAAATCTTCCTCAACGCAATGCCAAGTGCTTCATGGCTAAGGCCACGGAGGTATCATCTTCTCCTAACTCTAAGACCCCTAGTGAACTAGAACATATTGCTTGTCTTAGAGAAGAAGAGGAAAGAGCCTCCTTGGACCGTTTTATGTCTAACATGCAAGGGGAGACCAAGAAGTACTTTGAGCATCTCATGAGGCAATTGGGAGAGGCCCAAGAGGCCCTTGAGAAGAAAGGTGAGATTGAGAGAAGGGATGCGGATGAAATTGCATCTCTCTCAATGACTCTTGAAGAAGAGCATGATGGTAGAGTTTCTCTAGAGGATGAACTTGAAACTATTGAAACCACTCATAATGAACTTGTCTCTAAAATCATTAAGGAACGTGATCTTGCTATTGCTAAATATAAAAAGGCTAAAAAGGATAAAGTAGAGTTTGGGGTTGGTCATGGTAAACTAACCGAGGAGTTTGAGAACCTAACCATTGCTCACAAAGCTTTGGAAAGCCAACACTCATCCCTCAAAGAGTTGCATGAACAACTTCAAACTCAACTTACTCAAGCTAACCATCCTAGCACTTCTACTTCTTCTTGTGATCATGCAAATATTATTGAAGAAAATGCTAGGTTGAAGGATGAGCTAGCAAGGCTCAAGGGCAAAAGCACTCAAGTTGAAAAGGTGGTGCTTGCCACCCCACAAGTGGTTGCCTCTAGCACTAATGCGGTCATTTCTAGACCACAAGTGAGTGCTCCAAGGCAACAAGTGGGCAAGCAAGGTCTTGGCTATGTAGCTAAGAAAAGGAACAAGAAGAAGAAGAACAAGAAGAAGAACATACATGGAGCTTCGAGTGGTAGTGTCATGAGGGACAACACTACTCGTAGCTCCTCCGCGGGAACTAACAACCCACACCATTTCTTATATGTTGATTATTATGGTGTTGTGCAAGCTAAATATGTTGGTCCAATTGAGGGTTTTATTGACTACACTATATGGGTTCCAAAGACCCTTGTTGCTAACATGAAGGGACCCAACTTGGGTCCTAACTCTAGTCAATGATCTCTTGCAGGACTATGCTTCCGGTGGGGCTAAATGGATTCTTGATAGTGGATGCACTAATCATATGACCGGAAGCAAAGAACTTGTGACGGAGTTGCAACCAAATGACATCCAAGCAACCGTCACCTATGGGGACTCGTCCAAGTCTAAGGTATCCGGATTTGGCAAGGTTGTGGTGGCTCCCGATATCACTATCGTGAACGTCATGCTTGTCGAATCCCTTGGTTACAATTTACTTTCCGTCCGTTCTCTTAGTAAGATGGGTCTTTCCGTCTTCTTTGATGGTGATATTGTGGTCCTTTTGAGAAGCAAGACTCTTGACGTCGTTCACGTGGGACATGTTGAAAACGAGTTGTATGTGGTGTACTTTTCGAAGTCAACCAACACTCAAGCAATGTGTCTCTTCGGGAAGGCGGACTTGGGATGGTTGTGGCATCGCCGCCTATCCCATGTCAACATGAGAACTTTGCAAAGTCTTCACAAAAGTGGCCTTATTGTTGGACTAAAAGAAAATGTTTCCTTTGCAAAGGATCGCGTTTGTAGGTCGTGTGTTGAAGGGAAGATGCATGACATTGTGCACAAGGCCAAGACTATTATCTCATCAAAGAGGATCTTGGAGCTTCTCCATGTTGATTGTCGCACCCTGATTTCTAGGGGATACTCACCGTACGAACTGGATAGCAGATGCTTGGATTATGGGGCATAACTGCTCCCACGTCCCAGCTTCCTGGTAGGCCTGCGCTTAGGCGCGACAACACAAGCCCTGCTATTCCATCGTCGATGTAAACTATCCACCAGAGATCAAAGGCACTTCCGTCGACGTACTTCAAACCATACACACATGGTACGTCAACGGCGTTTAACAAGGGATATCACAACAGATCTCTACGACACAAAAGATTGAAATAAGGTGCAAATAGCTCTCATTAGAGCAGAGATAGCAAATACAATCATTCAGAGGACACATGTCCCAACAATACATCATTACAATACAGCGGAAGCATTCAACATGTCTGAGTACAGACAAGAACCAAATAGGCCTAAGAGGCCGGAAACAAATAGACGGAGCCCATCCACGAAGCCTCGGATCCTGCCCGGGTCCGCTATCTACTCGTCAGCAGCCTCGTCATACTCCACGTAGTAGCCACCATGTGGATCCTCGGAAACGTCGTCTGCGTAAACCACAGCCCCAAAGGGGGTCAGTACATAAACGTACTGGCAAGCCAGACTCACAGTTCACCAAAGTGTAGCCCGTCAACACCAAGCACAGATGCTTTGGGTTCAACGGAAAGAAGGAGATATAAAAGGTGCTGCAACTGGCTGCGCTAACCAACTACAGAGATTCTACCACTTCCGACTAACAGAAAGGAGATAAGATCGAGGATTGTAACCAACTGAAAGATAGCTTCAAACAAACCCATCCTGGATCTCGCCCCTTATCCAAAGAAGCAATCCGAGGATAACTCACACAGTTGTATTAAAGGTGAATCAAGTTATTGTGTCATCAACCTATTACTAGTCAAGTTATTAATCATTGGGTGTAACATGTTGGATCATTATGTTTAAGTTGTCCTGAGTACTTGTTAGCCAGTACTTTCACCAAGTAATCCATAACCGCGGAAAACACGGCTTCTCGAGAAGATTATCCCTGCAGGGTTGCACCAATTTGGCCGTACACTCATGAATATCCCGCCAGATGGGATGCCTCCCACCAAGCGGGGCACTCAACACAACCAACCATTCCTCGCATCAAGCCCAAAGCACCTTGGGCGCACGGCTAATCGAGCCCAGAAGAAAATGGACCCTCATAGCACTCTAAGAACGTGTCCCCCTATATGCCGACTACGAAAGTTCCACCCTGGCCTGGGCTCGCAAAAACATGCATGCGGCAAATGGAAAACACGAACTAAATGAGGCGATTTGGACGAGATGCGAATCAGGTCAAGTTGAGGGGGGCGCCCATACTCGCTTCCCAAATGCGGGTAGTGCGCTCATCATGGATCAGTAGACAAGACCCTTTTCCTATTAGGGTCGACACTAGCAGGCTTCAAAACCTCTCATGGGCCTCCTGCCGGTGCCTTATCATCAAATTTATTATTAATAGTAACATTAGCATGATTGATTGATTAAACATCGAGCCCCCACAACGTAATAGATATAGTAACAGAAAATAACGGATAACAGACTCGAGCAAAGCAACCTAAGCATGCTAGTAAGACTCTGGCTCAACCAATGGTTGTAGGAAGGGAGATGAGGCAATATCAGGGTTAAGGGATTCATGTGATGGGTTCGTAACAGAACAACTACTACTAAGGCTAGCAGAAAAGAACAACGGAAAGTATCGGTAATCGATGTTGAAAGGAACACAGTGGTTCATGTGAGTGATAACTTGCCTGCAAAACCCAGTAGCCTGGTACTGAGCTAACTCCTTAGAAGGGGTGTCGTAAGTATCGTCGGTCTCCACGTCGTCGTGTATCCGAGAAGAAGCAAACAAACATTGCAGAAAGATAAGCAATCATTATCATGGCATAGTGCACAATCAAACATGATGCATGACAAGTTTAATAGTGGCATCAAAGTAACTAGTTGACAAGGTAGAACAATTTAAATGGACCCATGTGCAAGGGTTGCACATGGAAAGATCCATTGAAAATAAGTAGAAACAATGATTCAACATTAGTTACTAGGTGAGAGTTGTTAGCATGATGCATGCATGATGATGATAACAAAATAACAACAAATAACAAGAGTGGAATCAATTGAAAGGAGTAGAACAAGTTTGGAAAACATTGATTGGTTTGGAAGCTTTTGGTTACTTAAACATGGCACACAAGTAATGTTGTTATCACCAATTTAAAGTGTGCAAAACAATTTACAAATTTTATATTTGGAAAGGTTATCAAATTTTAGTTGGATTACATGTTTCACAATTTGAAATTGGACTTTGGATTATTTAGTTATGAATTAAACAATATTAAACAATTTTTTAATTGCATTAAACAAGATTTAAATTGTTTAGGCAATTTTAATTATTCAAAACAGAAAACAAAAATTATATTTGCAAAGGTGAGATGAAATGGTATGGAAAACATATTTTATTTGCCCTATTTGGAATTGGTATGAATTAGTTATGAATTATTACAATTTGCATTTGAATTATTCAAATTTGAGTTTTAAATGCATTTTGCAATTTCAAAACAGTAAACAAATGGATTATTTGGAAAGGTTATGAAATTTTGAACAGAAAACATATAAAGGTTTTATTTATTGGATTTACATATTAAAAGTTATTGATTTTTGAAGTTTGGTATTGATTCTGCCATTTAAATTGATTTAGCAATTTAACAGAAACGTGCAAAACAGATTTACACCGCACTGGAACCCTACCCAGACACTGCAGGGGGGCCCAGGGAACCATGCGCTTGCGTGGCATCCAGAGTGGCTGACAGGGGGCCCTCCCTGTCAGCGCCTGGGAGCAAAATGTGGGAGAAAATACCCCGAGCGAGGCCAGGGGTCGAACCCTGGACCTCCTCCTCGCGCTGCTGTGCGCTAACCAGTGGGGTGGAAACGTGTGCTTGTCAGTAAGACACGCGCGTTGAGGAAGATGTTACCATCCAGCTAACTGAACTTGTTAACTGCAACTCGCGCAGGAACAGAGGTTCAGGTACTCGCTGGCCGGCGACGAGATCCCGCAGGCAACGCTGCCGTGCTCCGCTGTGGGGACAAAGGAACGTGTGCGTGCGCTGATTCGACCTGTGCAGAACCGGAGAGGGAGGAGGGAGCGTAACGGTGGAGCTCACCTCCGGCTGGAGTCGAGCAGAGGCTCGAAGAAGGGAGGCCGACGGCGATCGGAGGACGGCGGCGGCGTTGCAGGTTTCCTCGGGCTCCACCGAAAGGTCGAGGAGGTAGGTGGCACCGAGTGCTTCTCGTTCCCGTGGCTAGCGAGCGATGCTAGCCATCGGAGACGGCGGTCGCCGGTGGGGTGCAGAGATTTGGCGGCGGAATTCAGAGGTTGGGCTTGTGAGATTCAGAGTGGTCGCGGCAGCGAGAGAGAAAAGGGATCGGCGGCGGCGTTGCAGGGTAGGTAGGATCTAGGGTTGGCGCAGGGCCCTAGGGTTGTTATAGGGCAGCACGGACGTCGAAGGCCGTCCGCGGCGCTCTCCCGCCGACGTGGAGGCACGGATGAGCTGCCGTACCTATGGAAGACGACAGAAAGATCCACGAAGCGGTACGCGCTAGCTAGGGTGGGCTGGGCTGGCGCGCTGTAGTGTTAGGTGGGTTTGGGCTAGGTTAGAAAAGGTTAGCTGCCGCCCGGATGCTTTTTGTTATTTTTGTTTCTCCTGTTTTTTTTTTGTAGGTTTGCTTTTGGAAGAAATAGTTAGGTTTTTAGTTAATAAAAATTACAGAAAAATTAGTTTAGCATTGTTATGTGATTAGAAACCATATTGTAAGATTGGATTTCAAAAATTGAGTTTTAACATGATAGTTTGTATAGAACCCAAATTAGAGGAAATTTCATGTTAATAAACCATTAATAAAACATGCATTTAAATAGGGTCACCCCTAGGGTTTTTGGAATGAATTAGAAGGTACAAAAGTGGGGTGAATTTTTATGGTTTCAAATAAGTACTGTCTTTAAAGGATTGGTTTGAGATGGAAAATGATTTAGTAGTTAATGATTTAATTAATTGATTTGATAATTGGTTTGATTAAAGCAACAATTTGAGAAGTGAAAAACAAGGAATAAAAGGGTTGTTTTTATTTGTTATTTTGGTTCCAATAGTTGTAACAGAGCAAGTATGAAAACATTGTTTGAAAAAGGTTTGAATTTGAGTTGTGAAAACAGTGGAAAACAAATTGAATTTGAAAAGAGTTTGATTATTGGATGCATTTTTATAGAAATAAAACAATAGTTTGGAATCACACTCTAATAGAAACAAACAATTGTTTTATTTTGAAATATCTTTTTAGAATTGTAACATCACAAGGATGAAACAAAAGGTTTGAAATTTGAGTTGAAATTCAAATAGAAAACAAAGGAAAACAAATGAAAACAGTTGGAAAACAAATGAAAACAGAGAAAAACAAATGGAAAACAAACAAAACAATTGCAATCAACATGATGCCATGATGCAAAACATAAAATAACAGAGAGCAAAACATTCTAAAGGCTATTTTTCAGACTTGGGATGTTACAAAACGCCCCCCCTTGAAGGAATCGCGCCCCGAGATTCCTACTGAGAAAAGAAAAGGTCCGGAAACTTCTTGGGAAGATCCACTTGAGCTGTGACACGTGAAACACATCGTGCACAGTGGATAGACGTCAGGGAATTTGGAAACCACCGGAACATTTCAAGTAAAGGAAGAGGTTTTGCATTGAGGGTGTATAGCTGGATAGAATTTTTTTGCATTTGGAGAATAGACTATCTGTAATAAGGTTGAAACAGAGTTATTGACATCAATGGAACACCAAGGATGACATCAATGTCAGAATCATCAACATGAGAGTAACGAGGAATATGTGGCCTCTCATTAGAATTGGATTGTTCTTACTTATCTTGGAAGTCAGCATTTGAGATCCCGGGGAGTGAACAGAGTTTTGATTGCTTAGTGGAACCAGAATTGGGTTGTATGTTGTGGAAAAGATTGTTGGCACAAAGGAATGTGATGCTCCGGTATCAAATAACACTTTAACTGGATAAGAGTTTACGAGGAAGTTTTGATTAGACGCCGGTAGAAGAATTGAATTGGAAAATAACAACAAGATCTCAACGGACGAAAGGTTCTTTAAAAGAACAGGATATTGAAGCAACACCGGGGAAAACGAGAACAAAACTCCTGAGGTACTACGGAAAACCCATCCGGGCTTCTAAAGGATCAATATCTACTGCTTAAGGAATAGAGGATTTTCTTCCGGGGCTTACACGCCTCCGTTCTCAATCATGAGTAGGCAACATGATAAATCACGTCACAACCACCTCCATTCCTATGGTCTAGTAGATATAACCATCCTAGAGAAACCAGGATTCGTGAAATCCTAATTTGAAAGTTTAGATGAGAAGGGAAAAATCAACGTTACACTTCCTTACCAGAAAAAGGGAGGGTGGGTGGTGAAAGAAGAAAAAAGAACAGAATTCCTACTCTCACGTTTCATTTTTCCTATATAGCTACAAAATAGTTTCTAGACTCAACTGCGACCAGTAAAAAGGGATCCTATAGGCAGACTGGCTCTGATACCATTTGTCGCACCCTGATTTCTAGGGGATACTCACCGTACGAACTGGATAGCAGATGCTTGGATTATGGGGCATAACTGCTCCCACGTCCCAGCTTCCTGGTAGGCCTGCGCTTAGGCGCGACAACACAAGCCCTGCTATTCCATCGTCGATGTAAACTATCCACCAGAGATCAAAGGCACTTCCGTCGACGTACTTCAAACCATACACACATGGTACGTCAACGGCGTTTAACAAGGGATATCACAACAGATCTCTACGACACAAAAGATTGAAATAAGGTGCAAATAGCTCTCATTAGAGCAGAGATAGCAAATACAATCATTCAGAGGACACATGTCCCAACAATACATCATTACAATACAGCGGAAGCATTCAACATGTCTGAGTACAGACAAGAACCAAATAGGCCTAAGAGGCCGGAAACAAATAGACGGAGCCCATCCACGAAGCCTCGGATCCTGCCCGGGTCCGCTATCTACTCGTCAGCAGCCTCGTCATACTCCACGTAGTAGCCACCATGTGGATCCTCGGAAACGTCGTCTGCGTAAACCACAGCCCCAAAGGGGGTCAGTACATAAACGTACTGGCAAGCCAGACTCACAGTTCACCAAAGTGTAGCCCGTCAACACCAAGCACAGATGCTTTGGGTTCAACGGAAAGAAGGAGATATAAAAGGTGCTGCAACTGGCTGCGCTAACCAACTACAGAGATTCTACCACTTCCGACTAACAGAAAGGAGATAAGATCGAGGATTGTAACCAACTGAAAGATAGCTTCAAACAAACCCATCCTGGATCTCGCCCCTTATCCAAAGAAGCAATCCGAGGATAACTCACACAGTTGTATTAAAGGTGAATCAAGTTATTGTGTCATCAACCTATTACTAGTCAAGTTATTAATCATTGGGTGTAACATGTTGGATCATTATGTTTAAGTTGTCCTGAGTACTTGTTAGCCAGTACTTTCACCAAGTAATCCATAACCGCGGAAAACACGGCTTCTCGAGAAGATTATCCCTGCAGGGTTGCACCAATTTGGCCGTACACTCATGAATATCCCGCCAGATGGGATGCCTCCCACCAAGCGGGGCACTCAACACAACCAACCATTCCTCGCATCAAGCCCAAAGCACCTTGGGCGCACGGCTAATCGAGCCCAGAAGAAAATGGACCCTCATAGCACTCTAAGAACGTGTCCCCCTATATGCCGACTACGAAAGTTCCACCCTGGCCTGGGCTCGCAAAAACATGCATGCGGCAAATGGAAAACACGAACTAAATGAGGCGATTTGGACGAGATGCGAATCAGGTCAAGTTGAGGGGGGCGCCCATACTCGCTTCCCAAATGCGGGTAGTGCGCTCATCATGGATCAGTAGACAAGACCCTTTTCCTATTAGGGTCGACACTAGCAGGCTTCAAAACCTCTCATGGGCCTCCTGCCGGTGCCTTATCATCAAATTTATTATTAATAGTAACATTAGCATGATTGATTGATTAAACATCGAGCCCCCACAACGTAATAGATATAGTAACAGAAAGTAACGGATAACAGACTCGAGCAAAGCAACCTAAGCATGCTAGTAAGACTCTGGCTCAACCAATGGTTGTAGGAAGGGAGATGAGGCAATATCAGGGTTAAGGGATTCATGTGATGGGTTCGTAACAGAACAACTACTACTAAGGCTAGCAGAAAAGAACAACGGAAAGTATCGGTAATCGATGTTGAAAGGAACACAGTGGTTCATGTGAGTGATAACTTGCCTGCAAAACCCAGTAGCCTGGTACTGAGCTAACTCCTTAGAAGGGGTGTCGTAAGTATCGTCGGTCTCCACGTCGTCGTGTATCCGAGAAGAAGCAAACAAACATTGCAGAAAGATAAGCAATCATTATCATGGCATAGTGCACAATCAAACATGATGCATGACAAGTTTAATAGTGGCATCAAAGTAACTAGTTGACAAGGTAGAACAATTTAAATGGACCCATGTGCAAGGGTTGCACATGGAAAGATCCATTGAAAATAAGTAGAAACAATGATTCAACATTAGTTACTAGGTGAGAGTTGTTAGCATGATGCATGCATGATGATGATAACAAAATAACAACAAATAACAAGAGTGGAATCAATTGAAAGGAGTAGAACAAGTTTGGAAAACATTGATTGGTTTGGAAGCTTTTGGTTACTTAAACATGGCACACAAGTAATGTTGTTATCACCAATTTAAAGTGTGCAAAACAATTTACAAATTTTATATTTGGAAAGGTTATCAAATTTTAGTTGGATTACATGTTTCACAATTTGAAATTGGACTTTGGATTATTTAGTTATGAATTAAACAATATTAAACAATTTTTTAATTGCATTAAACAAGATTTAAATTGTTTAGGCAATTTTAATTATTCAAAACAGAAAACAAAAATTATATTTGCAAAGGTGAGATGAAATGGTATGGAAAACATATTTTATTTGCCCTATTTGGAATTGGTATGAATTAGTTATGAATTATTACAATTTGCATTTGAATTATTCAAATTTGAGTTTTAAATGCATTTTGCAATTTCAAAACAGTAAACAAATGGATTATTTGGAAAGGTTATGAAATTTTGAACAGAAAACATATAAAGGTTTTATTTATTGGATTTACATATTAAAAGTTATTGATTTTTGAAGTTTGGTATTGATTCTGCCATTTAAATTGATTTAGCAATTTAACAGAAACGTGCAAAACAGATTTACACCGCACTGGAACCCTACCCAGACACTGCAGGGGGGCCCAGGGAACCATGCGCTTGCGTGGCATCCAGAGTGGCTGACAGGGGGCCCTCCCTGTCAGCGCCTGGGAGCAAAATGTGGGAGAAAATACCCCGAGCGAGGCCAGGGGTCGAACCCTGGACCTCCTCCTCACGCTGCTGTGCGCTAACCAGTGGGGTGGAAACGTGTGCTTGTCAGTAAGACACGCGCGTTGAGGAAGATGTTACCATCCAGCTAACTGAACTTGTTAACTGCAACTCGCGCAGGAACAGAGGTTCAGGTACTCGCTGGCCGGCGACGAGATCCCGCAGGCAACGCTGCCGTGCTCCGCTGTGGGGACAAAGGAACGTGTGCGTGCGCTGATTCGACCTGTGCAGAACCGGAGAGGGAGGAGGGAGCGTAACGGTGGAGCTCACCTCCGGCTGGAGTCGAGCAGAGGCTCGAAGAAGGGAGGCCGACGGCGATCGGAGGACGGCGGCGGCGTTGCAGGTTTCCTCGGGCTCCACCGAAAGGTCGAGGAGGTAGGTGGCACCGAGTGCTTCTCGTTCCCGTGGCTAGCGAGCGATGCTAGCCATCGGAGACGGCGGTCGCCGGTGGGGTGCAGAGATTTGGCGGCGGAATTCAGAGGTTGGGCTTGTGAGATTCAGAGTGGTCGCGGCAGCGAGAGAGAAAAGGGATCGGCGGCGGCGTTGCAGGGTAGGTAGGATCTAGGGTTGGCGCAGGGCCCTAGGGTTGTTATAGGGCAGCACGGACGTCGAAGGCCGTCCGCGGCGCTCTCCCGCCGACGTGGAGGCACGGATGAGCTGCCGTACCTATGGAAGACGACAGAAAGATCCACGAAGCGGTACGCGCTAGCTAGGGTGGGCTGGGCTGGCGCGCTGTAGTGTTAGGTGGGTTTGGGCTAGGTTAGAAAAGGTTAGCTGCCGCCCGGATGCTTTTTGTTATTTTTGTTTCTCCTGTTTTTTTTTTGTAGGTTTGCTTTTGGAAGAAATAGTTAGGTTTTTAGTTAATAAAAATTACAGAAAAATTAGTTTAGCATTGTTATGTGATTAGAAACCATATTGTAAGATTGGATTTCAAAAATTGAGTTTTAACATGATAGTTTGTATAGAACCCAAATTAGAGGAAATTTCATGTTAATAAACCATTAATAAAACATGCATTTAAATAGGGTCACCCCTAGGGTTTTTGGAATGAATTAGAAGGTACAAAAGTGGGGTGAATTTTTATGGTTTCAAATAAGTACTGTCTTTAAAGGATTGGTTTGAGATGGAAAATGATTTAGTAGTTAATGATTTAATTAATTGATTTGATAATTGGTTTGATTAAAGCAACAATTTGAGAAGTGAAAAACAAGGAATAAAAGGGTTGTTTTTATTTGTTATTTTGGTTCCAATAGTTGTAACAGAGCAAGTATGAAAACATTGTTTGAAAAAGGTTTGAATTTGAGTTGTGAAAACAGTGGAAAACAAATTGAATTTGAAAAGAGTTTGATTATTGGATGCATTTTTATAGAAATAAAACAATAGTTTGGAATCACACTCTAATAGAAACAAACAATTGTTTTATTTTGAAATATCTTTTTAGAATTGTAACATCACAAGGATGAAACAAAAGGTTTGAAATTTGAGTTGAAATTCAAATAGAAAACAAAGGAAAACAAATGAAAACAGTTGGAAAACAAATGAAAACAGAGAAAAACAAATGGAAAACAAACAAAACAATTGCAATCAACATGATGCCATGATGCAAAACATAAAATAACAGAGAGCAAAACATTCTAAAGGCTATTTTTCAGACTTGGGATGTTACATTGATCTCTTTGGTGCCGTGCCCGAGGCAAGTCTTGGCGGCAAGAAGTATTGCTTGGTGATTGTCGATGATTATTCAAGATACACTTGGGTTTATTTCTTCAAGTGCAAGAGTGAGACTCAACAAACCATCATCGACTTCTCCAACGAAGTGCAACGACAACACAATGTGCAAATCATGGCTATTAGGAGTGATAATGGTTCGGAGTTCAAGAACTATACATTGAATGAATTTCTTAGTGAAGAAGGCATTCGTCACCAATACTCCGCCACTTACACTCCTCAACAAAATGGTGTTGCCGAAAGGAAGAATCGCACTCTCTTGGATATGGCAAGGACCATGTTGGCGGAGTACTCTTCTCCCCAATATTTATGGGCCGAGGCCGTATCCACCGCATGCCACTCCTCCAACCGCCTCTACATCCGCAAAGGCTTGTGCAAGACCCCATATGAGATCCTCACCGGCAACAAGCCCAACGTATCCTACTTCCGTGTATTCGGTTGTAAGTGCTTCTATTTGATCAAGGGTATTAGGTTGTCGAAATTTCAATCCAAAACTATTGAGGGTATCTTTGTTGGTTACGGTGCCGAATCCCACACTTGTAGAGTCTATGACAAAGCCTCACGGATTGTCATAGAATCTTGTAGTGTGGTTTTCGAGGAAAATGACGGCTCCCAAGTGGCGCAATTTCATGTTTCAAATGTAGATGTTGAAATGCCTCAAGAAGCCATAGGAAGGATGGGTGTGGGATTCTTCCGCCCCATCGAGGGACACCTTGTGGCGACTCGAGAAGGACTATGCTCTACCCAAGTGGAGCCCTCCTCTACATTTGAAGATCAAGCCAAGGAGCCACCTACTACACCTAACCGAGAACATATTCAAGACCCTCCTCTCGTTGATCAAGTGACTCCGCAAGTCGTACCCACTCCTCTCACTAATGCGAGTCAAGATCAAGGCCAAGATCAATCGTCCTCGTCATCCTCTTCTCAAGTTGAAGCTAGTTGTGAAGATATTGTTGATGATGATGTTGATGATCAAGGCCATGATGGTCAAGATGGGGACCCAAATGATCAAGATGATCAAGTATCTCCTCCTCGCAATAATGAGGAGATCGAAGCCCGTCGCATCAAAAGGATAAGAAGAGCTTTGAAGCTAATTGATGCCCAAGATGACAAGGTCTTGGAGGATGTTCAAACTAGAAGATCCACTAGAAGGCAATTGGCTCATTTTTGTGAGCATCAAGCTCATATCTCTTTGGTGGAGCCTAAGAAAGTGTATGAAGCTCTTGAGGACTCCGATTGGGTTGAAGCTATGCATGATGAGCTCAATAACTTTGAGCGCAACAAGGTTTGGAGATTGGTTGAGAAACCCAAGGATTTCCACAATGTTATTGGCACCAAGTGGATATTCAAGAACAAGCAAGATGAGAATGGCATTGTCATTAGGAACAAGGCAAGATTGGTTGCTCAAGGTTACACCCAAGTTGAAGGCATTGACTTTGATGAAACTTATGCGCCCGTGGCTCGCCTTGAGTCCATCCGTATCCTCCTTGCTTATGCTTCTTCACACAATTTCAAATTGCAACAAATGGATGTGAAAAGTGCTTTCTTGAATGGTCCACTAAAAGAGGAGGTATATGTTAAGCAACCTCCGGGGTTCGAGAATCTCAACTTTCCCAACCACGTTTACAAACTTGACAAGGCTCTCTATGGTCTCAAACAAGCACCTCGTGCTTGGTATGAGCACCTTAGGGAGTTGTTAGATGATCGTGGTTTCGAAGTTGGGAAGATTGACCCCACTCTCTTCACCAAGAGAGTAAAGGGAGAGCTTTTCATATGCCAACTCTATGTGGACGATATCATCTTTGGCTCAACTAACCAAGCTTTCAATAATGAGTTCTCTAAGCTTATGACTGACAGGTTCGAGATGTCTATGATGGGTGAGCTTAAATTCTTCCTTGGCTTTGAGATCAAGCAATTGGCCCGTGGTACCTTCATTTCTCAAGCCAGGTATACTCAAGACATGCTCAAGAGGTTTAACTTCCAAGAGGCAAAGATCAAAACCACTCCTATGCAAGTCAAGTGTCATTTATCACGCAATCCAAAAGGGAGTAAGGATGTGGACCAAAAGCTCTATCGTTCTATGATTGGTTCTTTGCTCTATCTTTGTGCATCTAGGCCCGATATCGTTTTGAGTGTAGGTGTGTGTGCAAGGTATCAAGCGGCTCCTAAGGATTGCCATCTAATGGCGGTTCATAGAATCTTTCGTTATTTGGTTCATACCTCAAGATTTGGTTTGTGGTACCCAAAGGGGGCACAATTTACTCTCAATGGATATACGGATTCCGATTGGGCGGGTGATCAAGATGATATGAAGTCAACTTCGGGGGCTTGCCAATTCCTTGGTAGGTCCCTTGTAAGTTGGTCCTCGAAGAAACAAAATTGCATCTCTCTCTCCACCGCCGAAGCGGAATATGTTGCCGCCGCAAGTGCATGCACCCAATTGCTATGGATGAGGCAAACTCTCAAGGAATATGGAGTTCATTTGGACAAAGTACCTCTTCTATGTGACAATGAAAGTGCTATCAAGATTGCATACAATCCGGTGCAACACACAAGGACGAAGCACATTGAGATTCGCCACCACTTCATCCGTGATCACGTGGCAAGAGGAGACATTGCACTCGGCTATGTGCCCACCAAGGACAATCTTGCGGATATTTTCACGAAGCCACTTGATGATGCAAGGTTCATGTTCTTGAGGAATGAGCTAAATGTGATTGATTCAAGGAGCTTGGCTTGACTATCTTGCGCACACCCCTATAGTTGAAATGTGTTCGAGCTTAGATGTAGGCATGGACATAGGGGGAGTGCTATCCTAACACATTGGGTTCTCCCTCCCCCCATTATGCCCATAGCAAAAATTCATTGTGATCTCTCTTTTTCTAATGTTGAATTGTGAGCTTCAATGTTGAGGTTTGGCAATGCCCCCAAGATATATCTTCGCGGTTGCATACCATGAACTCTTACATGGTGGCTTAGGCCACCAACCTCTTCCCACGTGAAGAGTTGGTTCTTAGTTGAATATCTTATGGTTATAGTGTTTCTTGTCCGAATACTACTTCTCGTTGCTATTTCGATCTTATTTGGTTCTTTTCCGAGAAGTAAGACTAGGAAACCTAACCCTTGTGTTTTGCTCTATGTATCCTCTCCCATGTTCATCTTTGCATATGCCATACTCCACACATCACACATCATTCCTTGCCTTTCAAAACTTGCCCCCTCCGAAATTTTTGGAGCTGATTGTTGCTCCTGCCGGAAAATTCCGACCATCCGGAATTTTCCGGATCATTCCGGATAGCCGGATTGCCCCGGAATATTCCGGACCTCCGGAATTTTCCGGGCCATTCCGGATGGGCAGTTTTCGTCTATAAATACCCCGCACGCACGGGAGGAAGTTTTTCCTCCACTTCTTTCACTCCTCCCGTGCCCTAGCCGCCTCCTTTCGTCGATTTCGTCCCCGTTGCCCCTAGGGAGGATTGTTGGATCCCTCCCTTGGACAAGGACATCCCCATGGACGGTATGTTGATTGGCATCTCTTTTTCTTCGTTTTGATTGGTTGATTTTGGCTCTAGATGCAATCTCTCTAGGGTTTGATCTAGTTCCAAGTTCTATCAATGTGTTTATCTTGCCATTCACTACCTAGATGCCATGCTTTCCCTCGATCTAGTCTAACCAATCTACATCTAGACTTAGATCCCAATCTTAGTTTGTGGCCTTCCCATGTTTTCCAGCACGTAGATCCATTCTAGGCGCATCCTCTCTGGTTTTCCTAGATGTTTGGTGTAGTTGTGAGACAAAAATTCGAAGTCTTAGGCAGTTCCACGAATCAAATCGAGGAGCCCGGAATTGCTCCGGAAATTTCCGGCTCAGCCGGAATATTCCGGATCACTCCGGAATTTTCCGGATGCTGCCAGGAATTCGAGTTTTTGCACTACACCTAACCTTTTGGAGTTCCTTTTGACCCATATGGCATATGCACTTATCTTAGCTACTCCTGTATCCTCCATTCGCAGGTCCTGGAGCTCGTACTGGTCTGAAAAGGAAGCAATCTGTTTCAAGGGGTGCTCGTCCGGTCAGAGGACGGGCTGGTCGTTCCTCCTCCTTTCATGAGACTCGTGAGGATGCTAACACTGAGTCAGTTCCTGAGATTGATCTGAAAGCCTGTTCCGTCCCTCAGTGGAAGTATATCAAGCGGAAGAATCCTTACCGCTTCCCCGATTCCACCTGTGAGGATCCTCGGTTCTGGACAAATCTGCAGCTCAAGTGTTGGGATGAATTCTATTCTACTCAGCAGCCTCTTACTTGTGTGCAAGCTCAAGTGGACATGGATGTCTACAATAGGTACAAGAACTCTGAGCTTCGCCATGTGCATGCCTGTTTGGAGAAGTTTGGCATGATGCCACTGTTTGACAATACTGAGGGTGAGTACTGCCCGGAGTTGGTTGCTCAGTTCTACTGCACACTCCATGCTAAGGGTGATGCCACACGCTCCATGACTTGGATGTGTGGAGAGCAGAAGATCTCCAGCAATTTGACTGAGTTTGCTGAGGCCTTGGGATACACCTGGACTGCCACCTATGCTGATCACGGTTACAGAATTCATGATGCCCCTGAGTATGATATCTCCAGTCTGGATTTCTGCTATCCCCCCAATGCTAAGGGCAAGACTAAGCCCTTCAACTCCAACATGTATCCCTACTACAACTTGCTCTCCAAGATCTTCCGTGCCTCCATTGTGATAAAGGCCGGTGACTTCTCAGCTATGAGGGCCTTCATGGTGAACCTCATGTTCCTCACAAGGCCTAAAAACCAAAGGAAGATTGACGTGATGGATTTCATCTACCGGGAGATTTGTCTAGGGGTCATGGAGAAGAGGAAGCCCGCTTATGGCCCACTCATTCAGAAGTTCATCAATTCCAAGGTAGGGGTTGAAATCATGGAAAACTATGATGTGATCAAGTGCAAGAAGATGGCTCCTCGGTTGATCAATGGTGATGAGATTCCGGAGTTTGCCAAAGGGAAGTCCAAGTCCCCCTCGGCCACTCCTTCTGCTTCCTCAAGTGGCATTCCTGAGCGTCCCTCTGGTGGAATTGCAAAGTTTTTCAAGGCTATGTTCAACATGTGCAAGGACACTAGGGCCATTGCCCATGAGGCGCATGAGTTGGCCAAGGAGACTCGGCGTATTCAGAACGCCGACCGTAGGCTTGCTGGGTTTGATGTACCTGCTGATCCCACCTCACTTGCTCCTGCTGTTTTGGTCCCCATTGAGATGCCCGAGATCCATGATGATGACTTCTATTTCGGGGTCCCACCGGCAGATGTTGATGATAAGGAGGAGGAACTGTCCAATGATGATGATGACTTTGATGCTGCTGGGCTTGGAGGACGCGGTGATGAGGAAGAAGGCGATGATGAGGAAGAGCATGGAGAAGATGACTTCATGGAGTGATCTCTTGGGGCGCTAGTGGGCTCTTTGTCCCTTTTTGGCGTCTTGATGCCAAAGGGGGAGAAGAAGTCCCCCATATTAGGTTTCCACGGGATTTGCAAGGGTTGGGGCACAAGTCTTTTGCCTTTGATTTCGATCTTATAGGCTTGTGCTCCGGTATCTTTATTTCGTTTCCTAGTTTTAAAACTTTGTTCTATGTGTGTGGACCCTCGTGACGTATTCGTGTCACCCCTCCCGTGGTTATGTTTCTTTTATCTTGCGTACCTTTATTGTCTATTTTTATCTATGCATGTTGTATGAACTTGTTTACCCGGCTTGGTGTTTAAAACGTAGGGGGAGCAAAGCCTATGAAGTGTGTGTCTCACGACACACATCGAGGTAGAACTCTGTCTATTTTTTGGACACCATTTCTTTAGTTCATATTGTTCCTCCCGTGAAATCTTTATGTTGTCATCAAACACCAAAAAGGGGGAGATTGAAAGTGCATTCTTGATATCTCACGGTTTTGTGTGTTTGTTAACAACATAAAGAAGTTGCTAACCGTATACGCTATTTTGTTAAAAGGTTGGTCCTAAATCAGCACGTATACGGTGTCAAAGAAATGGTGAAGAATTCGAAGATCAATGGAACTTTTCTGGCCTTCTACAGAGTTTCAAAGGAAAGGCCGGAAAATTCCGGGCATCCGGAATGGTTCCGGATTATTCCGGCCACTATGGGAAATTGCTCTGTTGCAATCCGGAATATTCCGGAACTTTCCGGCAGCCGGAATTTTCCGGGTCCATTCCGGCCACAACGGGGAATTGTTCTGTTGGCATCCGGAATATTCCGGGAGCCATTCCGGCCACAATGGCGAATTGTTCGGGTGGCATCCGGATTGCTCCGGAATATTCCGGGGGTCCGGAAAATTCCGGACCATTCCGGGCTGGTCGAAATCTGGCCCAAAAACGGCTAGTTTTCTTGGAGGCTATATATAGAGCTTCACTTCTCTCTCCAAGGGTTAGCTCTTCCCAGCATTGAAGACACCATTAATGGAGCTCACCCACTAGCAAGATCTCCCTCCTCCTCCACCCAAACTCGTTGATTCTTTGAGGATTGAAGGAGGACCACCGGATCTACATCTTCACCAACCCGTTCTTCATTTCCCCCTCTCTAGCTCGAGGGATCTTGCCTAGGGTTTCCTCTTGTGGAGAACCTAGGCTTCTTGTTTCTTGTTGGTGATTCAAGAAGGTTTGGGAGCCCCCAATTAAGTTGTGGGTGTGTGCCCCAAGTGGTTTGTAAAGGATTTGATCCCCGCCTCAAAGGGGTTCTATAGTGGAAGGTGAACTAGGCCTTTGTGGCGAAGTTCATCGGAGATTAAGGTGAAGCCTTAGTGGCGTTGAGTAGGCCTTTGTGGCGAGCTCACACCTCTCCAACGAGACGTACTCCCCTAAAAAGGAGGAACTCGGAAATACATCGTGTCTCCGTGTGCTTCCATTGGTTTCCTCGTTCCTCCCTGCCTTTACTTACTTGTACTTGTTGCATTGTTTGCTTGTATTGTCATATAGGTAAATTCATCACTAGTTGCACTATCTAGAGAATTTACCCTTCTTGTCAAGCCTAAATTTTAGAAAAATTAAAATTTGCCGTAGCACCTATTCACCCCCCCTCTAGGTGCCCATACTATACTTTCACCTGCTACAGGAGATCATTGCCCCGAATCAAAGTGCATTTGTTCCGGGCCGTCTGATTACAGATAATATCTTATTGGCTTATGAAGTGACACATTTCATGCATAATAAAAGAAGTGGTGCGCAGGGCTATGCGGCTCTAAAATTAGATATGAGCAAGGCATACAACAGGGTTGAGTGGGAATTCTTGGAAGCAATGATGAGAAAGATGGGTTTTGTGGAACAATGGATTCAGGTGGTCATGAGGTGTTGTTCTACTGTTAAATACAAGTTTCGGTTCAATGGTTGCCTAACTGATGAAATTATACCGGAGAGAGGGCTCAGACAGGGGGATCCAATATCCCCGTACCTGTTTCTCCTTTGCGCAGAAGCTTTCTCTTGTTTATTAAATAGTGCTGAGCAAGATGGTAGATTGGAAGGGATCAAAATACATCAGAATGCTCCGAGTTTTAATCATCTTTTGTTTGCAGATGACTCGTTAATCCTTCTGAAAGTTTTAAAGGATAGTTCTCATCATCTGCAAAATTTGCTATCACTTTATGAAGAATGCTCGGGGCAGACTATCAATGTTGAGATAACATCAATTATGTTAAGTAAAAACACTAGAAACCGTGATAAGCAGGCAATGATGGAGCATCTCGGTCTTACTAGAGAGAGTTGGAATGAAAGGTACCTAGGCTTACCTGTTCATGTTGGACAGTCGAAGATGGCAGTGTTTAGCTATTTGAAAGATCGTATATGGCAGCGAATTCAAGGGTGGAAGGAGAAGATGTTGTCGAGAGCAGGCAAAGAGTTATTGATCAAAGCAATTGCACAGGCTATTCCTACCTTTGCCATGTCGGTTTTCGACTTGACGAAGGGGTTATGTGATCAGATTTCTCATATGGAGTAGATTTTTTTGGGCTCAGCAGGATAATGACCGCAAAATTCATTGGTTGTCTTGGGAGAAATTGTCGAGCTCAAAGAAAGAGGGTGGGCTGGGGTATAAAGACCTCCATACATTCAATATCGCCATGCTCTCAAAGCAGGGGTGGAGAATGTTAAATAACCCGGATTCTTTGTGTGCAAGAGTTATGAAGGCCAAATACTTCCCCAACACTGACATTCTGCATGCTGAGCCGATGGAAGGGAAGTCATATACGTGGCGCAGTATCTTGAAGGGAATTGATCTCCTAAAGAGCGGGTTAATTAAAAGAGTGGGGGATGGATTCACAATCGACATCTGGTCTGACCCATGGCTTCCTCGTAACTGGTCTCGTAGACCGATTACTCCTAGGGGAAATGTGCTTGCCCAATATGCTCATGAAATCATGGATCCAATTTCGGGTGGGTGGGATACCCAATTGGTTTCCTCCATCTTCTGTGATCAAGATACTCAACTCATACTCGCTATCCCCATTAAAGAGGACATGGAAGACACATGGGCGTGGTTCCCTAATAACAGAGGTTGTTTCTCTATCAAAACTGCGTACAAGCTAGCTCGGTCCATTGCAAAAATGGAGCAGGGAGAACAAGGGTCTAGCCATGGCGGGTGTTTCAATTGGCAGGCCATCTGGAAGTCACCGTGTCCCTTAAAAATCCAACAACATCTATGGCGTATCGCTCACAATAGCCTTCCGGTTAGGCGAAACTTGATCAGCAGAGGTTTGGAGATGGATCCATTATGCCCAGTCTGCGGACGCTTGGACGAGGACGAGGCTCACATGTTGCTAAAATGTTTTTTTTTAGAAATGGGGGTGAACCCCGGCCTCTGCATCGAGTGATGCACACAACCTTTATTAATTATTGAGTATCATAGTATATGTTTACACGCGATGAAAGGTCACAACGAACACAACCGTACAGAAATAGAAATCTCACTTAAAAACCAGCAGAAGTGACAAACTACGAAAGCCTATTAAAATGCCGCCACGTATCTCGGGAGAAAAAATCCTGTGCCACCGTAAGGAGGCGACTGCAGCCATCCACCATAAGCTTCCTCTGATCCGAAGGGAGTAAGAAAGCCCAGAGCTGGATCCAATGTGCTGCCTTGAAAATAACCTGTAATACATGAAAAACATCTTTCTTGTTAAAAACAACATCATTCCTACAAGTCCAAATGGCCCAACAAATAGCCGACACTCCAATCCTTATCCTATCTTTAGTTTTCTTATCGATCCCATATAGCCAATTCCCGAACATGTTTGTAATATTGGAGGGGGGACGATGGAGGGATGATAACCCGGTAGCCCAACGCCAAGGAGTAACTCGGCCCAAAGGATGCTGCGCAAGACCCGGCTTAGGATAAAGGGGTTTCTAGAAGGCCCAGGAACGTAGGCCTCGTAACCCGGATTGTGGGTTCCGATAAGGAAGTTTAGGGTTTGTAAGCAGTGTCCGGGTAGGATTCAGAGTGCGCCTTGGAGAGTAGGCCAGGGGGTCCGGATATTATATAAGCCGACCCCTAGGGTTAGACCAAGAGAGATCCAAGAGTTCGAGCAATATCGCTAGGTATCGAGTATCCAGTGTAACACGAGAGTTGAGATTAATATATCGAGATCGGAGACTCGGCGACTTGCTTGCCGGCTACCAGATCGCATATCATCATGTTTTCCTCTCAGCTAAACCCTCTCCCAAACACCAGTGTCGTCTTGCCCCAAGATAAGTTACCCCCGGTAACGTCTGCCGTGATTATCCCACGACAGTTGATGAGGGGATAGTAACCCGGTATGCCAACCCCAGGTGTAATCCGGCCCAAACGACGGATGGATCAAATCCGGCTAAGGACAAAGAAGCTTCTAGAAGGCCCAGGACTTGTAAGGATCGTAACCCGGATTGTGGGTTACGGTAAAGAAAGTTAGGGTTCGTATAAAGAGTTCGAATAGGACTCGAGAAGCGCTTTGTAAGGCAAGTCAAGGGGGATATGAGTACTATATAAACCAACCCCTGGGCTTCGCCTAAGAGAGATTCAAGTCATAACTGTAACACCTATTATCGAGTATCCAGTATAATCACATCGAGATCCGGCGAGTTGTTTTCCGGCTCTTAGATTGCTTTTCGCCATGTCTTCCTTCGAGCTAAACCCTCTCCCAAATACCTGTGTCGACTTGCCCCTAGATCAGTTACCCCCGGTAACATCTGCCGTGATTATCCCACGACAGTTGGCGCCCACCGTGGGGCCTGCGTCCAAAGGTGTTTACATCACGGGAGAAGCTCGGAAGAACATGAGGAACCTCGTCGTCGGAGAAATCTACGTCAACAACCAAGGAGAGAAGATGGTAGACGATTCTGGCTGGGGGCCAGAGTCGGATCACCTCGAAACCGGATCCGTCGTGACAGTCGGCCGCATCAACGTCTTCATCGGTATGGTATGTGCTTCCAATTCGAGCCGTGATAATCTTGAATCTGATTCTGTGTCAGGGGAGGACACGCGTGTTCAATCGGAAAAAGAAGAATCGATCGGAACAACGGGTCCGACAGAGAGGGAGGAAGGTACCGAGTCTATACGGGATTTATCGGAGGACCGATACGAGAAGGAAAATAGCGAAGAGGAAGAACGGTACGGATCTACGCCAAGTATTATGCGCCGGGTTGCAGTTTATGCGGCCCCCGCAATCAATACCAATCAAGGAAACGCAGCCGCGGCGCCAGTCGGGGCGGCGCAGGTGCTGGCTCAGCAACAAGGTACGGCTGGCCCGATCTTGGCCCAGGTCGATGGAGAATCGGCATCAGTCACCAGTCGCCCAGCGGAGGAGGAGCGACACGCAAATATGTTCGGGTTCCAAGCAAACCGGACGCCGGGGGCGGGCCCCTCGAATCCTCGTCACCCAGCTCTGTTTGATAATAATTTGATCTTGGATCCCACAGTCCTAGCTACAGTTATCACCCCAGAAAACGCAGCAGAGCGTGTAAGAGATCTGGACGTGGCTCGTCGTGCATTGGAGCAGCAAAGAAGGCAGGTAGAAGCAGAAAAGCAGGGGATGGCAGCGCGGCAGCGGGAACTGGATGACCTAGAGACCCGGCTTCGGGAGGAGACGACGAGGATTCACCAAAGGCACCGAACTATGTTACCGGCAACAGGAGGGGTTATCAACCCGACTGCCCTGGTGTTCACGCCTCAAGATCAGCCAATCCCACCGGCGAACCAAGGGACCATACCGCAACCAGCAACGGGAGTGCAGCCGGTAAACGCGCTAGCCGGATTACCCTTGCCTCGGGCGGGGGCGACAGCCGGCAACACCATGCCGCCTCCACCATCGCGATTCCGTACCCCAGCAGGTCACTACAACAACCCCATGGACAACGTGTATGCAGCAACACTCGCATTAAACCAGATTCCTGTAAGAGACTCGCCGCACGCAGAAGAAACCCGGCGAGCGATAGATCTGCTGCACACCGCGGTAGCACAGCAAGTCAATTATCCAGATCACAGAAGTGGGATGCATGGGACGCCATACGTGAGTCAACAACAGGGCAACGTCCAAACAAGCGCGGCACGACGAAGGGAAGAGCAACAGCAGATGCCACCCCCACCGCGCGTCCAGACAGTACCGGCAGTATCAGCAGCACAGGCAGTAGTGGACAGCTCCAGGGCCAGAAGAGCCGGGGCCGGGTCTGCAGCACACGATCCACCGGTGGCTCCTCACCCCGTGGCACCCCCGGCCGGGTCACGCATTTCCCGGGCGAGACCAGCCCCAACCACCCTTGCGGGACCCAAGTGTCTCTCGGACGATATCAGAGCGGAACCTTACCCGGAAAAGTTCAAAGAACCGGGGAAAGTAGTGAATTACGAGCCAACGATGGATCCGGAAACATGGTTAAGCAGCTACGAGATGGCAATGTCAATTCGCAACGCATCCGAGAATCTCCAAGCCAAGTTCATGTACTTAATGATGTCAGAGGGAGCAGCAAAGTTATGGTTCACCAACCTACCGGAAAAATCGATCAAATCGTGGGAGGAGCTAAAGACCGCATTCATCAAGCACTTTCATGGGACATGCAGAAAGTTATTTACTATTGATGATTTAGAAAGATGCGTTCGGAAGAAAGGAGAATCGGCACGCAGCTGGGTACGCCGGGTTATGGAGATACTCCACTCGTCTACGGATATCCAGCCTAAGGACGCGCTACAAGCTATGGCAAAAACATGTAAGTACGTTCCTTTGGTACAAAAGCTAACTCGCATGAAATCTAGTAGGAATGCAGCGGAGGTTACAATGGGAGAGTTAATGGATGCGTGCAACAAACACGCTGCAACGGATACTACAGAAGAGGAAATTGATGACAAGAAGGCAAAAGCAAACGCAAGTAGCAGTGGGAAGACCGGCAATGGATCGGCACCACACAACAATGGAAATAGCCAGAACAAGCGCCCGTTTGAGGGGAGTTCCGAGTTTGTGGCCAATACAGAGGCCGGGTCTTCGAGACCTAGATCCGAAGGGAATTTTAATACCGGAAATCACAATGGGGGACACTACCAAGTACCCCCAAGACCAAGCAACAGTTGGGACATATTTAGGATGGCGTGCCCGAAGCATAGCAGGAATGGCAAGCCGGCCAATCATTCATTGGAGCAGTGTGCCGACTTACAAAGGTGGAAGAACGAGGAAGTGAACAGAGCTATGCGAGGTGCGGGCCGGGGAGGAGGTCCGGGTCTAGGTGGAAACTTGGGTAATGGGCCGCCCCCAGCCGGCAATCCGCCAGCTGGAAATCAAGGTATTTGAGGTGGTCAGAACAAGAGGTAACATGGAGCAGGAAGGATCACCCGGATAGAGTTGATCACCCGGGAGTCTTAGCTTTGGTAGTGGCACCACAGGTCAACGGCTACGAGCTGAAAAAAGTCCTGATGGATGGAGGAAGTAGTATCAATATCCTGTACTGGGAAACTTTTCTGCGAATGGGCTTAAAGGAATCGCAGCTGCAAAAGAGTACAACAGTTTTTCACGGGATAGTGCCGGGTCACTCAGCATGCCCTGAAGGAAAGGTGGCACTGGAAGTAGCTTTTGGAGAGTCAAAGGATAATTATCGAGTCGAGTGGCTTACCTTTGAGGTAGTAAAGTTGCGCAGTCCTTATCATGCATTGTTTGGAAGGCCGGCTTATGCCAAGTTCATGGCAAGACCGTGTTATGTGTACCTACAACTGAAAATCCCGGGTCCCAAGAAGACCATTACAATACACGGAAACCGGGATATAGCAGCTGAGTGCGATGAGGGAGACGCGGCAATGGCCGAGCAAGCCTGCAGGAAGGAAGAGCTCAAACATTACCGTTCTCAGGTAGACCTAGAAGAGAGGACAACGTCAAAAAAGCCAACCCCTGAGGGGGACAAAGCAAAAGTTAGGGCAGAACAAAACCCTAAGATGGTAGGCTTCATCAGGAGCAATACTTTCAAAACTCTCAGCAGGGAAGAAGAAGGCGTACCACCGTCCGCAGCTGATCACGTTCCAAGGAAGATATACCCGGACTGGCTAGCAAATCCGGTACTCATTACGAAAGGGCATAGCAAGTGGAGAATGTGCATCGGCCGTATCAACGCGAGGCCGATTCTCGAGAATAACTAAAGCAGTGTAATGGGCGGCAGGTTTCATACGCACTCTTTTCCTATCCAGGGTACCTAAGGGGACTGGAAGGTTTTTAATGAGGCGGCCTGCTGAATCAAAAAAGAAATTTTTATCAATAAAAGAAGATGGTTTCGAGTCTTATCATGGTCTTTGCTTCAGTTACAAGTAAGTAACATTGTTACTATCAATACATCAGTATCATCGAAATACATTACATGAATATAGGTCTCCGGGGGGTGATCTGCTTCAATAAGTAATCACAAGACCCGGAGACCCGGCCATGATGCCTATAAGTTATGGGGGCTGATTACTCGAAAAAACGGGTACAGCTGCAATCCTATAACTGGACAAAGGAGCCAAATTTCTTGGTTATTCTTACTTAAGCTCGATGTGACTCGCACTAAAGTGGCATGATCTGTTCGCGTACGATCACAATCAAATTATGCAGCCCAGTGTGGCTTGCTTGATCTTGTTTTTCGTATAGACGCAACGACATGGTATCCACGCGAAAGCCGGCTTATAGTACAAGATAATCAAAAGGGTCATCTAAACCACAAGTCCATGCAGAGTATAAGGCTAAAAAAGCCGGAAACTCAACAAATATTAAGCATGACTTCAGTATTTATGTAAACAGATATTGGTATTCAGCTTGGTAAACAGCAGTATGTCATCTGAGAAAGGCCACGCCCCTATAGCTCGTACTTTGGGTCATGGGGACTGGGGACTTCGAAACAGAAACAAACTGTTTTAACTACCCAAGCCTGAAAACCTTAATTTCCGAGTATTGGGGACTTAAAGAAAGGTTCCTCTATCAAAACCTACGATACTCGGTTAGCCGAGTCTCAAAAGGAAACTGAAAACAAGAGTTCGAAGTATCGAGAATAAGCTTATAAGTAACACAAGGATCGAGATTATCAAAAGCCAGGGGAGGCAAAGAGTTATCATAAGATTAATAAGCATACAGTCATAGTATCAGCGTCAATGGTGCACAAGCGCACCACCAAAAATCATATCAGTCTCGAGAAACACAAAGCGTTGGGTAGCGTCCTACTCGGCGTCCTGAGAGTGGTCCTCCGGGTCTGAATCTTGGACTTGCTCCTTGGCCTTACCAGCAGCTTTACCCGGGCTCTTCACTTCTGGACGAACAGGCGGAGGCACGGCTGGGGTAGAGGTAGACGGCTTTACGCCCAGTTCTGCTTCCCTCTTTGCAGCCTCTTCCTTCCTCCTAGCCAGATCAGTCGACCATTTGTCCAACATATCAATAGGGGGAGGCGCCTCCACCAGGATAACCTTGCCCTCAGAATCATACGAGCTCATAATTGTGTTTAGATCCATCTTGTCGGCCAAAGCTGTGGCTGAAGGACGTACCGCAGATTGTATAGCTTTGAAATCCTGGGGCTTGAATTTGGACCCGTCAGCTTTAAATTCTGGGAACCCGGATACTATCTTTGCCGGGTCAAGCTTTGGAAAATAAGCCTTCGCCAGCGTTAAAGCCCGGGTCACCCCAATTCGGCAGGACGAACGCTTCAGTATTTCAATCCATCCAGGTGCTGTGGAAAAGGCCTGTATAAGGGTCTCCTCGCCCGGGTATACCTCAGAAGGCCACTTGATAGCATCCAGCAAAAGTTTCGTGCCGGCAAAAAACGTCCGGAGCACAGTTTTCAGAGTTTTTACTTGAGTAATGGCATTCTCCTCCGGAGCAGCAAGGTTAGCACCTGCAATCCAAACATGTGAAAGCATATCAGTCATGTTGGTTATTACAGCGGCAAGATAGAGGTACGCAAATTAATCGCAAATAGCAAACTTACTTAGCAAGATACGGTAAGTGTCCGTAAGCTGAGCCGACAGGTTATTCAGCGAGGACTGGGCAGCATGGTACTTCTTCTTGTATGAGGAGACATCTTTTTTCAAAGTCTTTATCTCCGCTTCAAGGGCCTCCCTACGCTTAACTTCAGCCAGCAAGAGCTGCTCAGCCTTAAGTAACGCTTCATCTGACTGAGTAATCTCTGCCTGCAAAGGCCGGGTGAAGCTGTAAGCCGGATATCGCGAGAGTATTTTATCTGAGGAAATGATTGCCGGCAAGTACTATGCGAAGTACCGAGGATAATTAAAAAAAAAAAAAAATTATACTCGGGACTTGGGGACTGGATGTATAATAAGGAGTATCAAGTGAAAATTACCTGATGTGCTGCAGCCATACGTTCTAAGACAGTCCCTTCTGAAGCTTTCATGGCAAGAAGAGCGCTCATCAGCTGGTTAAAGTCAGCGTTATCCGAGTTAGATGGCTCGGGTACCTGGAAAGTGGGAAAAGGAGCATTTCTTGTAACAGGAGGTGGCACCCGGGTCATCCGAATGTCGGAGTCTGGTCCCCCTCCCGCGCTTGAAGCTGCCCCCTTCTCCTTCTCGCTCGTGTGCGAAGCGATTGGATACTCGGCGTCATGCCTAGCTGGCTCCGGTGGCGACATTTGCTCGTCGCCAGCCGTAGTGAAGGCATCATCAGCCGACTCGCCCTCGACCCGGACTTTAGCTTCGGTGTCCTCCTGGTCGCTACTAATAACCGTGGCTCTGAAGAAGGTGCAAAGGCGTAATTAATCTTTGGTTATGGAAAGAAAGGGGATGAAAGTTCGGTATAATATCCGGAAAAGGCGTTTACCCGGTGTTTACTGGGAAGTCCGAGGGGAAGCCGTCACTAGACCCGGAAGAGACTGAGAAATGGCAAGAGAGGTCTGGGATTACGTTACAAAGGAATGATTGGAAAGAAGTTTTGTTTACAACAAATACCAGGGTGTTGAACCGGGGGCGGCGAAGCAACCGGGTTAGGGGTCTCGTTGCCCGGATGATTCCGGGTTACTCGGCGCCTAGTCATGGGTGGCTCCTTCAGTTATGATCAAAAGGGGTGAAGATGGGGTTAGCCCCGGAGTGACGTTATGGGAGCAAAAAACCAAAGTGTAAGGGGATGAAGTAAAAACCTGGAGGGCTATCCTCTGGGATTTCCTCTTTGTTCCGGTTCTGGTGGCTGGCTCCGGCTCTTCCTCCTCGCTGGTGGACCCGCCCCTGCTGTCCGTTTCTTCTTCTTCGCTTTGGTCCTCTCGCTCTGAGAAATGTCCGAGTTACAGCATAAAGAAGAAGAAAAGGCAGGATATAACGTGTGCAAAGGAATCAAGTAGGTACCTTCATTCGAGTCAACGATATCGTCTTCCTCCTCCCCGTCTTCGGAATTAGGAGTGGAGTCGACCGTCCAAAAGTCATCATCGGCCTGAGGAGAAGATGCCAGGATAGTGATTAATATCGAGTCAAGAGAAGCGAATAAAAGTAAGTGTTAGAAGTCAAAATCAAAAGGCAGAAAACTTACTCCAGGGGTTGGATTCTCGAGGGTAAAAGGTTCTAGTCCGGCTATGCTCCGGATTACTTCGAGCTTCTCTGTCAGGAAACCCTTAATTGTTTTGTTAATGTCACCCGGAGCAAGGGTGCGGGTGGAGAATCGGATTGGGTCCGTGGTTTGACCCGAGTATTCGCACATCAGCTTCTCACGAATGGAGTTTGGCTGAATGCGGAAGCTAACCCAGGTCTTCACCAGGTTTAGCCCGATGAGGCCTCGGGCGGACAAGATGGAGATCCTAGCTAACGAAGGCAAAATCGCCTCCCTGTCCGAGTCACAGGCGAAGGCGTTGAAAGACTCGGAGATGTCAAGTTGACCCTCCGAGTAACCCGGCAACTTCTTTTCGCCGGGTGGAGAGGTATCTTGGCAGTAGAAGTAAGAAAGCTGCCAGTGCTTTACATGAGAATTGAGAGAAATGGGGGGCATGAGGGAGTTCTTGCGGCGCTGGATAGAAACCCCGCCGCAAGTAAGAAGTGCGCCGTCGCCGCTTTCACGGCACGGCTTGCACTGGAAAAGTTCGACAAAAAGAGCCAGACTTGGCGGAGTGCACAAGTAAGACTCGGAAAGAACGATAAAATGGGAGATGTTTAAAATGGAGTTCGGGCCTATATCAAAGATACGGAGTTTGTAGTGGTCTAAGACGTCACGGAAGAAGGGGTGACCCGGAGGCCTGAAGCCCCGGGTCACGTGTTCAACGAAGCATATTACCTCATCCGTGGCTGGAGAAGGCCGGGTTTCGTTGCCAGGTGCTCTCCAGCGGATGGATTCCTGTGGAGGTAGGATTCCAAGCTCTACCAATTCCTCCAGTTTGGTCTTGGTGACGGAGGACTTCCCCCAGTTGGCTGAAATGGCGTTTGTGGATTTAGCCTTAGCCGGCTGTTTCCCCTGCCTCTTGGGCGCCATGGGATTGACCTGGTAAAACATTGAAGAAAAGGACGTAAGAAACAAAAACTTGGAAGTTAGCAGGTAAGCAGCTATCGGCAATTTAAACATAATCCGGCAATTGCCTCGCCGGGTCAAGTATGGTTTGTCCGGGTGTCAAGTGACTCTACAAAACCCAAAGAGCTTTCCGCAAAAGCAAATGTTTGAAGAAGCTAGGGGGATACTTATACGCATACTATCTGCGAATGAGCCGGAGAAGTAAGATTTTCTGAGGAGGGAGAACAACGGCGGAAACTCTAGATGGCCCGAGCCTAAACTGGGGATCTTATTTCTAAATTTGTGACCAAATTAGTGATTACTGGAGTTAGGGGAGCAATACAAGCTATAAATCTTATCTATGGGAGCGGTTATAGTGGAAGTCGGTGAGTTAATCTGGCGCAGCCCGAGAAATCGCGGACCGCTCGATTCAGATTCAATCTGGGGAAGAACTAAGAAATTGCGAGAATAAGCTGGAGGATGTAAGGAACTTACCGAAGAGGATTGGAGTAAGGCCTTGCGGAGACAGATAGCGCAAGATTCGTGCCCTTTCGTGACCGTTGGCCGGCGAATCGGAAGCTTGACGGCGGATTCGGGAGCTGGAGCGGTTCGTGCGGTGGCGGAGCGCAAACGAAGTCGGATGGGCTCCGGCGAGATGCGCGGGGCTCCCGTGGTGGCACTCTGCGAGCTCGAGCTTGGGAAGAAGTGGAATGGGGGAAATGAGCTGTTAAGAGTTGGATTTGCTCATTGGTCTTTATTTATAACCGTCCGGGTGGAAAGGCTTAGCCTAACGGTCGAGACCCGGGGAATGCGGAGTAATTGGTGATTTCGAAATTTGAAAGGCACATTTTATGCGCAGGCCAATATGATCCAGAGAAAAAGGAAGGGGAAATTGCCTTCCCTGTATCAGCGGTAGTTATCAAGAAGGATGTGGAGTCATGGAGTTCCTATTGAGATTTAAGTTTGAGAGATTAAGGAAGAACCTAAAAAGAAGAGCCGGGTTTTCACCTGGCTTCCTTGGCGCCAGTCGCGGCTATTCATAGAAGCGCTGCGTCTTAATCCTCATGTGTTTGCATCTAATATTTCTGTAGGGAATAGCCAGCGCTTCGAAGAGTAAATCTTGGAAGCCCAAGCTATTCTGGGGACTACTGATGAGGGGATAGTAACCCGGTATGCCAACCCCAGGTGTAATCCGGCCCAAACGACGGATGGATCAAATCCGGCTAAGGACAAAGAAGCTTCTAGAAGGCCCAGGACTTGTAAGGATCGTAACCCGGATTGTGGGTTACGGTAAAGAAAGTTAGGGTTCGTATAAAGAGTTCGAATAGGACTCGAGAAGCGCTTTGTAAGGCAAGTCAAGGGGGATATGAGTACTATATAAACCAACCCCTGGGCTTCGCCTAAGAGAGATTCAAGTCATAACTGTAACACCTATTATCGAGTATCCAGTATAATCACATCGAGATCCGGCGAGTTGTTTTCCGGCTCTTAGATTGCTTTTCGCCATGTCTTCCTTCGAGCTAAACCCTCTCCCAAATACCTGTGTCGACTTGCCCCTAGATCAGTTACCCCCGGTAACATCTGCCGTGATTATCCCACGACAACAGTTGGCGCCCACCGTGGGGCCTGCGTCCAAAGGTGTTTACATCACGGGAGAAGCTCGGAAGAACATGGAGAATCTTGTCACGGCGAGATCTACACCGACCGCGAAGGAGGGAAGATGGTGGGCGATTCCGGCTGGGGGCCAGAGTCGGATCACCTCGAATCCGGATCTATCGTGACAATCGGCCAGATCAGCGTCTTCATCGGCATGGTACGTACTTACGATTCAAGAGGACAATATCATGTGCATACTACATGAACTTCTAACAGGGATAAAAAGATACTGAAACAAGCGATAAACTCGGTTTCCTCGGCTGTTCCGGGATACCTGAGATGGTCAGAATAGGAAGTAACATGGAGCAGAAGAGATCACCCGGAAAGGATAGAACACCCGGGAGTCTTGGCGTTGGTAGTCGCACCACAAGTTAATGGTTATGAGTTGAAAAAGGTCCTAATGGACGGTGGAAGTAGCATCAATATCTTATACTGGGAAACCTTTTTACGCATGGGTCTCAAGGAGTCTCAGCTACAGAAAAGCTCAACAATTTTTCATGGGATAGTGCCGGGTCACTCAGCTTCCCCCGAGGGAAAAATCGCACTGGAGGTAGCTTTTGGAGAGTCAAAGGACAATTATCGAGTTGAGTGGCTCACTTTCGAGGTGGTCAAGTTGCGCAGTCCTTATCACGCGCTGTTCGGAAGGCCGGCTTATGCTAAATTCATGGCTAGGCCGTGTTATGTGTATCTACAGCTAAAAATCCCGGGTCCTAAGCAGACCATCACCATACATGGAAGCCGGGATATAGTGGCTGAGTGCGATGAAGGAGATTCAGTAATGGCTGAGCAGGCTTGCAGAAAAGAGGAACTCAAGTATTACCGGTCTCAAGTAGACCCGGATGACAGAACAGCATTGAAAAGGCCGAATACCGAAGATGAGAGAGCAAAATTCAAAGCAGCGCAGGACACCAAGATGATAGCTTTTGTTGAAGGTGATCCCTCTAAACAGTTTGCTATAGGGTCTAACTTGGACAACAAGCGGGAGAAGGCACTTGTGGAGTTTATCCGTTCAAATGCGGATGTGTTCGCCTGGACGCCTAGCGACATGCCGGGTATCCCCACAGAATTGGCAGAGCAAAGTTTGCACGTAGATCCCAAGTCCAGGCCTGTGAAGCAGGGCCTGAGGAAGATGAATGAGGAAAGAAGGAAAGCAATAGGAGAAGAAATTGCTCGTTTGCTAACAGCCGGCTTTATCATGGAAGTATTTCACCCGGACTGGTTAGCGAATCCGGTTCTCGTAATGAAAAATACCAATGAGTGGAGGATGTGCATTGATTACACGAGTCTTAACAAGCATTGCCCAAAGGATCCGTTCGCGCTACCGAGGATAGATCAGATCATAGACGCAGTGGCCGGAAGTGACCTATTATGCTTTCTGGACGCATATTCTGGGTATCATCAGATCAAGCTCAAGAGAGAGGATTGGGAGAAAACATCATTTATAACCCCTTTTGGGGCCTTCTGTTACAAAACCATGACATTTGGGTTGAAGAACGCTGGCGCAACTTATCAACGGTGTATTCAGAAGTGCTTCGAGGACCAAATTGGACGCAACGTCCACGCTTATGTGGATGATGTGGTTATCAAGACCAGGAAGGCGGAGACATTTATCGATGATCTAAAGGAAACGTTCAAGAACTTGAGGAGGTATCAGATGAAGCTTAACCCGACAAAGTGCGTGTTCGGAGTTCCAGCTGGGAAATTACTCGGCTTTATCTTTTCCGAGAGAGGAATTGAGGCAAACCCGGATAAAATCAAAGCTATCCAAAGTCTGAAAAAGCCGGAAAATTTGAAGCATGTTCAAAAGCTCGCGGGCTGTGTAGCAGCCTTGAGCCGATTTATATCCAGACTCGGAGAAAAAGCAATACCCTTGTACCGGCTCTTGAAGAAGTCCGATAAATTCGTGTGGGATCAGGAGGCGGATGAGGCGTTCGAGGCACTAAAGAAGCAGTTATCTGAAGCACCAGTCCTAGCGGCCCCGGGTCCTAAAGAGCCTATGTTGCTATATGTAGCAGCTGGACCCCGAGCCGTTAGCGCGGTAGTTGTTGTGGAACGTAAAGAGGATGGGAAAGGTTACCCGGTTCAGAGACCGGTCTATTACGTCAGCGAGGTATTATCAGAGGCAAAGCAGCGCTATCCGCATTGGCAAAAGCTGGTTTTCGGGGTCTTTATGGCTAGCCGGAAACTGAAGCCGTATTTCCAGGAACACCCCATAACAGTGGTTAGTTCGATACCGATGTCGGATATCATCAGAAACTCGGATGCAACAGGAAGAATAGCCAAATGGGTGATAGAGATGGGGGATTATCACATCAACTACGAGCCCAGGTCAGCAATCAAATCTCAGGCTCTGGACGATTTCGTTAACGATTGGACGCACACATGCATGCCCACCATGGCTCCAAACTCCGAGTCTTGGATCATGCACTTCGATGGATCCAAGCAATATGAGGGATCAGGAGCTGGAGTGGTGCTAACATCACCCAAAGGAGACAAATTGAGTTACGTGCTACAAATTCACTTTGATTGTTCCAACAACGTGGCCGAGTATGAGGCCCTATTGCATGGCTTAAAGGTAGCAAAGGAGATGAACATTAAGAGGATACGATGCTTCGGAGATTCGGACCTTGTGGTTCAGCAGGTCTCAGGAACATGGGATAGAAAAGATGCAACTATGGCAGCATACCGCAGAGAAGTTGATAGACTTGCCGGATGTTTTTCCGGGTATGAGGTGGAGCACATAGACAGAAGAAAAAATGAGGCAGCAGATGCACTCGCCAGACTTGGCTCGCGCAGAGAGCCGGTTCCACCTAATGTTTTCCTGGATGAACTATGGCGACCATCAGTTAAAACCGAGTCTCAGGAAGAACTGGCAAATCAAGACCCGGATTTGGAGCTCGTGGCCACAGTGCGCGCTGTTCCCGAGTGGACAGAGCCGTTCTTGGCCTACCTATCACGGGGCGAGTTACCACAGCAGGAGCTATTAGCAAGACAAGTTTTGAGGCGAGCAAAAGGTTATTCTATCATCAATGGGGATTTATACAAGAGAAGTGCAGCAGGAGTGTTTTTGCGCTGTGTAGCACCAGAAGAAGGCCGACAGATTCTCAAGGAGATTCACGAAGGCGATTGTGGGCATCATGCATCCACAAGATCCCTTGTGGCCAAAGCTTATCGACATGGATTCTTCTGGCTCACGGCCCTAGCAGATGCGGAGCGTTTGGTGGCAAGGTGTGACGGATGTCAAAGGTACGCTCGCCAAACCCACATACCGGCTATGGAATTACAGACTATCCCGTTAACTTGGCCGTTCGCTTTTTGGGGTATGGATATGGTTGGCCCCTTTCACATGTCACCTTGCAAGAAGACACATCTTTTGGTGGCTATTGATAAGTTTACCAAGTGGGTTGAGGTTATGCCAGTTACCAATTGTGAAGCAGTTACAACAGTTAAGTTTCTGAAAAGAATTATCTATCGGTTCGGGTATCCCCACAGCATAATTACCGACAATGGAACCAACATGTCCCTTGGTGAGATGGGGAAGTTCTGTGGCAACAATGGAATCCGGCTTGACGTAGCATCAGTGGCTCATCCACATGCCAATGGACAAGTGGAGAGGGCAAATCAGGAGTTGCTTCGTGGACTAAAGCCACGACTGCGAGTCCCGTGCATCAGAGCTGCTGGTGCATGGGTTGAAGAACTACCTTCCGCGGTCTGGGGTATCAACACTACACCTAACAGATCTACTCAGATGACACCGTTTTTTATGGTTTATGGTGCGGAAGCGGTGTTGCCGAGTGATATTATTCATGATTCACCTCGAGTATCAGCTTACGTCGAGGTGGAGAACGAGAAGACCCGGCAGGACGCTGTAGATATGTTAGAAGAACAAAGGGAACAAGCACTAGAAAGATCAGCCATATATCAGCAAGATTTACGGAGGTATCATAGCCGGCGCGTGAAAACCCGGGTCTTTCAGGAAGGAGACCTGGTTCTACGCCTGGTACAGTCAAACGAAGGAAAACACAAGTTATCACCTCCATGGGAAGGACCATTTATCATAAGTTGGAATCTGCACAACGGATCATATTACTTGATAGACGCAAGGGAAGAGTCGGCTACAGTTAACGACACCGCTCATACCACTTCATCTATGCAAGAAAGAGACAGACCATGGAACGTGGCTCAGCTACGTCCCTACTATACTTAGTATAGACTATATTGGCAAGTGGAATTGCACGATGTACCAGGCAGCAGGTTTCAGACGCACTCTTTTCCTATTTAGGGTACCCTTGGGGACTGGATGGGTTTTTAATGAGGCGGCTTGCTGACCTAACTTTCTCATATCAAATAAAGATGTGGTTATTCGTATGTTCTTCACTCTTGGTATGTTGCATATATTTAGGTCTTGGGGGCTGATTGCTCGAATAGCACAGTTACAAACTCAATGACCCGGCCTTGATGCCTATGAGTTATAAGGGCCGATTACTCGCAAACGAGTACAGCTGCAATCTTATAACCGGACAAAGGAGCCAAATTTTCTTGACTTTTCTTACTTAAGCTCGATGTGACTCGCACTAAAGTGGCATGATTTGCTCGCTTACGATTACAATCAGCCATGAAGCCCAATGGGACTTGCCTGACCCTGTTTTCGTATAGACGTAACAACATGATATCCACGCGAAAGCCGGCTTATAGTACAAGATAGTCAAAAGGGTCATCCAAACCATAAGTTATGCAGAGTACAGGGCTAATAGCCGGAAACTCAACGTTTATCAAGCATAACTTCAATACCTATGTGAAACGGCTCTGAGTTTGGGCTTAGCAGCAAACAATTTGTTCTCTTGGAAAGACCACATATCCCAGACTCGGAATTTTGGGTCTCGGGGACTGAGGATTTTGAAAAAGAAAAAGTTGCTCAGTTGCTAAAACTCAAAAAACCCAAACATCCGAGTCTTGGGGACTTGGGGACTTAGAGAAAAATCCGCTTGTCAAAACCCATGGAACTCGGAAACCGAGTCTCACAAAAGGAACCGTAAAGAAAGTCGGATATCAAGAACAAGTGGGATCAAAAGTAGATAAATTTAAAATCATCCAAACGTTCAGAAGAGGCACAAGGTGTATCAAGAACTTAAAGTGCATTACAAATTTCGGTTTAGTATCAAAGGTGCACAGGCGCATCATCAAAAAATGATTGTTTAAACGGCCCATTGGCCGATCGACGCATACGAAACGGCATCAGGTAGCAGGTATCACTCGGCATTCTGGGCCGCGGCGTCCATCTTCTCCTTGCCCTTGCTATTACCCTTGGTAGCAGCAGCACCCGGATCAGCAGCAGTGCCGGCTCGCGAGGAGGAGGAACGACTGGTGTGGAGGTAGCAGGCGCAGAATCGGCTTCAGCCTTCTTCTTTGCGGCTTCCTCCCTCAACTTGGCAGCTTCCTCCTTCCATCGGGCTAGCATATCGTACGGCTTGGGAAGATCCGACTTAACCGCTTCACCATCAGCATCATATGCAGAGACAATGGAACTGACATCCAAGCCGTCAGCAATCACGCTGGCCGGGTAACGGACTTCCTTCTAGATGGCCTTGAAATCCTTGCAGAAAACTTGGACCCATCACGGTTGAATTCCGGAAACCCGCCCATAAGCTTGGCTGGCTCGAGCTTAGGGAAATAAGCTTTAGCCAGCGCAAGCCCCCGGGTTACTCCAACCCGGCAGGACGAGCGCTTCCAATGCCAAATCCACTCGGGAATAGTGGAGCAGGCGTCCAGCATTCTCTTCAGGTCGACATGCCCAACACCCGGCCACCGTAGTTCTTGAAGGATCCATTTGGTTCCGGCACATAGCTGCCGGATAACGCTCTTGATGGTTTTCAGCCTGGCAATATCATCTTCGTCCGGCATTACTTCATCCGGACCTGCAGAAAGAAACGAGAACACGAGTAAGGAAACCCGGCTATTTATCAGAAGGATAACCCGGATTATGAATATTATGCTAAGAATCATACCGAGCAAAGCGCGATACGTATCAGCAATCTGAACAGAAAGGTTCGTTAGATTATCTTCTGCTGCATGAGCCCTCCTCCTATACTTCCTCGTGATCTTCCCACTCCTCCTGGCCTCAGCTTCGGCCGCCTCACGCAGAGCCACCTCCTTCTCAATGAGCTTGGTGGCCTTTGCCAATTTCTTCTCAGATTGGGTCACGAAGGACTGCACGGACGCAAGGAAGGATTAGCCGGGTAAAAAGCAAGCTATCAGTCGGTTATACCGTAAAGTTCCAAGCAAATTATCAACCAATTCACTCGGAACTTGGGGACTAGATAAGGACACAAGCAATATGATTCGGGTTTACCTCGTGTTTGGCTATTAAAGCTTCCAAGATATTTTCTTCATCAGCCCTCAAGGTGTGCAGGGCATCGATCATCTGGGCAAACTTCATGTCTTCGGGTCGGACACCAGAAGAGCCGGCAGCTTGGTTGCTTGGCCGGTGAACTTTCCCCGGCTTTGGGGTCGAGACCCGGACCGTCTGGGTATCCGGGTTTGGAGAACCCATCCTCGTGTCCGGGACCTCGATCTCCTCGTCCACTGCTTCGGATAACTCTGGAGACCCGGCGGCCTGGTGAACTGGATCGCCCAAGGGGCCTTGTTCCTGGTTGTTCTCAGCATCACCGCCAGTCGCGGCGTCCACGTTATCAATCGGCCCCTCCGTCTCCCGGTTATCCGTCTCCATGTTCTCCGGGTCACTAGTCGTGACTTGGGCGCTAAGGAAAAGAGAGGAATAGTCAACAACAGCGGATGAAAATAATCAAGTGCGCGAGGATATCATACAGCGGAAGACTTACCCGGTATTCACAGCGTAATCCGGCGGGAGTTCACTGCTGGAAGCCGATGAGATTGTCATAGGAGTTGATAGCGGAACCCGGAACTGCCCGGCCAAAGGATGGTTGGGGGAGGGGTGACGCCGAGGAGATTTGGAGGGGCGAGGAGGAGGAGTATCGGCCCGGCGGTTTGGTGAGGTGGAGATACCCGGGTTGAGGGGATCGTCGCCCGGTGAACTCCGGGTCACCCTGCGCTTGGTCGGGAGAGAGTCCTTCAAGTGCGATGAGTGTGACAACTGTTGGTTAAGTTTACGCATGTTATCGAAGGAGTAAGGTTCAGAGGACATAGAAGAGAAGGGGACCTTGGATACCACCCCTCTGGCCTTCCTCTTGGCCTTAACTATTACTTCTTGATCAGATTCGGTGGCCTCCGGGTCATCCTCATCCTTCTCGTCTTCGTCCTCCAGCCCTGCAAGCCGAGTATGTATCGATGGAAAAAGTTAAATGAGTGAGGAAAATTATGCAAGTGAAGATGACACAAGATCCGGATAAATACCCTCATCATTGTCAGCCGGCTCGTCTTCTTCTTCCGGGTCTCCGGTAGTAGGAGAGGTCTCGACGCTCCAGAAAGGGTCGTCAGCCTGAGATAAAAGCATGGACGCAAGAATTAGTGGCTGAGTTAAGTCGAGCGTGAGAATAGGCCTACAAGTATTGGGTCTCACCGATGGAGCCGGATTCTCCCGAGTGAACGGAGGTAACCCGGCGATGTTCTTGATCACCTCCAACTTCTCCGTCAAGAATCCCTTGATGGTCTTGTTGGTGTCGCCGGCTGCGTAGTTCTTGGTGGAGTATCGGAGCGCATCCGTGGTGTGCCCCGAGTAATCGCACATCAGCTTAGTGCGAATAGAGTTGGGCTGGATCCGGAAATCCACCCATGTTTTGACCAGATTGAGCCCAAGGAGACCTTGGGCGGATAAGACCGATACTTTCGAGAGAAGGGGCTGGATTGCCTCCCTGTCCGAGTCAGGGGCGAAAGCGTTGAATTTCTCGGAAATGTCGAGGAGGCCCTCCGAGTAACCCGACAGTTTCTTCTCGCCGGGTGGGGAGGTGTCGTGGCAGTAAAAGAAGGATAATTGCCAGTGTTTAACGTGGGAATTCAGATTAAGGGTTGGCATTGGTGAGTTCTTACGGCGATGGATGGATACCCCGCCGCAAGCGAGAAGTGCTCCGTCACCGCTTTCGCGGCACGGCTTGCACTGGAAGAGTTCAATAAAGAGAGCCAAACTTGGCGAGGTGCACAAGTATGACTCGGACAGAACAATGAAATGGGTTATATTCAACATAGAGTTAGGCCCTATGTCGAATACCCGGAGGCCGTAATGGCTCAGGACTTCACGAAAGAAAGGGTGACCCGGGGGACGGAATCCCCGAGTCACGTGTTCGACGAAGCAAATTACCTCGTCGTCGGCAGGCGTGGGCCGGGTTTCGTCACCCGGCACCCTCCAATGGATATCTTTTTGAGAAGGGAGAACCCCTAACTCGGCCAGCTCTTCTAGCTTGGCCTTCGTGACCGTGGATCGCGCCCAGTTGGCGGATATGGAGTTGGAGGTCTTGGCCTTGGCTGGCTGCTTCCCTTGCTTCTTGGGAGCCATGGGATCAACCTGCAAAACACAAGGCAAAAAGGTACGAGAAGTAAGACTCGGAAACCATGAGCTATCCGAGTATTTGCGAGTGGTACCAAGAAAGCATGGAAGTTAAGAATTATCCGGGTATCACTCTACAAAGCAAGGTTACAAGTTATCCGGGTATCAAGCATTATTATAAAAACTATGGGGTACTTACGTATTGAAAGGTGTTTGAGGAAGACGGATGATTGCCCATGTATCTACTGCAAGCAAAAGAACCGGAAGAAGAGGATTTTCCGGGTGTCAATGACAGGCGCGGAAAATTTTGGCGAAATGGATCTAGATTGGAAAAGTTGCGGACGATTCTACGGAGAAATTGATGATTGGTGATGATAGGAGAGTGGTGTGTGACCATCAATCAAGCTATTGGAGGAATTAGCAAGCATCTAAGCGACCTAATCCGGCGCGACAAGAAAAATGGCCCGCGGGTTGACCTAGATCCAATCTAGAGTAAATCGAAAAATTGCGAGGTTGAATTGATGGATACAAGGAACTTACTGAAGGAGATTGGAGTAGCACGCGGCGGCGGCAAATAGCGCAGTCTGAATGTCCCTTCGCAACTCCCGGCGGGCCAGACGAGGGTGTGGCGGCGGAGCTTGGCGGCGGCGCGGAGCGGTTCGAGGATGAACGTAGCCGGTGGCGGTTTTGCTCCGGCGGTGAGCTTGAGGTTCCCGTGGTGGTGTTGCGCAAGCACAAGAGATGAGGAAAGAGGAGTAGCTGGAATGAACCGTTGGGGGTTTGGCTATCCCCTGGGCACCTATTTATAAGGTGCGGGCGGATAAACCTAGTCCAACGGACGGGAACCGGAAATTTCGGAATAACGGATACCTGCCTGGATTTGATGAGATATGCTTTAAGTGCTGGGCGAGATATCCGGACAGAGATAAGGAGGAGATCTTCTCCGCAATATCAGGATCAGTTATCGAGTAAAGTAAGCCGGATCTTTGACATTCTTATCAGAGCGTTGACCCGGAAAGAGTAAAGAAGGACCTAGAGAAAGCCGGGTTACTATATGGCCACCTTGGAGTTAGGCCTAGCTGTTTATCAAAGCACCTTAACCCGGCCTCTTTGGATTTGTACGTCTGATATTTTTACAGGGAATAGCAAGCGCTTCAAGGAGGATCCCGTGAAGCCCAAGCTATTCTGGGGACTACTGATGGAGTGATGATAACCCGGTAGGCCAACGCCAAGGAGTAACTCGGCCCAAAGGATGCTGCGCAAGACCCGGCTTAGGATAAAGGGGTTTCTAGAAGGCCCAGGAACGTAGGCCTCGTAACCCGGATTGTGGGTTCCGATAAGAAAGTTTAGGGTTTGTAAGCAGTGTCCGGGTAGGATTCAGAGTGCGCCTTGGAGAGTAGTCCAGGGGGTCCGGATATTATATAAGCCGGCCCCTAGGGTTAGACCAAGAGAGATCCAAGAGTTAGAGCAATATCGCTAGGTATCGAGTATCTAGTGTAACACGAGAGTTGAGATTAATATATCGAGATCGGAGACTCGGCGACTTGCTTGCCGGCTACCAGATCGCATATCATCATGTTTTCCTCTGAGCTAAACCCTCTCCCAAACACCAGTGTCGTCTTGCCCAAAGATAAATTACCCCCGGTAACGTCTGCCGTGATTATCCCACGACAGGGGAGGAATATTGTAAGTACAAAAAACCACACGCCACACTAAAACATGTTGCTAAAATGTAAACCAGTGAAAGCTATTTGGAGAAATTTCGGCCTGGATAATAAACGCCAAGACTGGGCACAACTGGCAGATCCCAAGAGCTTCATTGAAAATTTGCTGCAGCTTGAGGATGAGAAAAAATGCACCGCTATTGCCATCTGCTGGACATGGTGGTGTACTCGAAACAAAATCAATGCGGAAGGGAAACCTTTTTCCCATGATCAGGTGTGCCTGCATATTAGGAGATTCTCCCTGGAATTCAGAGATTTCTTTAGTGAATATGGAAAGCTTGAAAAACCTGCTATGTTGGATCAGTGGCGTCCACCCCAGATAGACGTCATTAAGATAAACATCGATGGCAGTTTTAACACAGGTGATCGGAGAGGAGGATGGGGGATGGTAGCTCGGGATTCTGACGGTGATGTCTGTGGCTCGGGTGTAGGAAGAATTGAGAATGCACTGGATGCGCTGCAGACAGAGGCTATGGCATGCTTGCAGGCCATGGAGCTGGCTGTGCAATGGGGGATGCAAAATATTGTGGTGGAAACTGATGCTCAAATGCTTGTTCATGCGGTGTCTTCGACGGACTTCGATTTAGCGGCTAATGGTGTGTTGTTTCGAGAGATTAGAGCTCTTGCTTTTCTAAATTTTAGTTCGTTTTCTATTCTGTTTTGCCCACGGGCATGTAATAAGGTGGCTGACGCTTTAGCAAGCTTTGGTGCAAAGATGGTATCGGAACCCCAAGCCGTATGGCCGGACCGAGTGCCTACCTTTGCCCAGGTTTTGGTTACCAGCGATTATGCTGGTCGTGCTGGTTAATGGAAAGTGGAAAATTCAAAAAAAAAGTTTTTTTTTATTTTTTTTTTAGCTTTCCTATTTTTAGCGCCTCTGCTGCAGAGCGTGTATGTCGGCCGACTTACCGAAGTCTCGGCTGACCTCATCCAGTACGTGTAGAACCAGAATCCAAGTCGAACGACCGGCGCAGCCGTCGCCGGTGTACCGCATCACCGTGAACACCCGGAGAGGAATAGTTCACGGAAGTCCGATCCGGACGCAGCTAACAGCAGAAGCAGAGCTCGCCTTCCATATAGCTCCTTTTTTATTGGTCGTGCGCGAGCAACCTCCGTCCACCGATGCTAAAACCCCAGACAATCTGGGCGGCTTCCCTCCCTCTCTTCATCGGCCGCCGCCTCCTCCTACCCAAATCCAGCCCCTACCCTCCCTGCAGCCGCCGACTCCCCTTCCGCCCGTAAGCAGCGCACCCCTACCCCCCAGCTCCCCCAATTCTCTCTCCTCTTCTCATGGACTGACAGACGATGGTTCAGGGTTTGCAAGCGGCGGATGAGCGCGCAGGCGCAGCCCCGGTTCGCCCCTCTCCCCACAGCGCAATCCGAATCTGATGCCGGTAAAATTTTATCTGCCTTATCCTTTTGTTAAAACGGAGTCACCATTTTGCTCGTCTGCTCCTGTATTCCGGGAGCTCCGATGGGATTAGTGTTGACGGCTTTCGGTTTGGTTTCCAGGGGCAGAAGAAGGGTACCAGTTCAGGCTGGTCTCCTACAACATACTGGCCCAGGTATGAAGGTTTTACGCGATTATTTGTCATAAGATTCGTTGAGGCGTATGGATGGTGATGGATTGAGTGCTGAAAGAGAGAAAATGGACCTGACGGCGCGTAATGATTTGCTCAATGCTCTGCATTGCAGGTTTACGTGAAGAGCTCGTTTTTTCCTCATTCTCCATCCGCCTCTCTCAAGTAAGCTCATAACCGTTTAATGCAATGTCTATTGATATGTTGATTGAGAAACATATTATTTCCAAGTCGACGATGCCGAGAGTTGTTTTTTGTAACGAAACATCACGTATAACACACTTTAGGTTTTTGTGAATCTTGGTCGACTTAGAAAGAGAAATAACAGATTCTAAATAATGTTAATTTCTATGTCGATGTGGAATTCTTATTTCTAAGCCGATTTTTCCATCCAACGGATATCGAGTATTGTACATTTTTAGAATTTTATGTAACTTGGTTGACTCAGAGTTAGGAATAATAATTTCTCAGTCGGCCTAGAAGAACAAATTCAATTGTTAAACTATTCATACTGTTCGGATGGATTTTGACATCCCCATTGAACTCTCATGGTATCTCGAGTTACCTCTTGTTCCTTGAGCATCGTTTACAGCTCACAACTAATGAGCAGTGTACCTATTTCTTTTTTTTGATCATATGCATATTTTGTAACAATATCCAGAAACATACAAGCTAAATGTATACTTAGTAAAGCTTGCGTTGCCTCTTGGGGTTCCCGAACTCCACATTAAGATACAGAAAATTCTGACTACAGATGAATATAACCTTATTTTCTACTCCCTCCGTATACAAATATAAGACACGTTTTAGTGTGTAGATTCATATGGATGTACACACTAAAACATGTCTAGATACGTTTTATCTAGAAAACGCTAAAACATCTTACATTTTGATACGGAGGGAGTACTTCGTATGTTCACTTACGTTTGTTCAATATAATATGCACGACCTACTATGTTTGTCATTTTCCAATTGTCTTTGCAAAACCAACACTAACATTACTTTCTGATATAAACATGAAAGAAGCATAAAATGATTAAAAACATGCTGTTAGTGATTAGTAGCCAGTATTCGCACAAGATTCATATCCCCCAAAGATAACCAATTTTCATAGCACAACAAATATTTACACATGAGACGGTAATGCAACATTTGTAGGGTTGAATATTCAAATTCCAATTTTCATAGCACAACCAATGTTTACACATGAGATGGTAAAACGATATTTGTAGGGTTGAATATTCAAATTGAGTTAACCCAGACTGCAACCAAGACCTATTCAAAACCACGGTCCTTAGACCGTGCATGGAATTTTAAATAGAAATCTCTAATATCAACCTTTTGACATGACGCCTCTGGATCTACAAAGAAGGGTGTAAACAAAATACCACTGTATAACCCAAGGTTATTTAAAAAAAATGTGGCAAAGTTTGATCTTCATGTCTCCAATAGGCAATTCAATCCAACTTATCCTCCCAAATGGATTCATTTATAAACGGATGCTTAGTCAAGTCATGAAGACCTTTGCTATTCCAAAAAATACCTTTTATTAGGGAAACTTTTTTAATGTGCAAACTACTCCTAGTTGCCGAGATTAAAACCTTCTTTTGATGAGATTGTGTGACTCTCACACCTCATGCCCGTTGATCCGTCTGAACATCCAAGCCCCCTTCTTCCCCAGCGAAATCTCCATGGAGGTTACTCAGATTACGAATCTACAGCAATACTTAGACTAGGAATCTATAGCAATACTTAGATTAGGAAGCTATAGCGGTGTGAGGTGTGCGACCGTAAGTAGGAAGCTATAGCAATGCTCTGTTGTCCCCCAAAACCTGAATTGACAAACTGTTTTCGCCGATCATCTTTTCCATGGCTTATTCCGCCTCTCATATAATGATATAAATCATAGCATTTGTTGTAGCGAGCTTCCCAAAGCTCCTCCTCACGAAGCTGAGACTCCTTAAATAACCTTGAATCCAGAAAAAGGACACTTTTTAAAATTCACAAGGACTCCTACATAGTTGGAAGTACACTTGAGCACCACATCCTCCATGTATAGGCCCACTGTTGCTTTACTATTATGCCTACATTTAGCCATAGTAACCATATTTCAAAATTGAACTAGCACATGTTTGATATTTTTTGTGCTTATTTTTTTTCGTGATTAAAGAAAGCAATTGTTTCTTTCCTTTATCCTTTTTGGTCCTTACTCCAATTCTATCATTCAGCTGTGGAATTCATGTTTGGAATGATAGGTGGAAAGCTCGTTCCAAAGCTGTCCTAGCAGAACTCAAGAGTTTTCAAGCTGACCTCATGTGCATACAGGTTGGCTCTTATGTCTAATGTCTTAAGAACAACAGTTTTTGTTGTGTGGTCGTGTCTAGTTTTGTTTGTTATTACTATGCAGAATATGATGATTTTTGGATCATATTTATATTCTTATTCTTATTTATGTAGGCTTCATGTAACATGTCTGTATCGTTTTTGTAAGGGAATGTCTCTATGTCTTGTTTGTTTGTTTGTTTGTGAATGAATTGATAATATAACCAGATGACATGCACGCCAATGTGCAATATGGCAGTTTGTAATGCGATATTAAGTGGGCTGTGCCCATGCTGATTTATCTTTTTTCTACAAATTATCTGAGCTAGTACACTCTTTTTCCATAGTCCATAGTCCACACTCCACACTGTCTATTATGCCCAGTTACTTCAAAGAAACTATTTTCGAATAAGTTTTTTTTTGTCGTGTAGCTGGTCTTTACAGTTGATCAGCCAGACTGGTCTTAATGCTATTTTAATTGTTCCGTGGGTCTGAAGCGGGGAAGGCCCCACATTACACATGAAAATATGTGTCAAAAACTAGCTTCCATCCAAGGCTTGGTCTCACCTTGCCGATCTGAATACATTGTCGGGTGGGGAGTTTGTCTAGGGCTGTAAATATGTTAAAAAAAAGTGTCCTAAGAAATAAGCGCAACGAGATCAGATATCTCGTGTGGAACAAAAGGGTAGAAACTCGTTTGATTTTGTTTCCGGTACGAATACAAACCATGAAAGCATGGCTTATTGACCCTTTAGATGCTCCGTGTTTGAAGACAAAGGTGTCACAAAAGTTACCACAAGGATATCTGGCTTGTGGAAGCCAAACGTTCATAGCAACAATGCTTTTTGATCCTCCATTGTCGGCTCTTCCTATCATTGTGAAGCAGAATTCACCAAGTGTTAGATCGATGAAAAGTGGGATGCACTCTTTCTCGGTCATAATGACCTTACCAGCAGTCCTTTTGTGCAAAAATAAGACGTCATACGTACACCGGCAGTGTACCAGGGATGGCAGCACAGTCAGCAATGTACTAGGTATGTTATGCGCTGTACTCGGTGCCGATAGTAGAGATGGAGTGACCGCCGCTGTTATAGGATATAGCTATAATACTGAATGCTCCGTTGTGGACAATGGCTGTAGCCATACAGATAGGGGAGATTCAATGTTTTTGTTGACCCATCCAGAAGCTAGAATTGAGTGTAGCCGGTGTAGTTTCGCCTCTATAGTGGGACCCATTCTTAAACTGCTATGCATTTGAATGTATTGTTTTTGGTGGTACTTCAGCTGATACGGAACATTCTTCTAAACATACTACTTGAAGCTATTGGGCACTGGAGATGTTCTTAATGTAGACTTTACACCATTCTTTAAACATATTATTATTGGTTCATGCTTGTAAGCAAATATATGTGGCTGTGACAGGAGTTGGATGAATATGAAACTTTCTACAGGAAAAACATGGAAAGTTCCGGATATTCAAGTATTTATGTCCAGCGATCTGGGGACAAACGGGATGGATGTGGTATTTTCTATAAACCGAAAAGGTAAACACATATATGCTTAACTAATATACGGTGCATCAGTTACTAATTTGAGGATCCTTGGTGAACTTCTCTCCTGCAAATATATGTGTTAGTTTGCTCTAATCCATATACAATTTGCGAATCACATTCCTTGCAAATAAGTGGGTAGCAATGTACTAAGCTGGGCATGAAAGAAAAGGTCCCCTAAAATTATTTCTTACATCATCAAGTTAATTTTCCTGACAATTTTGTTACTTTTGCAGCATGGAATTAATGCAGAAAGAAGTAATACATTACAATGATTTGGTGGAAACATACCGTTCTAGTGATAATGTAATTAGTGCTACCTCAAATAATTCTTCGCCAACAGAAGGTAATATGAAGTCTGCCCAACCTGATATTCTTGTATGGACCACATAGTGGGCAACCCATTTGATGGCATTTGAAGTTCTGAACTAGACACTAAGAGGTAAAACTACTAATTGAAATCTTTGAAATAATAACCTAAAAAACATTCAAGATCAACAGCTTAAGTAGCATGCTCACAAATACTCTCTCCGTATTGAAATGTAAGATGTTTTAATTTTTTTTAGACAACACGTATGTAGACATGTTTTAGTGCAAGATGCACATGAATCTACACGTTTTGTCTAGAAAACGCTAAAACATCTTATATTTTGATACAGAGGGAGTAGTTGATTTTCCTTTTGGTCTTGTTTCTCTTATACTATTCTATTTCTTGTAGCGGCATTATTTATCATCAATATCTAGTGTTTCAGTTTTTTCATGTGTGTTTAGTTGAACATTCTCTTTGTTCTGATGATGTGCTCAAGTTTATTTTGTATCTTGTTTTTAACAGAATCTAGTGGAAAGGAAGATAATACTAGCAAACATGGAGATCCAAATGATCCACGTGTGAGATTGAAACGGGACTGTGTTGGTTTACTCGCTGCTTTCAAGCTTAGCGATCCTTGTGAGCATATCTTAATTGTGGCGAATACACATATTTACTGGCAAGTGAAATTTCCCATGTTCTCTGTCTGTTTTTTTTTTTCATTTAAAGTTGTTTTGATATCGACTCATATCTTTTCCTGTTTTGTTTTATCAATCTCTCTTCCTTAGATGGAAGCTACTAGTTCTCAACACATATCTAGGTTTCTTATTCATGTTATTCTAATTTTACAGGGATCCAGAATGGATTGATGTAAAGTTGGCTCAAGTAAAGTATCTTCTTTCGAAAGTCTCTGAGTTCGAGAATGTTATCTCGAACAAATTTACCTGCAAGCCTTCTGTCATCATTGCTGGTGATTTCAACTCCACCCCTGGTGATAAGGTATGGATTTCATTTTCTGCATTGCTATCTCAACCTCTTGCCACTATTGTTATCAAGTTCGGTATAGATTGCGGAGTCTAGTTACACACAGAATGTCGTCAAATATTTTGTGACACATCAACAGCATACATTGAGACTATCTTACAAATTAGTCTAATTCAGGCTATGTGATTTGTGAACAAATGACTTCGCAAGTGCCTTGAAGCAAATGACATTGTTGTAGGTCAAGATATTGGGAACTTTATCCACGTGCTAACATCTATTCCAGTTATGCGTGTAACATAATTGTTCACATGGTGAACAGGTTCTTGTAGAAGAGTAGCAATGCGTGGTCCAATAGGTGCTTTATGCTTTTGAGTCCATGATGATTGTTTATGCCAAAAGATAATCATTATATATGTCCCATGTGGAATAGTCTGACTTGGATTATTTTTGTGTATCACCTCACCTCAAATTTTCTGCTCGTATTACCTTAGCTAATTTGTTACCATCAATTCCAGGTATACAATTACCTTGTGTCAGCTAACTCAGAATCTACGGATGACACCCCCATCACTTTGCACAGCCTGTATGCCGCGAACGGAGGGGAGCCAGAGTACACAAATTACACTCCAGGTTTTACTGGAACACTGGACTACATATTCTTTTCGGACGGCAGTTCAATAAAACCTATGAGCCTACTGCGTCTCCCACGAGGGGACTCCGCGGATGTGCAAGGAGGCCTGCCCAACTTCCACCATCCCAGCGATCATTTGCCAATAGGTGCCGATTTTCGGGTACCGAGCAGCTAGCGCCTAGGCTGTTGCTTTTTCGGCTGCGGCAGCGAATGACCCTCCGACTGTTAGCCATGATCTGTGTAGTTCAGAGTTAATCATAAGGCTGCCGTGCATGCAACTAATATCCCATGGCCACATTTTTATTTGTTATTATTTCTCTTGTAGAACAAATTGATAACCGGATGTTTGTAGTTGTACTTCTGTGTGACTGGCGTGATATGAATGGAAACGGTTTCAGGAAGAAATACATATTTTTGTGTTTTTTTGGTGACATCATGCGTACTTTTTTCAGCCGTGTAATGTCCAGAACCCAAAATACAATTGTAGAAGTTCGTTCGCCCCCAAATTCGTCCTCTGCTTAAGATGAATTGTTGAGGGCTGTGCATGTTTTTTCATAAGCCCATTACACCCTTCAATAGAAGTCAGTAGCTATTTAAATAGCAATGATACTTTCTTTCTTCTTAAATTCTTGCAAGTAATTTTATGCTCAGAAAAAAAATGGAACAAATCTAGGTGGTCATCAAAACAAGCTCTAGTAGTTGCAACAATGGAGTTTCTTCAGCAGCGAAGAGCACAAAAGCCGGCCGCCAAGATAACATTGTTGCAACTACGATGGTAGCTTTCTATGTCCACCTCAAAAAAAAAAGAAAAAAAACTATATATTTACATTCATAAAAACATACAACTGAGACCCATCACTCAGCAATTCATGCTCATCCAAATTACTAGATTCCGTAAAGATGAGCATATGCAATCGTCCAAGAACAAGAAATGTAACTAGCAGGCTTAAAACCCTAAGAGAGATACACAATATGCAGGATTGTCAGCTAGTTACACAACTTGAAAAACTAGTTACACAAAAATAATACTACTTGATATGTAAAAGAATGATAACACACACACACACACACGTATATCTGCTCTTGCCTTAAAGATAATTCCTTGGAAGCCTCAGAGCACTGCAAACTGAAGGACCTAATTCTCTATTAGGTTGTTTCCACCACAGCTATAATCACATTGTCAAACATAAATTTAGGCAACCCCATACGGCACCAACAAGCACAAAGGGGAAAGCCCCTACTCACAGGCACCAATACATCATCTTTGGATCCTATCACCGGATTCTACTCTTGCTTCTTCTCCTTTTCTTTCCTCTCTTTAATCCATGATGAGCAACATAGTGGCAGCATTGTGCATGCAGCCTCAATCATCAAACAAACCGGCAGCGCTGAGAAATCTTCTCCAGATACTCCCATGTATTCAGCGAGCGCAACCCCAAGATATCCACTGATAATAGTTGATAGGGCAAGCGCAGACATGACAAAAGCCATAACCGATCCCTCGCACCCAGAAGGGCAGAGGTTTGCGATAAGAACACTGAAGGGTAGCACCTTGAAAAACATAAGACCCTCTAGCAGCCCTGAGAACACGATTGTGTATATGGAGTCTGGTATTCCGATCTTCCTGTATACTCCCTGAACAAATAGCACGTCTGATAACATTATGACCGCTGTGATGAACTGTAGACCTGCCAAGACCTTACGTGCAGACATTGCTTTGAAGCACTTGTTGTATGCCATGCTCCAAGCCAAGAGAGCCACCTGACCGAAAACCTTGGATAAACCGATAACGGATGAGTCGAGCCTTAACACTTCAGTCTGATAGAAGAACATGGTCCCAAGTAGAAACGGTATGACAGCATAGGACACTGAAAACCATATGACTGACCAAAATATTTCAGGCATACATAGAGCATACGAAAGCTCTTTGACTTGTTTGCGGATGCTGGATACCACTGATGTATTAGTAGCTGCCTTTGGGAGTTTGAGAGAGCTCTCAGATATAGCCACAGTAGTGAAGAACTGGAGCACGAGAAGGACTGCGAAAAACAGAAACATGGCTTTGGGAGAATAGTAACTGAGAGCAATGCCGCCGAGGAGGTTCCCTAACGCACCAGCGGAAGAGCCGAACATACAGGCAAAGGACTGAAGCTGCCCCCCTGAGGAAGTGGTCGCTTGCTTCCCGGCTTCCGCTACAATGGCATCATTGGCAACCTCACATATGGATGCACCAAAGTTGCTCAGCAGGAGAAAAATGGTAAGGACTGGAAGAGTAAGAGATGGCCAGAGGGCAATTCCTAGCCATGAAACTGCCTGCAAGAGAGCTGCAAGCACAGAAATAAGAAGGTATGTTAGAACTATAGTCAGCTATATAAGGAGAAACGGTCGCAGTGTGGTGCACAATAAGTATTTTCAGAAGCCAGTCATGGTGTTCTGTACAGCGAGTCAGTGATTATTACAAGTAAATTACGCTAAATTTTCTTATGCGTTTGATTGTGGCAATTATATCAATGAAGTCCATACATAAGACATCAGTAAACTTCTAGCATTTGGCCTGTCAAGCCCGAAATGGCTTAGTTGGCTCTTTTTTGTGCCCACCTGTTCTGTTCATGAAGTGATCGAGTTAGGCAAGATAGTATATGTATACCACTTGGCTGCCAGAATTTACTTAATAGCGCCTCTTGAATATCTGCCATACTGTACCGTACTGTAACTTAGCCAGGGGATTGATGGAGGGAGCTAACTTCCAAATGATCCAAAGCAAAAGATGATAAATCAAAGACCCAAGTGATGCCAGTCAATCAAAATTTGATGGTATTTCAGAAATTACGACAAGCATAGAATCTGCTGATGTGCAGTCTTAAGTTTCATGAGATGCTTGAATATGACAGCACACCACCCGTCAGTTCTTAGAACTTGATCATGACACTTTAAAGTGGTCGGCAAGGGCCACATCCAAGATTGAGAAAATATTCACGCCTAACCAGGTTGGGACAAGGTTGCCAAAAGATGGGAGACTGATGGCAATCAGAAGAAAAAACGAAAAGGGAAAGCGAAAGTGAAAGAACACAAAAGGCACGAGAATAATCAAGAGGAAAGCGTCCGAGTATATTCTTTGCGGCGTTGTCATTCGCCAGATGATGCCCATGTACAAACAAGTGAACAGCACGCAAGAAAAGAATGTGGAAAATTCTAGCGTGTTTACCATTTGAAACTCTCCAAAGACAGCGCAAAAGAGGAAAGATATTCTATTTCTACAGCTCTGCTTGGCATACTATAAAATGCCTACGACCTCGCCTAATCAGTGCGGTGAAAAAGATAAATTGCGCACGCAACATGACAGAGTAGCAGGAAAGGTGAAAAATCGGAGAGAATTATGGTTCTGTATATTCCAGGTTGACCATTCAAGTATGGGAAGTACGGAATCGCGGAGGAGAAGGTATCATGGCGTCGGTTGGTTACATGAGTGAGTAAGTTGGTGTCTGTAGATCTGGACATAGTACATGGCAATGCGATAGGAGAGTGGGGAAAGGGATGGGAGGGGCGTACCGCCGATGGCGAGGTAGGGCAGGCGGCGTCCCCCGCGGATGGGGACGGCGTCGGAGAGGAGGCCGAGGAGCGGCTTGGCGACCATGGGCAGCATGGCGGAGACCTGGAGGATCTGCAGCGAGGACGCGGCGACGCCCATGCCGTCCTTGAGGAAGAAGTTGACGCCGAGCCACGGGAAGAGCCGGAAGCCCTGCACCCAGAAGCCCACCCCGATCACCCACCGCTGCGTGGCGGCCGCCGCGGCCCTCTCCGCCTCCACCTTCCGCTCCTTCTCCATGTCTCCCCCACAATCCAATACTACCAAATCTCAATCCACGCCGCCTCACCAGACCCCTCTGCTACGCTCTCGATCCGAGAGACGGAGAAGAGTAAGAGACTGTGAGAGGGCTCGTGGCGGTGGTGGTTCTTGTTTATGTGTTGGTACACTCCGGCCGGGGTGGGAGGACACGTGGGAGGGTAGGTGTTAAATGGTGGGATTTGATTATCGACGTAGCAGGGGAATGGAATGGGATGGCACGAGACGATCCAACACGCGGGGCGAGCGTGAGGCCGCGATGACGGAGCCCAGGCTTGGGGTATATGGCCGTGTGGGCTGGGTTTGTATGGGGCCCATGGCCATGTCGGCCACTTACTACGGCACTACCACGAGTGCATGCTGCGTCATCACGCTCCCTCCCGATCACAGCGTGACTTTTCGGATTATGCAGGGTCGAGTTGCGAAGCAAAACTGGCGAGCTCAATCCGTGGAAAGAATTGGTGCTCCAATCGCGTCGAGGCACCACGCGTCTTTGTCTTGGTAGCAATTTTTTTTAGATAAAGGGAAGTATATTAATATCACAAAGATACAAAATACACCCGGCCTCTGCAACAACCCAATGGTTGCACACAGCCGAAAGACAATAAAAAGAAGAAATAAAAATAAAAGTCACGTTACAGAGTTGCAGTCCTCGCGGTATCCGCATAACCACCATCTAAACAACAGCTGATGTCCATCTCTTCGAAAGCAGCGTCTCCAAGAAGAACGGTGCCAGGCACAACCAGTTAAGGCCAGACCTTGGGTTTTCACCCTGAAGATAATCCTTGCTCTCAAAAAAACGGCTCCAAGAAGACCGGTGCTAGGCACAACCAATTAAGGCCAGACCTTGGGTTTTCACCCTGAAAGGTAGGGCTTTGGACTTCACGCATGTTGTCGCCCTCTCTTACATACGGCTGCCACGAATCTTGTACCTCCAAGCCAGATCCCCATCGATGCAAAGACTCGGGTCACCGTTGCTAGTCCTCCAATCTCGCCTTCGATGACTGAGCATTGCGACCGAATTCCACCGATCCAGCAATCTCCAGGCGTAGCCCACGGGAGTACGTCGGCGGAGCCTTTCGGTCGACACCCCGGCTTGATCAAAGAGAACATGCATCAGGATCTTCATCTTCGCAGAATGTGAAATCCAAGGACCACCTCCTTTATTCAGATATCTCGTAGCCCCGACGCTGCGAAACGACTCCCAGCAGCGACGGTTGCAAGAGGAGGATGCACGTAGTCCCCCCGTTGCGCCTCATCGGCCCGCATCTGAGCCGCATGCCAGATCGGCCTAGAGGCCCAACTCCACCGTCGGCCCATCCTGGGTCAAGCCCAAAACAGGCCAGATCGGATGCCATCCGCATCCGCCGCCGCCGGTCGCCCTACCGCCGTCCGACCACGCACCGTCGCCTCCCGTCTAGCAGGGGACGAGCCGCCCAGAGTCTTGGCCACCGGCGCCTCCACCACCGACTCGCCGCCCCCTTGCGCCCCCGATTCGCCGCCGCCGTCCTCTCCCAACACCGTCGCCGGGTCGCCCAACCATCCCCACCGGCCGATGCCAGTGGGGTGCCGCCACCGCCGCCGGCCGGCGACGGCAGCGGCCGCCGGTACGCAGGGGAGGAGGGTTGGTGGGCTAGGGTTTGGGGAGCCTCCGGGGTCGCCCGAGAGGAGATGACCCGAGAGGCCAGGTACGATCGCGTTGTCCAAGCTGTAATGAACCATACTCGTCTTGGTAGCAAATGCCACATAAGAGAGAAGAGGAGAGAAGAGAGCGGGCTACAAGATAGTATCCGGCTGCAGCACGTACTCCTATTCACTTTGTGAGATTGTAAGATAGGTTATACATGGATAAAATAGTACTTGTATATAGCCAATTATTGTACATGTTGGTTATAAACCGATTATAGTTGATATAACAATGACATATAGCCAGTTGCGGGCTCTATTATTAACCACAAACATCACATCGCGTGTGCTTTTGTGTTCTCGGAACTTGAATTATCATTAGACGATTATTATTATCCATATCACGATCCATGGGGCCACCACGCTAAGAGCATTTTCAACATTCGCGTTATACAGTCACACGCTAAAACACGTTTAGCAGTTTTGCAGCGCCGGCGAGATTTCAGTGGCCCAAAACTACAACGCGTATTGCGGAGCTTCACCGGGCACACAACAAGCAATCGCGCAATAGAAACCTCATACAGACAAACATAAACATATATATCATATCGAATCAAACAAGGGCATACAAATTTAAAATAAATTGTTTAATTATTTGTTACAACACAAATAACTAGTACATAACAATATAAACAATAGTTCGTCACATAGGTGTTGAATACAAACATACAAATAACTACTGGTTTTGCTGACCATACTATTTTCACCACTCCTTCATGCCATCTTCTTGATGATCATCATGAGTCTCGTTCTGATGAATGGAATGGCATGATGCAATAAAACGAGCAACCCTTTCTTCTCTTTTTTCTCACTAGTACGGGTTGTTTCATCAAATCGTAGACAGAATAGTCTACATCTTGTTCACGCTCGTTCTTGATGATCATATTATGCATGATCACACAAGCAGTCATGATGTACCAAATGATTTCTTGATCCCAAAATCTAGTTGGCCCTCTCACAATATCAAATGGGGTTTTAAAAATGCCAAATGCTCTCTCCACATCTTTCTTTGCCGCCGCTTGTGCATTATGAAAAGCACATTATTTCTTACCTTACAGTTTCTTCATCAGCTTCACAAATGTTCGTCATCATGGATAGATGCCGTTTGCGAGATAGTAGACATAGTTGTATGTATGCCCGTTTGCTTCAAATTTCACCTGTGGCAGCTCATCATTAGCAATCCGGTTCACCAGTGTTGAACGGTGAAAAATATTGATGTCATTGCAAGATTCAGACATTCTAAAAAAACATGCCAAATCCAAGTCTCATAATCAGCCACAAGTTCAAGGATTATAGTGGTATTTTTTTGTGTCTGAAATTTTTCATGCCAAGCCGCTGGACAATTTTTCAGCTCCAATATATACAAATCAATGGAGCCAAGCATGCCTGAAAATCCACGAGATTTGTTGAACTCCAATAGTCTAGACGCGTCTTGAGCATTAGGGGATCTCAAGTATTCATCACCGAACACTTCCACCATAGCTACCACAAAGCGCTTGACACACTTGATAGGTTGACTCTAACCTGGTGCCAAATAGTCATCAACTAGATCCACAAGAATACCATATGCCAACTACCAAGGCAACGGTCACCTTCTGATAGGTGCTATGGTCAAGCTATCCGGTGGCATTCCTCCTTTGCGTGAAAAATCGGTCATGCTTCATCACCTCCTCCGCAGTCTTCTTGAACAACTCGATTCTCACCCTAAAATAGCGACGAAAATATTCCTCAGCATATATGAGATCCTCCGCAAAATAGTTCTGCATCAACTTGTTGCGGCCATCAATCCCTTTCCCTCCATAGCTTCTCTCTACCCCGAACAGACCCACCGTGTTTTGGTTTCTTGTTGGCGTGCAAAGCCAAAAGAATAGCAATGTCCTCTTCCTCTTGGAGATCTCATTCTTCGTTAGAAGAATCATAATCATAAGAAGAACTAATCTACAAATATAGGTCGGCGATTATTCTTCAAACCAGAAAGCTAGCGATTGTAAAATAAACACATCGGCGCCTGTCATACAGGTATTGCGTCGAACACCGTGCGCGCGATGGGACGGGGCACTACCCCCGAGCGCGGGCTCTCAGGCGCGACCGACGGTCGGATCGGCGGCGGAGGAGAGCTCGCAGAAGAGGAAGCGGGAGCGGAAGCCGACCAAGTTCTACAGCCGCAACAACTCATGGGCGGCCATGTGAGCGACGGCAGTAGGTGGGAGCTACGCGCGTTGTGTGGGGCTACGAGCGGCAACGGGGGTGGCGTGGCGGCGGACGAATTCGGGCGACCGGAGGAGGATGGGAAGTGGAGCGAAGCTGTCGTGGGCGTGCATTGAAATTTCACCGGCGGTTGGCAAATCGCGTGTTCGCTCGACCGTCGCGCGTGCAGGGCTGGACGCTGAATTTCCCAGGCGCCTGATGAAGCTTTTCTCCACGCGCTGGCCAAATTTTACAGCACACCTAGGTTTAGCGCGACTGCTGGAGCGCCCCGTTTTGGCCCGCGCATGCTAAACTGGCGTTTTTTTCCGCGGGGGGATACAACGCATGTTGGAGATGCTTAAGTCTTGTATGAAGTCTGCTTATTTTTTTTCGCATGACCGAAAATCATAAACATAAACTTATATGTACTTCTTTGAAAAAACCCATTGAATTCGATTTCACGAAAATTCATTTTGTTTCATTGGCTAAGTAGCGCCCCCAAATAATCATGTGCTTATTCTACATCGCAACCAAACGGATACTATATACAGGTATCTTTTGTTCTCTAACCCAAACTTGCCCTAAAAAACAACTAGAGTAGACAAAGAGTCGTTGGCATTGCCAAAAAAAATGTCAACCATTTAATAAAAAGCACATTTTTTTTATCACGCTAAAATATTTTCAGAGCGCGTCTACCGCCATCCATAAAAATCGTACAGTTGTTTACATTTTTGTAGAACTTTGCCCAACTCTATTAATAGATAATGTTTATAGGGATACACACTTCGATTGGTGGCTGTGATAGCCAAATCCTTCTTCCTCCTTCTACGATACCTCTAGTCTAGGGATGGCGTGTTCAACACTCAGTTGGAAACCCCAAGAGTGAAATAGCATGTAGCAAGTTACCTCAATTGTGAACCCAAGATTTATCGAATCAGTAGGATTACAAAGTCTTCAGTGGTATAACACTTCGGCATATGTTTCCGTCCATCTTACCATTTGCACATGTTAGACCATGATCCAAACACTAGTAGGAAAAGCCTTACCAGTGACAAACAAAATTCAGCTACCGCTGGCGAATATGTGTTCGCCAGCGCTAACCGGTCAGTGGTATAGGTTACCACTGGTGAATAGGTCATGTTCGCCAGCGCTATGTTACTTACCGCTGGCGAACACCTTAGCTCGTTCGCCAGCGGTAAGTTTCGTAATATTTAAAATTACAAAATAATTTTTTCCCATTATTTTTTTTTCAAAATTTTAAAATATTTGAATTGGGGAACTTTTAATCACAGTGTAGAATTTTTTTTATTTTTTTTTTGCTTTATTTTAATTTTAATTATCCACTTCCCACTCGGTCACCAATCGTTCCACTACTCTAGCCCCAACACGCTTAACTTCTTACTTCCTTACCTATGAGCTACCTAGGAACAACTCGTACTTTGTTGCTAGTATAGTACTATCAATCCAGTTAACTATTGGACCATAGTGTCACACGACTTCACTTTTTGAATCGAAAAATTATTTAAGTAAACAAAAATAAATAAGTAGTAATAATATAGAATTCACATACCAACAATTTTTTTTTGAATTTTGTCATTTAATATTGAATAATTCGTATCTACAAATCCGTAATTCAGAATTCGACAAATGATATGTCTAAATTGATTAAAAAATAAGATGAATCTAAATATGACATCCATATCATCTTTTCTAAAAAAACTATCTTTTTATTTTTTTTGAATTTTGATTTTTTTTTTCATTATTTGATTTTGTAGGAAAATTTCTTCTATCTCAAATAACTTTTTTTTCCTTTTCAAATAACAAATCTGTAAAAACCTTTGGATTGGAAATTTGCTCACGGTTTTTTTGATATATTAAACACGTTTTTTCGACGTCGTATGCAAAAGTTATGGCCATTTTACGTTTTATTTTTGAATTTTGCATAAAAGGTCAAAATTCATATTTTAAATTTTCTATACCAACTAGACACTAAATCCTACCCATATATCAAAGGATTTTATTTTTTGAACATTTTATCATTTTCGTTTATGCTTTAGAAAACTAAAAAGGCGGTCGGGGGATGATGATGTGTGTGTTGTGTGTGTGTGTGTGTGTGTTGTGTGTGTGTGGAGTGAAAAATTCAAAATTTACCACTGGCGAACAAAAGAATTGTTGGCCAGCGGTAGTAGCCGAAATAGCGCTGGCGAAGCGTTTCACATGTTCGCCAGCGGTTGACGAGGGGATGAATCCTGGACCTATCGGGTGAGGCTACCCGGTCCAAGTCCCAAGATCTACGCCCGAAGGGAGATACCATAGACAGTTCTAGAAGGCCCAATCAAGTCCCACCCGAAAGGCCTTGATGGTCAATAAAGGAAACTTGTAACCGACTTAAGGTTAGGGTTTGTATCCCCCCGGGTGCGGTTTGAGACCTGGCCACCTATATAAGGTCAGGAGAACCACCGGGAGGGGGACCAAGTAATACCGCACCACCAAAGCTTTGAGATTGAGATATTACTCTCGACTCGAGCACTTTGAGCGTCTACCCTCTAAACACCAAACAATTGAAGCAATCAATCGAAAGAAATCAGGACGAACTTTGAGCGTCTACCCGACAGATTCTCAATCGAGTAAACGCTCGGGGGCTGCTGACGAGGGGATGAATCCTGTACCTATCGGTTGAGCCTAACCGGTCCAAGGCCCAAGATCTACGCCCGAAGGGAGATGCCATAGACAGTTCTAGAAGGCCCAATCAAGGCTCACCCGAAAGGCCTTGATGGTCAAGAAGGAAACTTGTAACCAACTTAAGGTTAGGGTTTGTATCCCCCCGGGTGCGGTTTGAGACCTGGCCACCTATATAAGGCCAGGAGAACCACCGGGAGGGGGACCAAGCAATACCGCACCACCAAAGCCTTGAGATTGAGATCTTACTCTCGACTCGAGCACCCCCCCATTGTAACCGATCTATTGCTAATACAGATCGACAGAATCAGGAGTAAGGGTTTTACCTCTACGAGGGCCCCGAACCTGGGTAAATAGTGCCCCCTGTTAGCCGACGATTGTCACCAGCGCCTACACATTTTCCTAATCAAAACTCTATCGGTTCATCCGAGGGACTTGTTGAGATGCATATTCGACAATTGGCGCCGTCTATGGGAACGGTGGGCACTGGATCCACAACATCTTCGGCCTCAGCATCGCCAACCTTCAGCTGGAGCCCCGGAGCTTCGACTTCAGCAGATCCGATCCGATTTGGGTCGATCATCGTCACGCCCCACTCGCCGGAATCGCGCTCGGTGTTCAGTGGGTTGAAGAAAAGCGTCACCCTGACGTTCGGGAGCTTCCACTTCCACGCCGACAAAGCAGGAATCCTGCACTTCCCCGAGCAAACTAGTCTCGAAGGATCGGACTCGGAGTCGGTATCAAGCCCAGAAACTCTCGACTCGCTGCCCAACTACGTTGGTTGCGACCTAGCGACCATCAGCGGATCTGTCCGCCCCAGCACTCGCAACTTCCACACTATCGCTGCAGAGGAACCTTAAAGATACGTCTCGAAGACCGCGGCCATGGATGGCGATTCTCTCAGCGGGGTCAGCAAAACACTCGAAACCTCCCTTATGCGCGTCGACGACAACGGAAACATGCACCCGACGACTCCCGTCGCCGCAGTCCTGGCTGCAGCCACATACCTGCAGGCAAACCAGCCAGGAGAGAACGACCCCCGCGCGGAGCAATACAGGTAAGTCCAGAAGGGGCTAGGCATGGCAGCCGCAAGAACGCGACTGCACAGGAGACTGAGAAAACCCCTCGGAAGGACAAAGAAACACCCCGCAGACACAGGAGTACATCGCCCAGAAAGGAGAAGTCACCTCGTCGCGCCCGAGGAAAAGAAGCCCGGCGACGCGGTGATAGCCCGAGTAGCAGCGATGACAGCCCGAGGGATCGAGACCGCAGTCCGCGGCATCATAGCAGCCGCTCGCGACACCGCAGCAAGGAGCCGCGGAAGGAGGTCGATCGCGACCAGCCTGGATACAACGCGCGATCTTACATCACGCAGAACAAAGTCAACAAGGCCCAAGCGGTCAGGAACCGCGCACGTTCCCCATCCACCTCTCTGACACGTTCCCAACCCACCTCTTCTGACAAAGAGGCCTGCGACGCGTTATGCTTTACTCGCGACATCCGCGAGGCACCGATCCAGGAGATTTAAACTTACTACGGAAGTGCCAAAATACGACGGTTCTCTGGAACCCAAATCCTGGCTGTCGGATTATCTCACGGCAGTAAAATGCCATTGTGGGAACAAGACCACAGCTATGCAGTACCTTAACCTACATCTTGTAGGCGCTGCGCGTAGCTGGCTCGAAGGAAGACCGAGGCCATTCTACGGATCATTGGACGATCTAGCCTTCGACTTCCGCAAGAACTTCCAAGCAACATATAAAAGACCCACGTCCATCGAGGAGCTGCGAGCTTGCATGCAAAAGAGTGGTGAGTCTACTCGCGAATACATCCAGTGATGGACCACACTCAAGAATACGGCGGGAAACATATCTTAAGAGGTCGCAGTCGAAGCTTTCACCAAAGGAGCTCGGCGAACCACCTTCAGAGAAGAACTGGGGCGAGCCGCACCCAAAACCATCGGAGAGCTGATGGCTATAGCCGACAGATGGGCCAACAGGGAGGACTCGGTGCGCAATGAAAAGGCATCTTCGCCAGCGCCTAAAGACGACCGTCATGGTCGAAAGAAAAGGAGAAAACATTACGATCACGACGACCGAGAATAACTGGTGGCGACAGAGTTCACGAGAAACCGCGGCAGTGGACATCGTGGAAATCGCGAATGGAAGCCAAAGCCAGAGGATAAAACTCCTGAGGAGGACCTTGACGGTTACTGCACGCTACATCTATTTACAGATAAGCGCACGGGTAAGACCAAGGCAACACACCTGCTCAAATATTGCCAAAAATTCCTCGACAGACACGAGGCCTTCTCGAAGAAAAACAGAGCTACAGTCAGTCAGGGCTACCCACAGCTCCTAGGAGGAGGACACCAGGGATTCCACCCGCCACAGGCCCTACCTCCACCAGGAAACCAAAACGCGGTCCTGGCCGCGCTACCCGCGCCACCCGCCGCAAACCAGGGAGGCAACGGGTACCCGAACCCAGCAGGACTCTTTGGAATGATACAGAAAGTATGCCCGTCCAGCAGGGCCTAGAAAACAAACACACGACAAGTAGTCATGGTTGTCCAAGCTCCACCGTCCAAACCCGAATATTTGAAAATGGTTGACCAACCGATAACTTTTTCCAAAGAGGATCATCCCCCGCGAGTTTATCGACCAGGCCACGCCACGCTCGTCATCCAGGCGCAAATAGACAACTACGAACTTGCCCGAGTGTTCATGGACGGAGGAAGCAGGATCAACATCATTTACGCGGACACACTCCGCAGGATGAACAAGAACCTAGACGGACTCGCGGAATCAGAGACATCCTTTCACGGGATAGTACCAGGGAAGACAGTCCGACCACTCGGAACAATCAACTTGGAGGTCGTGCTCGGGAACAGAAGAAACTACAGACAAGAATTCCTCGACTTCGAAGTAGTCGACTGGCTCTCACAGTACCAAATCATTCTCGGCCGAACAACGTTCGCGAGATTCATGGCGGTACCTCACTACGCCTACTTGAAACTCAAACTTCCTGGGGAATATGGCACCATCACCATAGATGGAGACTTCCAAAAATCCGACAATCGACATCGAGTTCAGCGAGATCGCGAAATCCTTCGGGATGCAGGAGGAACTGGAAGAATTGGCAAAGACCACGGACCACTCCGTGATGCCTCTCACCAAAAAGAATGCTCCAGAACTCGAGTTCAGTGCAAACAACGACACTCGAAAGCATCAAGTGCACCCGACGGAGCCCGCGAAGATGGCGATGGTATCCACCACCCTCTCAACCGTATAGGAAGCCGCGCTCGTCGAACTCCTCCGTGAGTACTGGGAAATCTTCGCATGGCAGCCTTCAGATATGCCAGGGATATCCAGGGAGTTCGCCGAGCACTCGCTCGAAGTTTTTAAAGACGCCAAACCTATCAAGCAAACAACCCAACGGTTCTCAGAGCCAAAGCAAAAAGCACTTGGAGAAGAAGTGAACATACTGCTCGCCACAAAATTCATCCGAGAGATAAAAATATCCACCTGGTTAGCAAATCCGATGCTGGTCCCGAAGAAAAACACTGACATCCTCCGCGTGTGTATGACTACACATCGTTGAACAAACACTGCCCCAAGGATAACTTCCCCTTACCACAGATCGACCAGATCGTGGACTCTACAGCAGGCTGCCAGCGCCTCTCCTTCTTGGACGCCTACTTGGGCTATAATCAGATCAGGATGAAAAAGAAGGACGAGGAGAAGACAGCATTCATCACACCCCACGGTGTCTACTGCTACACGACGATGCCCTTCACGCTAAAAAACGCACGCGCAACATATCAACGCTGCATGCATAAATGCCTCGCCAAGCTCATTGGCAATAACGTACAAGTGTACGTTGACGACATCGTCATAAAAACTCGAGTGGAGGACACACTCCTCGAGGATATCAGGGAAACATTCGACGCCATCAACGTGTACAGGATCAAGCTCAACCCGATAAAATGCGTCTTTGGTGTCCCCGCGGGACAACTTCTCGGGTATCTGGTGTCCGCCCGAGGAATCGAAGCCAACCCGGAGAAAATTCAACCAATCCTGACAATGAAGGAGCCAACCAATCTTCGCGGTGTACAGCAGCTCGCAGGACGGCTAGCCGCTCTAAGCAGATTTATCGCAAGACTAGGCGAGCAAGCATTGCCCTTCTACAAGCTGCTGAAGAAAACAGATAAGTTCGAGTGGACACCCGAAGCAAAGCAGGCATTCGCAAACCTAAAGCAAGCACTATAGAGTAGGCGTGTCCTGGCAATGCCACAAGAACGGGAGCCACTGTACTTATACCTAGCCGCAACAAATCAAGTCATCAGCACGGTGATCGTGGTCGAGCGGCAGCACGATGGCAAGGCGTATGGAGTTCAATGACCAATTTATTATATCAGCGAGGTGCTCTCACCGTGCAAACAACGATACCTCCACTACCAGAAGCTCGCATACGGGGTCGTACTCACAGCCCGAAAGCCCAAACATTACTTCCAGGAACATACCGTCACAGTGCTAAACGACGCATCACTCGGTACTATCATGAACAACCCTATGGCATCCAGAAGAATTGCAAAATGGAGCATCGAGTTAGGCGCCTGGGACATCATATACGCAGGGCGCAACTCTGTAAAATCCCAGGTCGTCGCAGAATTCCTGTGCGAGTGGACGGAGCTGCAGACACCAGGACCCCTAGAGTACACGAGCAACTGGATCATGTACTTCGATGGGTCGAAAAGGAATGAGGGAGCCGGAGCCGGAGTTATTCTCATCTCCCCTAAGGGTGACATGCTGCAATATGTTTTGCGATTGGACTTCCCACCTGAGGACCCAACATCCAACAACGACGCAGAATACGAAGCTCTCCTTCATGGCATGAAAATGGCGATCGCTAGCGGAGCCACCCGATTGATGATATATGGAGATTCCAACCTCATCGTACAACAGACGATGAAGGAGTGTGATGCTATCGCAGATAACATGATCGCCTACCGCGACATGTACAACCTATTAGAAGGAAGTTTCAAAGGGTGCGAACTGAAACACATTGCACGATCCAGCAATGAGGAAGCGGACAAGCTAACAAACATGGGGTCCACAAACACACCCATACCGCTGGGAATTTACTTTGAAAGAATGATCAAGCGTTCAGTCAAGGTCAAGAAACCAGCAGGAACACCCGCAGCAGCAGAGACAGCAGTCAACCCGCAAGTCGCCCTCATCGAGCTAATGCATAACATCTCAAGGCAAGTTTTTCTGGTCGATCCGGTCTGGACGCAGAAATACCTCGACTACTTGTCCAAAAAACAGCTCCCATCAAACCTTTGCGAGGCTCGACAAATTGTGAGACACAGCAAATCCTTTCGGGTGATCAATGGAGAGCTATACAAGCAAAGCATATCTGTTGTACTACAAAGGTGCATAGCACCCGAAGATGGCAAAGAGCTACTCCAGGACATACATCAAGGAGACTGCGGTCACCCCGCCAACTGGAGAGCAATCGTGGGTAAAGCCTTCAGGGCAGGATTTTATTGGCTCACCGCAGCCAGAGACGCCAAAGATCTAGTCGACAGATGCAACGCCTGCCAGAGGTTTGCACCCAAGCCTCATGCCCCTGCCACGGAACAACATATGATCCCCATCGCCTGGCCCTTTGCGCAATGGGGGCTAGACATGGTACGGTCACTACGCAAGTCGACACCTGGAGGATATACGCACCTACTCGTAGCAGTTGACAAATTCACAAAGTGGATAGAGGCTATGCCAGTCACCTCCGTGCACGCCCAGTGCGCCGTGAAATTCCTCGACTCCATTGTGTGTAGATTTGGCATACCACACAACATCATCACTGACAACGACAACAATTTCACGGCGAAGGAAACACAGGAATTCTGCGAGAAAAAGGGAATCACCCTCAGCTTCGCCTCGATGGCTCACCCGCAAACTAATGGTCAAGTCGAGCGATCCAACGGGTTAGTCTTAGCTGGCCTAACAAAGTGGCTACTCGATCGCCTGAACCCAGCAGCAGGGCATTGGGCTGAGGAGTTACCATCCGTATTGTGGAGCCTCCGCACAACGCCAAATCGGTCAACAAACTACACGCCATTCTTCATGGTCTACGGAGCCGAGGCCATCTTACCCGAAGATGTCAAATTCAGTGCTCCACGGGTCGTCGCATATAGCGAAGAAACCTCAAACAGGGCACTCGCAGAAGACATGGACGCACTCGGCGAAATTTGAGACATCGCACTCGCAAGATCCGCGGTATACCAGCAATCACTGCGCAACTACCACAGCCGTCGTATACGCCACAGATCCTTCGTGGTAGGAGACCTGGTGCTGCGGCTAAAGCAAAAGGAAGGACACAAGCTCGAGCCACCATGGGAAGGACCCTTCATAATACACGAAGTTAACCCAGGTGGCGCTTACCGATTGAAGAACCCGGAGACCGGTGTCATCTACTCCAACCCATGGAACGTTGCGCATCTCCGCAAGTTCTACCCTTAAGATTATTCTATTCCTATGAAATAAAAAACACATGGTTCTTCAACCATAGCTATTCGAATCTTCCATTTTACATGCTAAAACAACAGGTATACACCCCAAACACACGGGGGCTACGCCTAACTAGTATAAAATGTAAATTTTCAAATACAAGGTACAACAAGGTTCACACCTTATAAACACCTTAAAACATATCGAGTGAGCTATACAGGGATACAGGATATCTGCATCCTACGATTACATCTGACGATGAGCACTCCTCTCCGCCAGCATTTGATCAATCTCCTCGGAAGTTAGTTGAATAACCCGCTCTGCCGCGGGCTGGACGACCACGTAATGAGGAGAAAAACAACCGGAGAGTCGGGAAGCCGCGTCACCGAGTTATAATTTATCTCAGGATGCCACACCCGAACAAAGGCGAGAGCTACCTGAGCTCCACAGATAAGTTGCTGGAGAACGCACTCCCGAACCTCTTCTACTCGACGAAAGACCCTTAGCAAACTGCTCCATCCTTCTGGAACGGTACCCAATGGATAAAACGTCCGATGCACAGAATAAAGAGCCTCGCGACAAGACTCAAGAAGAATATTCGCCTGGCTCGCCCGATACTTCAAGGTGGCCAAAACGAAGCCTCGACTGCGGTCTGACCAAAAATTGTTTCATGTGGTTTGGATCTACCCGCCTCATAGGAAATGTGGTTATTCACCCAATGAGTCTCACAAGGCCCGTTGGGCTCAACAACTGCAAATTCAGCAAACACGTCAAAACAGAAAGGGAAGCAAGCAGCTAAACACTCGGGGGATTGCAAGCTTACAAAGCATGTCCTTCGCAACGGGCGCCAGCTCTTCCATATAAAACTTCTCACGCTCAGCCACAAGTTTCTCCTTTGATTTGGCAACATCAGCCACGCCCCGGAGCGCTTTCAGTTTGCGCTCGCCATCCGCAACACGGTCGCGGAGTGAGGCGAATGTACTAGCAGCAGCAACAAGGGGATCCACCCGCGCAGCAGACCCACTCGAAAACTCCACGCTAGGATCTACTACTTGGAAAGAAATGAAGCAAGTTCAGAAAAATTACAAGACCCCACTCGAGAAACACACCACTTATCTATCAGGTGCTCGGGGGCTACTCCCATCGGGAACACATAACAGTAAAGCGCAACAATCAGACACTGAAGATTTCAAGGAACACTTCGATTAAGAAATGGGAATATATCCCAAGGTTTATTACATCGAACAGACAAAAGCAAATATAAACTAGCCTAAGGGGCTGCAGAAGTAGTGCCACTCGCAGCAGGCTGCCCCTTGCGACTAGCACGAGGAAGCATGTCAGAGAGCTTCTTTGCAAGGACTTCAGCCCGAGCGCCAAAGGGACAGAGCGCTACCTTTTTGCCTAAGGCGTCGTAGGGAAGGCTCGAGTACACCTTCTCTAGGTCATCCGAGACTCTGTGCGCCAGCGCAAATTGGATAGCCGTCCTAGCCCCGCACTCAGGCTGGGCGACTGAATAAGCCTGGAGGAGATTTTCATCGTCCAAGAACACTTTCAGAAGGCCGCCCAACATAGGCGGAACCGCTGCATCCACCAGTAGGAGCTCGTGGAATTGCGTCAACACTCGGGTGGCTTCACCAACAAGAGAGCAGACCCCACTCGCATGCTCCTGGAGCTGGGCGCAGGAATCCATAAGGGCGTCCAGTCGCTGGCTCCCAGGCAGCTCCAGTGCAACCCAAAGGACATCTACAAAAAGGATACCATAAATTTTCGAGATAGAAAATTAAGATGAATTGCAACAGAAGAATAGTCAAGTGTGGCTTACCCGCAAACTTCCGAGCCAAGGGGCAGACGATGCCAACAAGATCACTATCATGCTTGGCACCCGCCTCCTCCAATTGCTTCAGCGCCTCTTGAGCCTCGACAAGTTTCCCCTCAAAATCAGCTGAATGCTTACGAGTGGACTCCAGCTCCTTCCGGGAGGACTCCAACTCGGCCTCAAGGATTTTCACCCGAGCGACAGCTTCAACTTTCTCGGTCTTCAGGCGGGTAACTTGAGCTAGAGATCAACGAATACAACTTAAGCAATTTTCGTAATCAACGGAAACAGTAAAACGGAGCGGATTAACCTACCTTGAAGAGATTGGCCGTCCTTGACGAGTCGACCGTGATCCACCTGAAGGGAAATGCAATCTCCCTCAGCTGAAAGCACTCGACGACCGATGGCAGCAAGGGAATCGAGGAGAGTCTGCAAAAGCCCAAGACAGAAATTCAAGTTAAAGGACAAAATCTCTTGAGCCTATTCACGACTGTACACAGTCGAATATAGCCTCGGGGGCTACTTCCATCGGGAGCACTGCCGTGCACCCGATAGAATAAATAAAAACAAGGAAGAAAAGAGTTCAACTTGAGTCCGTGGCTAACCGCAAGCAATTAACCACGGCCTCGGGGGCTACTCCCATCGGGAGCACTGTCGTGCACCCGATAGAAAGTCCAACCAAACTATGCGAAAGATGCAAGAAGGAGGGATAAACTTACTTGGCCTTGGGCAGTAGACACAGGATCCGCTGAGCTGCCCGAAACCTCCTTGTTTGCAGAAGCTCCACCCGCAAAGCCAGGTAGCCCGTACTCAGGAATTACGGCTGCCCTCGCACGACTTGGAGACCTTCGGGTGGCTTCTGCAGCTAGAACGTCTCCCTTGGCAACTTCTTTCCTCTTCACAGAGGGAACCGAGGAAGCATACTGGTCAGGACTGATGGTTTGAACTTTGAAGGCTGCTATTGAAGGGAAAGTCAAACAAAGATAAAGAAAAGGGAAAGATTCTCGACTAAAGGACAACGCGCCAGAAAAACTTACTCATCGTCATCGTCGTCGTCTAGAATGTCCACATTCCAGGCGGTGGGAACCTTTGACTTGCGGCCTGGGGGAGGAAGCACATTTAGGGGCGCCACCTGGAAAGGCTCAGTCGCGTTGCCAGACCCATCACCCAAGGAACTGTCCTTGGAAGTGGCTTCATCATCCCCGTGCCTGCGGCGCTTGCTGTGATGGAGTTGATCGCTACCCGAGTCTTCCACGTCGTACGAAGAGTCATGCTCGGAGCTCGAGTCAGCTTTAGCAACGCTGGTTTCGGGAGGGGCCTCGATGTTGCTCCCCAGGAGATCCGAGGCGTCTTCAGACAAAACTGGCGGGTAGCATGTTGCTACCTTCAAGCTCTATGAAAGAAGAAGAAGAAAGAAAAAGAGAGAAGAACTTCAGTCGAAAAAATTTCAGATTGCAAAGGGAACAAATAAGAACAGAGAAAAACTTACATCAGCTGGAGGAGGTTTCGCTGCCTCGAATGGCTCGAGAGAGCAGGCCGAGAAGGCCTCTCCTTTCTTCATCTTGGTAATGGCCGCAATCTTTTTCTCAAACTCGGCGTTCGAGAGATGGTCTTCGCAGACGCGGCTCGGGTCCTGCGTACCTTGATACTCCCACATAGTCGAGGGCCTCTCTTGAAGGGGCTGGATCCTCTGCCGAAGAAAGACAGTCGCCAAATGCAATCCATTCATGGGAACTCCCATCGCCTTGTCGCGGAAGCTCCCCACCTTTGCGAGTAGAGGGGATACGATCTTGCTGTCTTCGGTGGTAAGCTTATGCGCCCAGGATTTCATGCGCTTCAGAATCGCGAGTGGATGAAACCCAGGAGCTCCACCCGCGCTATTGTCGATGACGTAGAACCATTTCTTCCGCCATCCTTGCGCGGAATCGACGAAGTACATCTCCGGGTAGGGGATGTTCGTCTTCGCCTCGATCCCGAACCCGCCGGTGCGCAGTGGTTCCCCCTGCTTGCCTAGTCGCGACTTCTCTCGGAAGATGTGCACCTTGAACAGGGCCTTCCAGATGCCCCAATGCGGGCGGATGCCTAAGTAGCACTCGCAAAGCACGATAAAGCACGAGATGTGCTAAATCGCGTTTGGAGGCAAGACATGGAGCTGTATGCCATAGACATACAACAATCCAAGAAGAAAGGGGTGGAGAGGAAGAGAGAGGCCGCGCGAGACGTGCTCCGAGAAGATCACACGCTCGTTTGCTTGAGGATTTGGTACCTCTTCTTTCTTGGGGAGGCGCACGCGCTTCTCGCCGTCGGGAGGCAGCAGCCCCTCCCGTTGCATCTCATTGATGCTCTTCCTCGTGGTGCTGGCAGAGTGCCAATCGCCTGATCTCACAGCGGGCGGCGCGGAAGCATCTCCGACCTCCTTCGACGACGACGCAGCGGTGCTACGTTTCTTCCCTCCAACCATGAGAGCTCTTTGGTGCTTGCAGAACAGAAGGTGCGCGCGAGGAGGAAGAAAGGGGGCAAATGGCAGGGAAACTTACCCATCTCCTAAGGACGGCTACTTATACATAGACCGAGATGATCTGAACCGTAGATCTGATGACGTGGCGCTCATCGCGGCCGCCACGCGTGAAGTGGAAACGAGGCGGCGGTGAACAGTTATCTCTGCCACGATCTATATAGTAGATCGTGCGCATTTACGGCGCGTGGCTCGCGGGAAAAATGGAAACGGCCTCTCGTTTCCAGTCAAAAGCTGACAAGGTGGGCCATCTTGCTCTGCTCCGCTCCGTCACGTCCCATCGGGAGGAGTCAGAACGGACAAGTGCGCAATGACATCATTGCATATCTCATCAAACGCGAAAATCCTTTCGCATAAAAGCCCTAACACGAAATTTCTTTCGTATGGGCATATCGAGGCGCAAAATTCTTTCGCATAAGCACCCTGACACGAAATTTCTTTCGTATGAGCATATCAAGACGCGAAAACTCTCGCATAACTAGCTACACACGAAATCTCTTTCATATAGGTACAACAAGGCCTCTAGACACGAAAGCTCTTTCGTATGGGCAAAATATTAGAAGTGCAAAGGTCTCTTTTGCATAAGTACAACAAGAAGGAAAATCTCCTTACTCGAAAACTCTCAAGATGACACTCGCGAGTGTGCAGTTCCTACCACTCTGACACACGATGTATTTACACATCCTTGCCCTGGATCGTTCGGCCGACTAGGCACATCCGGATGCCGTATTCTTTCGAGTACGAAGGTAAGACCCAAAGATCTTTCTTTTGGGCCTGAAATTGCACTCAAGCTGCGTCCTCTGGTCAATTTCCGTTTCAACAACACGAAGAAAAATCCTAGCGGACGCGCCGGGTACCCCTATAGGTTAAGTTCGACTCGGTAAGACCTCCACGGCCCAGTCGCAATGATCACCTCACCGGATTCAAATCGGAGGTCTCGAATTTGTGTAGGCCAGAGCTGTTTTTGCCCTAGATGCAATTAATTGCCCTAAACTTTCGGGAGAGCCAAGCAACTGAGCCATATCCTTCTATGAAAACAGCCAAAACACTGGCACATTCATTACTCGATGCTCGAGTATAAGAAGCGCATCGCGCACAGGGTATGCACCCTCTAAACACCAAACAATTGAAGCAATCAATCGAAAGAAATTAGGACGAACTTTGAGCGTCTACCCGACAGATTCTCAATCGAGTAAACGCCCGGGGGCTGCTGAGGAGGGGATGAATCCTGGACCTAACGGGTGAGGCTACCCGGTCCAAGGCCCAAGATCTACGCCCGAAGGGAGATGCCATAGACAGTTCTAGAAGGCCCAATCAAGGCCCACCCGAAAGGCCTTGATGGTCAAGAAGGAAACTTGTAACCAACTTAAGGTTAGGGTTTGTATCCCCCCGGGTGCGGTTTGAGACCTGGCCACCTATATAAGGCCAGGAGAACCACAGGGAGGGGGACCAAGCAATACCGCACCACCAAAGCCTTGAGATTGACATCTTACTCTCGACTCGAGCACCCCCCATTGTAACCGATCTATTGCTAATAAAGATCGACAGAAGCAGGAGTAAGGGTTTTACCTCTATGAGGGCCCCGAACCTGGGTAAATCGTGCCCCCTGTTAGCCGACGATTGTCACCCGCGCCTACACGTTTTCCTAATCAAAACCCTATCGGTTCATCCGAGGAACTTGTTGAGATGCATATTCGACAGCGGTACAGAGTTTACCGCTGGCGAAACGTTCACCCTGTTCGCCAGCGGTATATTGCGATGCGGGGGGGGGGGGGCACCGTTAGCGCTGGCAAACTTGTTTGCTGCTTCGCCATCGGTAATAACTTTGCACTAGCGAACGTTATAAACGCATCGTCAACGGTAATAGCACTGGCCAACACCAAAACATGTTCGCCAGTAATAAGCTGGTGGCTATAAGCCTTTTCCTACTAGTGAGATGAGTTCAATGAAGGCCCAACAAGTCCTGGTTGTGATGATTAAAGTCCATCGCCTTCACCAAAGGACTTTGTTGGCAGTTCTAAGGTCCCCGAGCAGAGAAAGGATGCTGGCAGAGGCAGGTGCATTAGGGAGAGGTAGGGCTCCGGGAGTTACAAAATCCAATGGGCAAGCAACGCCCAAAATAAACTGGTTGTTAGTCAAGCTTCTATTGCAAAGAAGCATAAACTGATAGAGCCTCAAGCTGCCAACTAACAGATCGAGGAGACTGGCTATGCAGAATACTTGTCAAAGACCGAGCAATGCTCACGCAGCAAGACAAATAAATTCTAAAGAAAATTGGTACTAAAATGCCACAGTTTCTAGATCGCACAACTGTGGATGATAAATCCGCTCAAGCCAAGAAGCTGAAAGGCCTAGTTGAGATGATTATAGGCACCGCTGCCGCTCTTCGGACATGGGAAGATGTGGAGAAAAGAAAGAGGTTTGCAAACCCTAATGATAAATTCAGTGATGAGGATGAGGAAGATGTACAACCAACAAAGAGAAGAAAAACAAAGAAAGAGTTAGATGAAGAAAAAGAGACTCACAAGAAATAAGTCAAGATCGAAATTAAACCATTGTCATTGGGTTAAAGATCAATTCATATTGACAAGACTTTCCATTCATCTTTTTTGTTGACATTTGGATTTCATTTTCAAAAAAGTCATCTTGTAGCTATAAATCACCTTTAAAATCATCAACCTCTGTACATACACTGACTCATTTATTCAGGATCGATCCCGGTCCTTTATTTGGAAACGAGGATATGTCTCGCGCGGAACAAGGTGTAGATTGAGAAGAAAGATGAGTGTATGGTCCATACTCACTCTTGTTCACACTTGGGTATAGAAGGTTGAGTTGCTAAAATCCTCTTTCACAGTGACGACCTTAGCCACCGATAACCTCTTTGTGTTTTTTTTTTCGATTCCTTGAGATTCTTCTGAGATCACATCTTCAAACTCCTCCTCCTTCAAGTCCAAATCCCAAGGCCAACTAGACAGATAGAACCGTCCCCTTGATCAACTCGAATGGTTTGCAAAAGTAACATGAAGGTGGAGGCCGGCTAGAGGATGGAATGACTCGCCGGTGATCAGGATCGCTATTACAACTTTTTTTTTTAGCTAAAGATCGCCATTACAACTTGGGTTGCAGCCTTCTTAAATTGTTATTGGACTTGATGGGCCGGCCAGGTTGAGCTCTGGAAAGGATGCAGACCGAACTGACAAGTTCTACTGGACCTTGATACAAAGTGGGCTGAACACCAGCACCGACAGCCCGTTAGCACGGACCCATCGACCGCAGCGCAGGAGCAAAAGCCCCAATCCCCAACCCCTCCGCCTCCGCCACCGCCGCCGTTCTTCGTCGTCCGCCTCCGCTGCAGCAGCACCGTTCTCCTTGCGACCTATCGGCCTCGACCCTCCCACCACCAATCCACCGCAGGCGGCGCCATGTCTCAGAACAACCCCTCGCAGCTCCTCCCTTCAGGTGAGCAGAACAACCCATCGCTTTCTCCCGTAAAACTTCTTTCGATTCCCCTAGCTCCATCGTCTAGTTTACTCGGTTCCGGCGTTCGAATTCCTGACTCTAGTTGTTGCCTATTTTTTCGTGTGCGTGTATCTGCGCGCGCGTGCTTGTGCGAACTGGTGCGGGGAGCAGAGCTGATCGACCGATGCATCGGATCCAAGATTTGGGTGATCATGAAGGGAGACAAGGAGCTCGTCGGCACCCTCTGCGGGTTCGATGTCTACGTCAACATGGTCCTCGAGGACGTCACCGAGTAGTAAGTGAAGATCACCCAAACCCTAAACCCTAGTTTCTTTAGATCGATGCACAGCAGTTCTTAATTACATACTGTAGAATCTTAGGCGTTTATTCGAGTGAATCGTCAGGTTATTTTATACCTATATGTGTGACCTAGTTATGGCTTGGATTTTGTAAGTACAAATCTGCGGTAACAGCATCATATGTTTGATCGTGGTGAAAACATGTCAAATATTTGCACCACATTAGGATGAATGCAGGAGTTCATGTGGATCGACAAACTGGATATCTTCTATCTAATGGGCTCTAGGCTCGTTGGAGTTTGTATGGTTCATCTTGTCAGTAGATTCAAAACCAGCTACTCGCACCAATAATGTTGATATGTCCCAAGTTAGTGTTGGTTGTTCTAGCGGATAGAACAAGAGCATTAGTGCTGTCATGATGTAGCTCAACTCGACACTTGCTTGGCTTCCAAAGATTCGCAGCACACGCTTCTTCTTTGCGATTTACTTATTGGAATTGCGGTGCTCAGTCGAGTCCTACACTGGCAGATTTGCATTGCGATTCGTGCACCTATGAGTTGCAAGTTGGGGTTGGAACTGAGACTTTCTTAGTTGCGAGTGGGGTTGCAACTGAGAAAAATTCCCTGGACCATTGGATTTGCTTCGTGATTCGTACTCTTGCAACTGAAATTTGATGATGTCACCTAACTGAGGACTAAGTTAATTCTCATTCACCTGACTTGTAGCAATATGTTTTATATTAGTTGTTGATAGGATATAGAATGGAGAGACACAAGAGTAGAAAACGCCGGGAGGTAGTTGTTTACTTATAATAGAAACTGGATTTTATTGTTTTTGTATATTGTCAAGTTAATGCTTAAGTTTTACAGAGATGCTGGCAGTAGTTTTCCACTAATTTGCAGTAATTTTTAAGAAACAATGCAATGGATTTACAACTTTCATTGATATCGCTCTAGTTCACAAAGGATGTAGAGAGGGTTGTGCATAATGATTCATGTTATTTTTTCATGCGAATTCATGTTGTAGCTGCAAAAGTTAATAAAATGCTGTGACTTTGTTTTAACGGTTTTGCTAAATCTCAGTCGACTGAGATTTTCAATCTCAGTCACTTTTAAGAAAAGTGCAACCGTAGTTAAAAAAAAAAGTGCAATTGCACTTTTCTAGACAGCGGGTTCAGTTGCACTTTTCTGCTCAGAAAAGTGCAATTGCACTTTTTTTTTAGCTACGGTTGCACTTTTCTGAATTGACCGAGACTTAAGAAAAAATCAGTCGACTGAGACATAGGCAATCCCTTGTTTTATCAGTATTGATGAGGCAAATTATATAGACTCAGCTGCTTGCGTGTGCCTGATGGTAATGCAAATGTTGAATGCTTGACACTTAGTTTTGTGTGTTTACAAGTTGTTTGATTTTCCTTGATGGCACTGAGAAGTTGCAAAATTTTCTAAGTAGCCAATTTGAAAGTTCAGTAACTTCGGAGTGATGTTTACGAGTGCTTCATCCTACTTCTTACATACTTTATAGTCTTATTTTTGTTGTGAATTTTCTTCTTAAATTTTAGTCTAATACGAAATTTTCAATTTTCCTCTTATTGTTTTGCAGTGAGTATACCGCCGAGGGTCGGCGCATAACGAAACTTGATCAGATCCTCCTCAATGGCAACAACATAGCCATCGTAAGAATTTGCTTACGAGCAGCATTACTGATTGTGCTATAATGATTAGGCTAATAGCTAAGCTAATAATGGCCATGTCTAACATTTTCCTTTTTTCCTGACAGTTAGTTCCCGGTGGTTCACCCCCAGATGCAGCATGAGCTAGCACTTCTGGAGGATTTCCTGTTTGAGGCTAAACGAGTCGCGGTGAACTCTGAACCCTGTATTGCGAATGCGCTGGATATTTCCTTGGTCAAATGTGGTTTCTTATGTATGGAACTTACTGACCTGAAAGATTGCACCTGCAATTGCTGCACTTGTATGACTCAAGCGCTGCTAATTATGAGTTGTTGATGTTAATCGTAATCATTCTGCATGTGTGATGTTTATCGTAATCATTCTGAATTTAGAATGGTGACAATCTGTTGCTATCTGCGATTCTGGAATTTAAACTTATAATTTCTTTGAAAATGTAGGTATTAGGTATTGGCTTGTTTGCTCCTTGGAACTATTGTGCTGTTTAACATTTGTACGAACTACCTTTGATAGAAACGTGTTACGGAAATAAACATTTATCCAAGGGAAATAACTATGAACTTAAAACGAGTCTGTTGGCGGCTTGACACCATGAGACCTACCGCATCAAAACAAATGTACTTGCTTATCAGTTGATATGCCTTCAAAACAACGGCTAATATTTTCTATTCCTGTGTTTTGACTTCCCATAGGATTGCTGGGGTATGACATCTCAATTCTTGTGTTTTTCTTATTACTACATTCTTCATATCCTATGTTCCAAACGGGGCCTAAGATTTTTAGTGCATCTCTAGCCGTACCCCTGGACCCATTTTTTTTGCGCTGGCGCACAGTCTCGCCCCTAGGACGTCCAATAGTGCCAGTTTGAGCCAATTATCGCCCGGTGAACCACCCATCACATCGGGGGCTCTCGGGGGGCAGCGGCGGAAGCGAAAACGGGTGGACACAGATCTCCAACGCATGCCATACCACCTAAAAAGTACAAGCAGACCCCCGCCCGTGACGATGAACAGCCGAAAGGCGAGGAAGCCGATGCAGAGGCCACCAAGCATGATGAACACTGCATGGAAAGCCGACCTTGAGCGGAGGACGACCGACGACTGGCGAAGGAGGCCGCCAAGAAGACTAGGGACGCAGCGGCGGCGACGACAGATGAGGAGGAGTCTCGCGCCGTCATGGCGGGGAACGCGGCTGTGCGACACCCTACTTAGCAGCCTCCCCATCATCCCACCGAGCAACCAACCCCGTCAGCATCAAGCCCGTACCTGCATGGGTGTGGGGAAGCCAGCAGGGCGTCGTCTCGCCAGCATTCAGCTTCTCGCCGCAGGTGCGGAGGTACTCCTCGCCGGACTACGTCGACGGGGATGGAGGACATCATTGCGACTGGCTCAGCGGCCGCCGCCTCCCGCCCCGGGTTCTTCACGCAGGTCGACCCACAAGATGCATGCGGTGAAGGGGACGGTGTCGACCTCGACGATGCTGGCGATGAGGTGGAAGAGGTGGAGCCAGTCGAGGCGTCGCAGGCGGCCGCCAAGGGGAAACAGAAGCGCCGGCAGACCACCAAGCCGACCGAGCCCCGGATCAAGTGGACGACGAAGGACGACGAGTGTCTCGCCAAGGCATGGAAACCCGTCAGCACCGCCGTGATCACGAGCGCGAATCAGAACTCCAACAACTACTGGAGAATGGTCAAGACGTCGTTCGAAGAGCGCAAGCTGGTCGACCCCCTGTTCGCCGGCATACACATGGACGACGGTGAGAAGGCGATGGCCAACCATTGCGTGACTATTCAACAGGCCTGCAATAAATGGCATGACATACAGGAAGAGGTGCTTGCCCACCCAGAGAGCGGCGCCAACATCGAACGCCAGGTATGCCCAAACCTCACCGGCCATGGATGTGCGCCATGTCTTTCCGCCGATCCATGTCATTCTTTGTGCAGATGTTCTGGATGTTCGACCTGTACCGCCAAGACAACAACGACGACGAGTTCAAGTTTCTCCGTGTGTTCACCGGGATCGAGTCATGCGAGAAGTGGAGAGAGGTCCGGCTCTCCCTCGTCAAGAACAACAACGTCTACAACCCAGACACGCCGCCATAAGTCGCCGAAGCGCGTCCAATCGACAACAAGAAGGGTAAGGCGACGAGGGACACAACGCCTGCAGCTGAACGCCTCCACGCATCTATCTATCTGTGCATCTCCGACGCCAAAAGCCACGCCGCCATGAGAGATTCCCAGGCAAAGTCGAGGTGAGACGAGTTAATGGAGAAGCAGACAGTCAAGATCGAGCTCCTCAAGACCAACGTCGCGGCGAAGAAGAGGAACACCGACCTGGCATTTCTGGTGGGCGTTGACCCGACGGCGATGGACCCGCATGTGAAGGCATGGTACATAGCGGAGCACTCGACCATCCTGAACCAGATGGCAGCAGCCACGGCGAGCGCCACGACGAACACCGCCGCGCCCGAGGACAACACCGCGCCCGAAGACACCCATGCATCGAGCACCATGGCGCCCAGGACACCCAGACGCCGAGAACCACCGCATCCGAGGCCACGCCGAGTTCACCTTCGTTGGGCTCTGCACCAACTGACGGGCATTGTCGCCGTGCTATGTCGTGCTTTTGCCGAACTGTGCCGTGTTGATCGCCGAACTCTGACATGTTGATCGTCGAACCTGGTCTTTTTTGAAGCGGGAAGCAAACCATTGAATTTATGGCGGTTTTTCTTTCCGTTTTGATTGCCGAAACTGGGGGTGCGGCTGGAAACGTTTCCCCTTATGCCGAAATATTTGCGGGCTCAACCGTCCAAGTGGTTTCGCCAGAGGGGGCAAATGGCTGGGGATTCTCTTTTCCTAGAAAATCTAGCATTGATATGCCTTATATAGTTCTCGTTTATGTCTTTGCGCTTTATGTCTTTGCACGGATATGGTCAAACATCTCGTTTATTTTCCAAGGGCTTTCTTATGAAAGTTTATTTTCCAAGGGGCTGGCATTTATTGGAACTTGATCAGATTCAAGTATAAGAGAACCTTGTAGTACTATTTGTGACAAGTCGATAACAGAAAGGTGCATATTTAACTTCCACTACAATATGAGTCCTTTAAAGAAAACATTAATACAATGCAACAAACCTGACATAACATTTGCGAAAAAAGGAATGCAAATCCACAAATAATCTGCAAGTCGTGGCCTGACTGATTACAGGCAGTTCATCCATAAACCACTGCCGTAAACTCTTCTATATCCGTCCGTATACTCTTCTGGATACCCTTCTGGATATTTTTCAAGTAGCTCGTTGAACGCCATGAGGTCGTCATCCAACTCGTCTGTGTCTTGATCGTCGGAGAAGAGGATGATCATCCCGAGTGCCCCGTCCGAGTGGTCTTGGAAGCCCTTGCCCTTGGGTAACAGCTCGGGCGAGCTTGGCCAACTGTCGAGACATCGTAGTAGAATTCATAGACGGAGATGCCATTAGACTACCGATAGAGAAGTGTAGGGACGTGATTGTACGATGGACAATGACACAGGGTTTTACCCAGGTTCGGTACGACGCAGTAATGCGACGTTCCTACTCCTGCAATCTCACTATTCAGGACTAAAGTCTGGGAATACATAGTACAATGTGAGGTTCAATTAGCTACTCGTCAAGGATCCACCTCTCGGCGAGTTGGCCTTTAGCTTCTTTTCTATCAATCTTATCTCCCGTCCGGCTTTATATAATAGCCGGGTTAGGGCATACAGAGAAGGAAACTTAGAAGACTACGGTATGTGCTAACTTCGAAAGTAAGTAATCCGCCTTCTACTCCAAGCCGTATCACGTGGGCCGTGATCCGAATTTTTCTAGAATCCGGCTTCCGTGCGTCAGGTTACTGGGCTGCCCAATGGACCATAGCCCACTACCATTTAGACCATCCTGGTAATCCGACACTTTAAACCACCATCTGATATACCCCTAATTGGTATATATCCGACATATGGTATTCCTCCATATCTGTAAGATTGCTGGTACGTGGCTTTAGATGTTGATCGACTTCTCTGTGTCTTGGTACATGCCCTACCGCTTGTCGAGCTGACCTTCCAGGAGACGCCTCGCGCTGACATTGTCGTATCTATCCTTACTCGCTACTGATATGTTGCCGTATCTAATCAGTCCAGACCACTTAATTAGCGTGTGTGATATGGCTTCAATTAGTGCACCTGGGAAGGGATGGAAGAGTTCACTGCTTGGGAAATTTAATCAGAACAGTTAGGATCACAGCAGTGCTTCTGATGGTAAACCTGCAGTGCAACTACAATTTTCGATTAGTAAAAAAATACTATTTATCGGCGATGAAGCCGTCGAGGTTGAACCACATGGGCACAAACAAGCTCTAGAGCACATGCTGCTTCGGTAATGAATTTTAATGGTATGTGGTTTTCGTTCCCAATTGCACTATTTCTGCGGTGTGTTTTATTTCTCTCTCTCTATAATCAGTGACATTAATTTTTTCATATTCATCTTCAATTTCTTATTTGTTCTTTTTTCTGCCTTGGCCTGCAGCTATTAATTTATCAGTATGTATTTCTCTAATGTGTAGGTGTTTGCTTTACTTATAGATTTCGTGGCGTTGATACACACAATGGTGCATGTGGCATATTAACTGACTGTGAGTATTTTGTTTAGACTCGGCATGTCTGTATAGCTCTCATTTTCCAGTAATGGGTGTAAAAATTACATAAAAATTAAAAAATTACATAATCTAGGAATGAGCCCACACATGCTCAATCAAATCATGCTGGAGCTGTGTATACATCGGCGAGTCCCTCATTTCGTTGTCCATCTGAATCCTTCCTGCTAGGCTTGGTGGTGCATTGGTATGTATTGGAGGGCCCACATTGGAAGCAACTGTCTCATAGATGTTCTCCAAATTGGTACCACGCTCATCGTCGATGATCATGTTGTGCAGAATGACACATGCACGCATGATCAACCCAAGAGTGCGCCTGGAGTAGGAGCGTCCGGGAACTGCTAAAATGTTGAACCTAGACTTCAGCACTCCAAATGCACACTCGACATCTTTGCGCCAAGCTGATTGAGCAGCAGTGAACACACGATGCTTTTCACTTTGTGGAAGAGTAACACCCTTCATGAACACCGGCCAGGAGGGGTAGATGCCGTCGGCAAGGTAGTAACCCCTGCTGTACTGGTGTCCATTCACCGTGAAGTTCACTATGGGTGCTTCTCCTCTAAGCACATCCGTGAACAATGGCGACTGATTGAGCACATTGATGTCGTTGTTGGACCCGGCGACTCAAAAAAAAGCATGCCAGATCCAACGATCATACGACGCAACGGCTTCTAAGATTATGGTAGGGTGTTTGATGTCTCCCCTTGTGAACTGACCGGCATGCGCAACTGAGCAGTTTCTCCACTGCCAATGCATGCAATCGATGCTCCCTAGCATGCCCGGAAAGCCGCGCTCCTCGGCTTTCGCTAACAGACGCTGAGTATCTGCGACATTAGGTCGACGGCAAAACTCTTCCCCGTAACAGTCGATGATGCCCTCACAGAATTCATCTAGACAGTCTGACGAAGTTTGTCTAGCTAACTTAAGCCACTCATCTATCGTATCAGCAGCGGCTCCATAAGCTAACAGACGCAACGCCGCAGTACACTTTTGTAGGGGAGAAAAACCAGCACGGTTCAGAGCATCAGATCTTTGGGTGAAAGACGGAGAGTATTCACCCAATCTATCCACAATGCGTAGAAAAAGGGATCGCCTCATCCGATACCTTCGCCGGAAGAAGCTCGGAGGATAAGCGCAGTTGTTGGCGAAGTAGTCGTCGTAGAGCCGCTCGTGGGCGCCAACACGATCACGCCTGATGAACTCTCGACGGCGTCGCGGCGGTCTTGGCACCGCTTGGAGCATCGCCGCCTCGTACTCCGCCTGCATTGCGGCCTGCATTGCGGCGATCATCTCACCCTCCACTCCTTCGCTCGAATCGCTGCTGCTGGACGAAGACATGGCGTCGAGAAGGTGGAAATGAAGAGTGGAGAAGATGAATTTGGTGTGGAATGAGTGCAGCATATGAGGGGGTATTTATAGGAGGGATGAGATGAAAATTTCAATTTTTTGGAATTTTTTTCGAATTTTTTGGGGCAGCAACGGGCTCCCCCCAACGGCTAGCTGACGTGGACCAATCGGGGGGCGCCACGTCAGCTAGCCGTTGCCCCAACGGCTCCCTCCTCTCGCCCCGCGCTCTCGCCCCACCCTTCCATCGCGTCGCCCCCCCCTCTCGCCCCCCTCTCGCCCCGCACCCCTCCTACCTGTAACACCTGGGGTGTTACCCCTTGGTAGATTGGTTGTTTCTTTTTGCATTGCAATCATATGCATCACATGGCATAAGCATTGCATCATGTTTTCCAAACCACTCAAAACTTCAAAAACAACTTCAATTGTTCAAAACCCTAATGGAAAATGCAAACAACACATTCAAATCAAATCAACTCCTACTTGGCAATATTTCAAATGGGAGTTTAAGAATTAAAATCTTGCAAACAAAATTAAAGCTAATAATGTTTTCATAATTGCTAGAACTTATTTAAAATAACTTGTTATTTCCAAAAACAAATTAAACCTTAATTGGAATTCAACTACCAATTTTAAAATTAATTTAACATCGCAAAATTCATGGAAATGTTGGTAACATTGTTTTGATCTGCTGTTTGCAAGCTAATAAAACAGTTCATAAAAATTAAAACACCCCACCCTATTTCTTTCTCTCTCTCCCTCTTTTATTTCTTGCAAAAAAAAAATAAGGAAGAAAAAAATGAAAATTAAAGGCCAAAGAGAGAGGCAGCCCACAGCCCACCCCTTTTCTCTAGCCCACTCCCCTTCGTCCCCCACCTCCGTACAGTTCCTCCCCTCTCTGTCGCTTTCCTCTGCAGAAAAAGACAAGCAGCAGCACGCACCCTCCCCACCTGCCCCTCCTTATCTCCCCAATCGATCCCCCGAAACCCTAGCTGCTCCTTCTCCCTTCCCCCTCCGCCGCCAGCCTTCCTCTCCCCTCGATTTTTCCCCTCCGAATTTTCCCTGTCTGAGTTTGTTCTCTGAAGAATAGCGAACAGCTGCCATGGCCGAGTTTTCGGAGGCATGGCGCCGCGGTCTCCCCTCTCGATCGGCCCCGATTCCGGCGGGAATGGAATCGGGGCACAACCAGCTCCAGGAGGCGCCCCTTCGTCGGGGTCATGGCGCCACCAGGGCACGGCGACGTGGTCGTTTGCCGCCGCCTCCCTCGGCCGTCAGGCGTCGTCGCCATCGACAGCTCCTCTGTCCGCCTCCTCCTTCCAGCGATCAAGGTGCGCCCCTGCCTATTCTCCTCCTCCTGCCCCTGTCCGCCTCCACACGCACGCCCAGCACCGCACTCCTCCACGGCGGCCCGCTCCAGCAGCGCGGCGAGCGGCAGTGAGCATCGATCGCTGGCCGCTCTCTGTCCGCCTCGTTGCATGTACCTGAATCGCAAGCAGGAAGTTCAGTTAAGTGCAGAATTTTGCGCGCAGACTTAAGCTATAGCCAAACCTGCTCGTGTTCTGTCACGAAACGCAAGCGAGACACACTGGTTCCGTTCCTTGCACCCGCGCGACAGGTCCTGGGGTCGAATCCCTGGGACGCCCCCTTTTTCCAGAATTTTTCCACCGCGCGCGCGTGACCCCACCTGTAAGCCCCTCGTGCGCCACGTGAGCACATAGAGGCCCTGGGCCCCCCTGGCAGTGGCTGTGTGTAGATAACAGCCCAGTGAAAAAAGGATTTCTGCGAATTTCCTAAAATCCCTAATCCTTTTTAATTAGCAGATTTAAAACCAAACTTCAAAATTCAATATCTTTTATTCTGTAATTCCAATAACTAAAAGTTTTATATGAATTCTGATCCAAATTTCCTAAACTTTCCAAATATCCAATTTGTGTACTGTTTTGGAAACTTCAAATGCATTTAAAATTCAAACTTAAATATTTCAAATGTTAATTTGTAAATTCCATAACTAATTATATATTAATCCAATAAATGCAAATAAAATATGTTTTCCATACCATTTTAAATAACCTTTTCAAATATAATTTTTGTTTTCTGTTTTGAATAATTAAAATTGCCTAAACAACTTAAATCTTATTTAATTCAATTAAAACTTGTTTAATATTGTTTAATTCATAACTAAATAATCCAAGGTCCAATTTCAATATGTGAAACATGTAATCCAACTAAAATTTGATGTTCTTTTCAAATATCAACTTTGTTATTTGTTTTGAACATTTTAAGTGGTTGAAAACAACAAATACTTGTGTGTTCCCTTTAAGGCACCCAAAATTTCCCTAAGTTAATAATAAAATTCTAAATTGCTACACCCTATTTTAAATTGGTTCTATTGTTGTTATTTTGCCGTTTTCCTCATCCATGCATCATGCTAATCCACCTTCACCTGTTGATTAGTTGGAAAACAAATAATCTAACCATAATTCATGGGCTTTTCATATGCAACTCAAATTGCATATGGGTCCATTTAAAATTGTTTATCATGTCAACTAGTTTATTCTGATGCATCTTTAACCTGTCATGCATCCATATCTTGATCATGCTGGATCTTTTGCCGTAGTAGTAATTGTTGCATCCGGTGTTTGTTCGAGGTTCATTGCTTCTTCCCGGATAGGACGTTGAGATGATGTGAGCAACGACAAGTTCTGCTACCTTGCGGGATCTCAGGCAAGTATACTCACTTGCTGCCATATGGCTGCCTTTCATCACTTGTTACCGATTCTTTCCGTTGATTCTTATCTGCTAGCCTTAGTGGTAGTTGTTTCTGTTACGAACCCATCACATGAATCCCTTAACCTTGATATTGCCTCACCTCCATACCTATAACCATTGCTTGTTGCCCGTGTCTTACTAGCATGCTTAGGTCGTTTTGCTCGAGTCTGTTACCCGTTACCTCCCGTGACTAGATTACTTTTATGATCTGGGGGCTCGATGTTAATCAATCAACCTGTTATTAATAATATGCTGATAAGGCACCGGCAGGAGGCCCTTTGTGGTTTTGAGGCCTGCTAGTGTCGACCCTAATAGGAAAAGGGTCTTGTCTACTGATCCATGATGAGCGTGCTCACCGCATCCGGGTGGTAGTATGGGACCCCCCTCGACTTAGACCTGATCTGCAGCTTGTCCGAAGAGCCACACTTAGTTCGGGTGTTCCATTTGCTCCTTTGCATAATGGGTGGCGCCCCCATGGTTACTGGATACTTATGATGATGATGCATATAGGGCGAGGCCTGTGGTGCCGGGGGGTGTGGTTTTCACCCTTGCGCTTAGGTTAGGCGGACTGGCCGGGACCTTATAGCTCCGTGGCTCCTAGGATGGATTGTAGAGATGGTTTGGGTCGTGTCAAGTCCACCTAAGTTTTAGTTGGTGGCTTGAGTGTGTACGGGTACTGGAGCACACCCTGCAGGGATAAATCTTCTCGAGAAGCCGTGTTTTCCGCGGTTATGGATTACTTGGTGAAAGTACTGGCTAACAAGTACCCAGAACAACTTACACCTAACTAATGATAACTTGACTAGTAATAGTCTTATTGACACAACAACCTGATCCATTATTCATTAATACAATTGTGTGAGTTATCCTCGGATTGCTTCTTCGGATAAGGGGCGAGATCCAGGATGGGTTTGTTTGGAGTTACTTTCAGTTGGTTACGATACTCGATCTTATCTCCTTTCTGTTAGCCGGAAGTTGTAGTATCTCTCTGTAGTTGGTTAGTGCAGCCTGCTGTCGCTTATTTGCAATAACCCCTTTCTTCCGTTGATCCCAAAGTATTTGTATCTTGTGATGACTGGCTACGCCGGTATCTTGTGAGTATGGGTTATATTCCACTTGCCAGTACTTAACCGTACTGACCCACGAATCTCTTTCGTGGCTGCAAATTCCAACTTGCAGTCAACAGGTTTGAAGTCTGACGACGTTAGCTTGGGAATCCCTCCGGCTTGGCCTGGGCAGGGATTGGACGCCTTCGGTTATCTTCGGGACTCTTAGTCCAATTTGTATCTTGTCCGTAGCCGGACGTTTGTTTCTTCCGCTGTTATTTGGATCTTTGTATTGTATCAGTTGTATCCTTGGCTCGCTCGAGTCGTCTTGTATCTATCTGTTTCTGTTGTAATTGTGGATTACTCGTGAACTATTGTAATGTTATCATAAGTGGCAACCTGGAATCGGTTATTATGCGGATTTGGCGGGAATGCTGAAATCTGCATAGTGCCCGATCTCGGGGCGTCACAAATGGTATCAGAGCCTTGGTTCCGATTCCCGAGATTGTTTCGATACGAATGGTTATCGAAGCAACGGGTCCGCAAAGCCTGTAGGTTAACCTCGCTAACGGTCGTTGTTTCTAGAGTGTCAAAAACTATTTCTGCTAAACTATTTTGAAAACATCTCAATAGGATTCTTGTTTTCTCCTTATCTCTATTCTATTCCCCTCCCATCTTATTTGTTTTGGAGTCTACTCTCGTACTCAATCTTTCAAAGTGTTAGGATCCTACGTGGGTGGACGTCTTCTGAGCCCTTAACCTAATAGGTTCGATCATCGGAAGATTCCTGGTGGAAGAACATCGTCGTCACTCCGAGCAAGAATCTCTTGTTAGTGGTGTCGAGGAGATCAACTGGAAGCACGAAGAATCGTTAGTCGAACTTCTTTCCCCTCCCGGGTTAGCAGGTGGATTGCGAGGGCGCAATCCCTTGTTAGTGGTGTCGTCTGTAACACCTGGGGTGTTACCCCTTGGTAGATTGGTTGACGAAGGCATGGATCCTGGGCCCTACGAATAAGGGCACCCCCTCTCGCACCTTCTAACCAAGGCCCAACAGGAAGCGCCCTTGGAGTACTCTAGAAGGCCCATGAAAAGCCCACCCGCATCAACTTGCGGGCTAAGTTAGGAATTGTAACCAACTCAAGCTAGGGTTTGTATCCTCTCCGGGTTGGACTCGAGACCTGGCTATCTATATAAAGCCAGGAGAGCCTCAAAGGAAAGGACCAAGTATTACCGCACGACCACAAAAGCCTTGAAACTCGAGATCTACTCTCGATTCGAGCACCTGTAATCGATCTCATCGTTTAATACAGATCAGCAGAAGGCAGGAGTAAGGGTTTTACCTCTTCGAGGGCCCCGAACCTGGGTAAATATCGCCTCCCTGTCTAGCCGACGATTCCACCAGCGCCTATGACATCTCCTAGTCGAAACCCGATAGGGTCACCTGAGGGATTTGCGGAGCCAGAGCTTCGACAATTGGCGCCGACCGTGGGGACCGCGGGCGCTGGATCACCGGCATCTTCGGCTTCATCGACATCCAACTCCCGTTGGAAACCATCGACTACGGCTCCGAACAATCCTGTACGGATCGGATCCGTCATAGTCACGCCTCACTCGCCGGAATCACGTCCGGTATTCGAGGATCTGGAGAAGAGCGTCACCTTGACGTTCGGAAGCTTTAACTTCATGGCAAACCGAGACGGGATCCTCCACTTCTCGGATGAATCTGAACCCGAATCTGGAGCCGTCAACTCGCGCTTCCATGTGGAGAAAAGCGGCGAGTCCATCCGCTTCAACGCGATCGACTACCACGCACTTTCGACAGAGGAACCTTCTCGGGTGCAAAGAACCTCCCGATCTACGCCTAGGACACACGGGCCACAACTGGCCCAAGTCTGCATGGCAGGATCGGAACAGCCCTCGGAAACTGAGTATAGCGCAACCGAGCGCGATCTAATCGGCGTCTCGCGGGAAGCCTGGAAAAGAGCAAAGGAATCCATGCGAAAGAGTCAACCACCCGCAGCAGGTGCCACGCAAGAAGACCTAACCGCCTACCACTATCACCTAGTGAGAGCGGCCTCAAACATCAAGGACGCCCGAGCAGATCTAGCCCGCCGCAAGAGAGCGGCGGATGAATCAAGCCTACGTCGAGCCGAGCTGTCCCTTGCCCCTTCGGTCGGTACCCGACCCGTGAGAAAAGGACCCGCAGCATCAACAAGGGACCACGAATCCATGGCTGGGACCCACAGGTCCACCACATCTTCTTTCATGAGGGTTGACGACGACGGGAACGTCTACCCGCAAACTCCAGCCGCCGCAATTCTAGCCGCGGCCACCTACATGCAGATGAACCAACCAACGGACAGCGATCCTCGGGTGGAACAATACAAGCACATCCGCAAAGGTTTAGGGCTGGCCGCCGCAAGGCTCGCCTCCCAAGATCGCAAGGAACAACTGGAGAAGGCGCGACAAGAGAAGGACAAAGACAAAGACGCGCCCCGCAGGCATAGGAGCTCCTCTCCAAGAAAGGATAAATCGCCACGTCGTGGCCGCGGAAAAGAAGCCCGGCGCCGCGGCGACAGCCGAAGCAGCAGCGAAGACAGCCCGAGAGACAAAGATTCGCGGCATCACAGCAGCCGCTCGAGAAAAAGAAGCAAAGAACCAAGAAAAGATAGCGACCGCGACCGGTCCGGGTACGACGCGCGATCCGATCTCGCCCAGAAGAAAGTGGATAAAGCAAGGGCCTCACGGTACCGCGAACGCTCCTCATCCGGGTCTTCGGACGACGAAACTTGCGGAGCACTTTGCTTTGCTCGCAGTATTCGCGAAGCGCCTCTACCCAAGAGATTCAAGCTCAGCTCGGAGGTGACAAAATACGATGGCTCACTTGAGCCCTCCCAGTGGTTAAGCGACTACCTCACGGCAGTAAAATGCCAACGTGGTAACAAGAACACGGCCATGCAATACCTCAATTTGCACCTGGCCGGAGCGGCCCGCAGCTGGCTGGAAAGAAGACCACGATCTTGCTATGCATCATGGGACGACCTGCATCGCGATTTCTGCAAAAACTTCCAGTCGACCTATAAAAGACCAGCTACAATCGAAGAGCTACGGGCTTGCAAACAGAAAAGTGGCGAATCCACGCGAGAATACATCCAACGGTGGAACACACTCAGGAACACCGCAGGGACAATCTCTGAAGAAGTGGCGATTGAGGCCTTCGCCAAAGGAGCAAGAAGAACCGCGTTTCGAGAAGAACTCGGCAGAGCTGCGCCCAAAACCATAGGGGAGCTCATGGTTATAGCCGAAAAATGGGCCAACGGAGAAGATGCGGTACGCAATGAAAGAACATCATCACCCACACATGACGAAGACCGTCATGGGCGAAGAAAAAGAAGAAAATACTACGACCACGACGATAGAGAAGAACTAGTGGCGGCAGAGTTCACGCGAAGTCGCGACTCCGGTCGTCGTGGAAGTCGCGAATGGAGGCCAAAGGAAGAAGAAAAGTCACCCGAGGAAGACCTCGATGGATACTGCTCGCTACATCTGTTCACAGACAAGCGCACGGGCAAGACTAAGGCAACACACCTTCTCAAGGATTGCCGAAAGTTCATCGGAATCTCGGACGCGCTAGCCAAGAAAAGATTCGCCTCCACCCAAAACTATCCACCGCTACCAGGAGGAGGACAACAATTCCAGCTACCACCGCCACCACCTCCACCAGCCAACCCAAACATGGCACTCGCCGCACTGCCAGCACCACAGCAGCCAAACACGGGAGCAAATACATACCCGACTCCGCACGGACAACTCCTCGGGATGATACAGAAGGTATGCCCCTCTCGCAGAGCTCAAAAAACTAACTCGAGACAAATATGCATGGCAGTACAGACGCCACCAACGAAGCCCGAGTACCTGAAGATGGCCGAACAGCCAATCACGTTCTCGAAGGAAGACCACCCGCCACGAGTCTATCGACCAGGACACGCCGCCCTGGTCATTCAAGCTCAAATTGGCAATTATGACCTGGCCCGCGTATTCATGGACGGCGGCAGCGGCATCAACATCATCTACGCGGATACACTCCGTCGAATGAACAAAAACCTGGACGGCCTAACGGAATCAGAAACATCCTTCCACGGGATAGTTCCGGGCAAGGCAGTACGTCCACTCGGAACAATCAACCTCGAAGTTGTGCTGGGCTCCCCACGCAACTACAGAAGGGAATTTCTGGACTTTGAAGTCGTCGACTGGCCCTCGCAGTACCACGCCATTCTTGGTCGAACAGCGTTCGCCAGATTCATGGCAGTACCACACTACGCGTACCTGAAGCTCAAGCTACCTGGCGAATACGGTGTTATCACCATCGACGGCGACTTCCAGAAGTCAGACAAGTGCGACATAGAATTCAACGAAATCGCGAAATCTTTCGGGATGCAGGAAGAACTTCAGGAGCTGGCAAAAACAACGGACCACTCCGTTATGCCCCTCACGAAGAAAAATGCACCTGAGCTGGAATTCAGTGCCAACAGCGACACTCGCAAACATCAAGTGCACCCGACAGATTCCGCCAAGACCGCGATGGTCTCCTCGACCCTCTCGCCAGCATAGGAAAGCGCGCTCGTCAAGCTCCTCCGTGAGTACTGGGAGATTTTTGCCTGGCAGCCTTCAGATATGCCAGGTATACCCAGGGAGTTTGCCGAGCACTCACTCGAAGTTTTTCCCAACGCTAAACCCATCAAACAGACGACTCGAAGATTCTCAGAGCCCAAGCAAAAGGCGCTTGGAGAAGAAGTAAATAGGCTGCTAGCCGCCAAGTTCATTAGGGAGATCAAGATATCAACCTGGTTGGCAAACCCGGTGCTGGTCCCCAAGAAGAATACGGATATCCTTCGGGTGTGCATCGACTACACGTCATTAAATAAGCACTGCCCCAAGGATAACTTCCCTCTACCACGAATCGACCAGATAGTGGACTCTACGGCAGGTTGCCAACGTCTCTCCTTCCTAGACGCCTACTCGGGATACAATCAGATCCGAATGAAAAAGGAAGATGAAGAGAAGACGGCATTCATCACACCCCACGGTGTATACTGCTACACGACAATGCCCTTCGGGCTGAAGAACGCGGGCGCAACATATCAACGTTGCATGCAGAGATGCCTCGCCAATCTCATTGGCAAGAATGTACAAGTATACGTCGACGACATCGTCATTAAAACTCGAGTAGAGGACACACTCCTTGAGGACATCAAAGAAACATTCGACGCCCTCAACGCATACCGGATCAAGCTCAACCCGACAAAATGCGTTTTCGGCGTCCCTGCAGGAAAACTTCTCGGATACCTGGTTTCTGCCAGAGGCATCGAAGCCAATCCGGAGAAAATACAAGCTATCCTCACCATGAAGGAGCCCACCAATCTACGCGGAGTTCAGCAGCTCGCAGGGCGATTAGCCGCCCTAAGCAGATTCATCGCACGATTGGGAGAGCAGGCGTTACCCTTCTACAAGTTACTGAAGAAAACAGACAAATTCGAGTGGACACCTGAAGCCAAACAAGCGTTCGCAGACTTGAAACGATCACTGCAGAGCAGGCGCGTTCTCGCAACACCGCAAGAAAAGGAGCCACTCTTTCTTTACCTAGCCGCCACAAACCAGGTCATCAGCACTGCAATTGTAGTCGAACGACCTGAAGATGGCAAGGCATATGGAGTCCAACGCCCAATATATTACATCAGCGAGGTACTCTCGCCATGCAAGCAGCGATACCCCCACTACCAGAAGCTCGCATACGGAGTTGTCCTCACAGCCCGGAAGCTCAAACATTACTTCCAGGAACACGCCATCACAGTGGTTAATGATGCGTCACTCGGGACAATCATGAACAACCCTATGGCATCCGGAAGAATAGCGAAGTGGAGCATCGAGTTGGGCGCTTGGGACATCACCTATGCGGGCCGCAACGCAGTCAAGTCCCAGGTTCTTGTGGAATTCATCAGCGAATGGACAGAACTACAAACACCCGGACCACCCGAGTACACAAGCAATTGGATCATGTATTTCGACGGGTCCAAAAGAAACGAAGGGGCAGGAGCTGGAATCGTTCTTATCTCGCCTCGTGGAGACAAACTGCCCTATGTCCTGCGACTAGACTTTCCACCTGACGACCCAGCATCGAACAACGACGCGGAATATGAAGCACTGTTGCACGGAATGAAGATGGCGATTGCTTGTGGAGCCACCCGGTTGATGATCTATGGCGATTCCAACCTCATAGTGCAACAAACAATGAAAGAATGCGACGCCGTTGCTGAAAACATGATCGCGTACCGCGACATGTATAATATACTCGAAGGAAGCTTCAAAGGATGCGAGTTGAAGCATATCGCAAGATCCAGCAACGAAGAGGCGGATAGACTGGCAAACATGGGTTCCACGAATACACCCATACCGCCAGGAATATACTTCGAACGGATGGTCAAGCGATCGGTCAAATTGAAGAAAGCTGCAGAAACACCGGCAGCGCCAGAAACAGAGGTCAGCCCGCAGGTCGCGCTTATCGAGCTTATTCATAATATATCACGACAGGTTTTTCTGGTCGAGCCAGTCTGGACGCAGAAATATCTCGACTACCTGCTCAATAAACAGCTCCCAGCCGATCCACGCGAGGCTCGACAGCTAATCAGGCGTAGCAAATCCTTTCGGGTAATCAACGGAGAACTGTACAAGCAAAGCATCTCGGGCATCCTTCAGCGGTGCATCGCACCCGAAGACGGCAAAGAGCTACTCCGGGATATACACCAGGGTGACTGCGGACATCATGCTAGCTGGAGAGCAATACTGGGCAAAGCCTTTCGAGCAGGGTTCTACTGGTTAACGGCAGCCAACGATGCAAAAAACCTGGTCGACAGATGTGGCGCTTGCCAGCGATTTTCACCCAAGCCACACGCGCCAGCTACAGAGTTGCACATGATACCCATCGCCTGGCCCTTTGCCCAATGGGGGCTTGACATGGTTGGCCCACTGCGCAAATCTACTCCAGGAGGGTACACACATTTGCTGGTCGCGGTCGACAAATTTACCAAATGGATCGAGGCTATGCCAGTGACTTCGGGTAGCGCCCAATGCGCAATTAAGTTCCTCGACTCCATAGTATGCAGATTCGGGGTACCACACGACATCATCACAGACAATGGTACGAACTTCACCGCAAAGGAGACACAACAGTTCTGCGAGGAGAAAGGAATCAATCTGAAGTTCGCTTCCGTCGCCCACCCGCAAACTAATGGCCAAGTCGAGAGATCCAACGGCTTAGTTTCAGCTGGAATCAAAAAGAGATTGCTGGATCGGCTACATCCCGCTGCAGGACATTGGGCAGAGGAGCTACCCTCCGTACTTTGGAGTCTCCGAACAACTCCCAATAGGTCAACGCAATATACACCATTTTTCATGGTATACGGGGCAGAAGCCGTCCTCCCCGAAGAGGTTCGATTCAGCGCCCCACGAGTTGTAGCCTACAGCGAAGAAACCTCCAACAAAGCTCTCGCAGAAGATATGGATGCACTCGACGAAATCCGAGACATCGCACTCGCAAGATCCGCAGTCTACCAACAATCACTGCGCAATTATCACAGTCGCCGCATACGCCATAGATCATTTGTGGTTGGCGACTTGGTGTTGCGACTGAAGCAAAAAGAAGGACACAAGCTCGAACCTCCTTGGGAAGGACCTTTCATCATACACGAAGTGATCCCAGGAGGAGCCTATCGACTGAAGAATCCAGAGACTGGAGGCATATACTCCAATCCGTGGAATATCGCGCAACTGCGCAAATTCTACCCCTAGGTTTATTTTGCAACAATAAGGCTATACTAGCCAAACTTGTAGCTCGAACACATGACTTCTCAGTCATAGCAATAAAGACATGATTCCCCTCATCATATTTACCCGACAGCTTTCACAGTTTACTACATGCTGAAAAGTTACAGGTACAAACACCCCATAAAATACACGGGGGCTACACCTACAAATATGCATCACGGAAAAAATTACAGAATACAAGGTGGCACACCTTAAATACAGTTCCTACAAACTCAAGACAAACATACAGGATATTTACATCCGATCAAATCAGTCAAAACGCTGGGCATTCTTAGCCGCCAAGACCCTATCCACTTCTTCAGAGGTCATTTGGATAATCTTCTCGGCCGCAGGACGGACAGCATCATAGTACGGCGCAATATCTTCGATTGCATAATCTGGAAGCCGAGCTACGGAGTTCAAGTCTATCTCTGGTTGCCATATTCGGACAAATGAGAGAGCAACAACCGCGCCGCAGGTCATCTGATTGCGAACGCACGCGCGAACCTCTCCTTCTCGCCCAAATAACCTGAGAAGATAACTCCAGTCTTCGGGACCTCTCTCGAGTGGATAAAAAGCAGCATTCACCGCAATCAAGGCTTCGTGGAAAGAACCCACGAGAATTCTCGCCTGGCGGACTCGAAACTTCAAGGTGGCCATTACGAAACCTCGACTGCGATCAGACCAGAAGTTACTCGCATGAGGATTTGTGTTGTTAGCCCCTTGGTGAATGTGGTTTTCCACCCACTGCTTTTCTTCCCTGTCATCTGGTCTCACAACTAAGAAGCAAACGCACTCAGTAAGATCACAAATACAGCAGAGGAAAAGGCATAGGGGGCTACACTACTTACACAGTAAGTCCCTTGCAATCGAAGACAATTCACCAATCAGAAATTGCTCGCGCTCAGCCGCCAATTTCTGCTTGGAAATCGCCACGTCAGCGACTCCGCGCAGTGCTTTCAGCTTACGCTCGCCTTCCTGCACCTTATCACGAAGACCAGCTAAAGTGCCCACGGCAGCCACTAGTGGATTTACTGGATTACCACGTCCACTCGAAGATTCAGCGGCAGACACAGTCGCCTGGAAGGAGTACACGGAAAAGAAATGAGACGCCCTACTAGAGTTACTTCTAGTCGCACATTTGACTACCCGCTCGGGGGCTACTCCCATCGGGAGCCAAGGCATACACAACAAGGACGAATTCTAAACGCAAAACGCTTCGATTAAAGATCAACAAAGGTACGGGAATGCATCCCAAAATTCGTTACATCCAAACAACAGAAACAAAGGAAAAAGAGTCTACGAAGCTACGTTGGTGCTGCCACTAGCGGCAGTCGACCCTCCCTTCTTCCGAGCAAACATCTCAGATAATTTCCGAGCAAGAACAGTGGCTTGCTCGGAAAAACGAGATAGCCGTACCTTCTTGCCCGTGGAAGGGTCGACCGGCATGGACGAATAAGCCTCCTCCAGACCTTCGACTCCGTTCGCCAGAGCGAATTGAATCGCAGTCTTTGCGCCAGCTTCTGATTGAGCAACCGCAAAGGCCTCCAGGAGATCGCCTTCCGCGAAGACCTTCGACAACTCGCTCAGCGCAGGCGCAGGAGTACCGCTGGCGACAAGACGGCCATGCACTCGTGCCAAAGCTTTGGAAGCATTATCAATCAGGGAAAATACTCCCTCAGAATGCCTCCTGAGCTGCGCGAGAGTGTCGGTCAGCACGTCCACCCGCTGAATCCCAGGAATCTCCAGAGGAACATTCAGAAGATCTACGGACAGACAAAATGATGCTTAGCGAAGATCAGCAGAATGAAAAATTCAAAAACCTAAGATACTTACCCGCAAAGCGCTTGGCGAGAGGACGAAGGAACGCGACAGTGTCGTTGTCAGCCTTACTGCCGGCCTCCTCCAACTCCTTCACGGCCTTCCGCGACTCCGCAAGCTTCGTATGGAGTTCCTCCGATTGCTTGCGGGAAGCTTCCAGTTCTTGCCGGGTAGTCGCCAGTTCAGCTTCCTGGGCAGTTACCTGCTCTGAAAGTTTAGTCTTTTCAGACTCTGCGAATTCGGCTCGAGCTGCACAAAGGATGCTAATCAGAAATCAAGAATGGATGACACACGAAAGCCAAGGAGATAACGAAACTTACCTTTAAGGAGGTCGCCTTCAGATTTGAGTCGGCTAACTTCTGATCGAAGCGACTCGCAATCTGTTTCGGCCAGAACGACGCGGCGACCGATCGCCGCAAGGGAATCGACGAGCGACTGTGAAAGCACGAAGATAAAGAGTTAGAAGAAAAGAGGTTTGAGCCTGTACCCGATTATTTACAATCGACTACAGCCTCGGGGGCTACTCCCATCGGGAGCACTGCCGTGCACCCGAAGAAGACAAAATTACGGAGAAGTGAAGAAAGAAACTTTTGAGCCTGTACCCGATTACTTACAATCGACTACAGCCTCGGGGGCTACTCCCATCGGGAGCACTGCCGTGCACCCGATAAAATTTTTACTGGGCAGATCAAAGAGATAGAAGATTACCTGTCCGGTGGCGCGGGAGAGTGGATCCGCAGAGCTATCCGTCGCCTCCTTCGAGACCGAAGTTCTAGCGGCGAAGCTAGGAATCTCCCGCCCCATAGTCGCAACATCAGGCGCAGCCTTGGGAGAATTCTGGACGGTGCCCGCGGTAGGAGTCTCATCCGCGTTTTTTGCCTTATTCCTCTTTTCGGGAGGAACAGCAGCGGCAAACCTACTCGGGCTGATCGCCTGCAAACTGCGTTAGAAAGCAAGGAAACATCAGCATAGACAAACAAAGATTGTTCGAATAGAAATACGGAGAAAACACTTACTCGTCATCCTCCTCGTCTTCATCCAAATCATCCGCGTTCCAGGCGGCTGCGAATGGGGCCTGAGGAGGACGAGATTGGAGCGGAGTCACGAAAATCGGAGGCGACGTCTCCAAAGATTTATCTTTGGAGGTGGCTTCATCGTCATTCACCCGACGACGCTTCGGAGGGACGTCACTCGAATCCTCAGCGTCATCCGAAGAATCATGCTCAGAACTCGAAGAGGCGTTGGCCACGCTAGTGTCGACCGCACCGTCCTGGTGACTTGACTGAAGGCATGAGGCATCATCACCAGCAACGGGCGGATAGCAATTTGCTACAGCTAGGCTCTGCAGAAAAAAGAAGACAAAGAAGATCTTATCGGCAAGAAAATTCCAAAGATGGAAGTAAAAAAAAAAATAAATAAATAAAGACAGAAAAACTAACCTCAGCTGGAGGAGGATTTGAAGCAGAATAAGCCTCGACTGAGCAATCAGGGTATTGCTCCCCAACTTTCAGTCGAGTGATGGCAGCAATCTTCTTCTCGAATTCTACATTCGAAAGCTCTTCTCTGCTCACTCGACTGGGATCTTCTGCGCCTTGATACTCCCACATGGTGGAAGGCCTCTGCTGCAGCGGCTGGATCCTACGCTTCAAGAAAAGGCCGGCCAGGTGAAGCCCGTTGAGCACTACTCCCGAGGTCTGGTCTCGAAGAGCAGCAATTCTTGCGAGCAGGGGCGCGACCGTCTGGGTCTCCTCGGCTGTCATCTTGTGGTTCCACGACTTGCGCCTTGTCAGAACTGCGAGTGGGTGGAACTCGACAAGTCCGCCCGAACTGTTGTCGGCGACGTAGAACCATTTCTTCCGCCAGCCTTGCGCGGAATCGATGAAGTGCATGTTGAAGTACGCGCTCTCGTGGCGCGCCTGGATCCCGAAGCCACCCGTACGAAGCGGCTCGCCGGGCTCGGACTCCACCCGCGATTTTTCGCGGAAGATCCGGATCTTGAACAGCGCCTTCCAGAGCGCCCAGTGCGGGCGAATGCCAAGATAGCATTCGCAAAGCGTGATGAAGCACGCGATGTGCTGCACCGCGTTTGGGGGAAGATCGTGAAGCTGTATGCCATAGGCACACAACAACCCGATGAAGAAGGGATGAAGGGGGAAGGAGAGGCCCCGAGTCACGTGGTCCACGAAGACCACGCGTTCGTTCGACTGGGGGTTAGGTACCTCTTCTCTTTTCCCGAGGCGAACACGTTTGTCCGCCTCCGCCGGTAGAAGACCCTCCCGCTGCATCTCCTTGAGGCTCTTGGCGGTGGTGTTGGGAGTGCGCCAGTCGCCGGCGCGAGTGGCGAGGGGCGCAGAGGGCTCGCCTGATGCCGAAGTTCCAGCGCCGCGTTTCTTCCCACCGGCCATCGTTCGCAGCGGAAGCTTGAGCGCGAGGAAGTTGAAGACGAGTGCGAGGAAGAAGATGAGCGCGAGGTGGAAGACAAAGACGGAAAGCGAGGAAAATTTCACTGCGGCGCTAACACCCTTATTTATATACGGGGTAAAGCAATCTCAGCCGTACGATACGCAACGTGGCACCTATCGCAGTTGCCACGCGTAAGGATGAAACGAAGCGGCGGCGTACGCTGTTTCGTGCCACGATCTTAACAAAAGATCGTGCGCATTTACTGCGCATTTCGCGTAAAAAACGGGAGTGACGTCTCGTTTCCCGGTCAAAAAGCTGACAAGGTGGGCCAGTTTCTGCTGCCACTCCGTCACGTCCCATCGGGAGAAGAGGAGCACGCCTTGACGTCATGGCGTTCGTCATTCCGAAAGGAATTTTTTTGCGAATGGAATTCCAAACGCGAAATTATCTTCGCACGAATATCTATTCCTTCGGATAGAACACATTCTTTCCATGAAAAAATTCATGAATCAAAGCCTCTTCGGACAAGAGAAACATGCCTTACACACGAAAACTCTTTCGTACAGGCACAATTTTCCAAAACATGAAAACTCTTTCATACGGAGCTAACATTTCCAACACGAAACTTTTTTCGTACGGAACTCATACCAATCTAATCGGGTAGAAAGAACCCACCTTATGCGTGATATTTACGCATCACAAAAACCTGGATTGTACAGCCGACTAGGCACATCCGGATGCCATATTCTTCGAATATGAAGGTAAGACCCAAAAAGATCTTTCTTTTGGGCCTGGAATCGCACTCGAAAGCTGCGTCCTCCGGCATAGTTCCGTGTCAACAACACGAAGAAAAATCCTAGCGGACGCGCCGGGTACCCCCTTAGGTTAAGTTCGACTCGATAAGTCCACAACGGCCCAGTCGTAACGATCACCTCATCGGATTCGAGTCGGAGGTCTCGAATCTGTGTAGGCCAGGAGTGTTTTTGCCCTAGTCGCAATTAATTGGCCCTGATCTCTCGGGAGAGCCAAGCCACTGAGCCACATCCTTCTGCTAATATAGCCGCAAAAACTGGCACTAATGCTGCTCGATACTCGAGTATTTTTATTCAAGAAACAGGGAACACACCCTTCGTAAGCAACAACTGTCGAGCTGAACTTCTAGAAGGAGATCAAAGAAAAGGTCTGACCGTCTACCCGACTGAAAATAAATCCCAGTCGAGCATACGCTCGGGGGCTACTGACGAAGGCATGGATCCTGGGCCCTACGAATAAGGGCACCCCCTCTCGCACCTTCTAACCAAGGCCCAACAGGAAGCGCCCTTGGAGTACTCTAGAAGGCCCATGAAAAGCCCACCCGCATCAACTTGCGGGCTAAGTTAGGAATTGTAACCAACTCAAGCTAGGGTTTGTATCCTCTCCGGGTTGGACTCGAGACCTGGCTATCTATATAAAGCCAGGAGAGCCTCAAAGGAAAGGACCAAGTATTACCGCACGACCACAAAAGCCTTGAAACTCGAGATCTACTCTCGATTCGAGCACCTGTAATCGATCTCATCGTTTAATACAGATCAGCAGAAGGCAGGAGTAAGGGTTTTACCTCTTCGAGGGCCCCGAACCTGGGTAAATATCGCCTCCCTGTCTAGCCGACGATTCCACCAGCGCCTATGACATCTCCTAGTCGAAACCCGATAGGGTCACCTGAGGGATTTGCGGAGCCAGAGCTTCGACATTGGTTGTTTCTTTTTGCATTGCAATCATATGCATCACATGGCATAAGCATTGCATCATGTTTTCCAAACCACTCAAAACTTCAAAAACAACTTCAATTGTTCAAAACCCTAATGGAAAATGCAAACAACACATTCAAATCAAATCAACTCCTACTTGGCAATATTTCAAATGGGAGTTTAAGAATTAAAATCTTGCAAACAAAATTAAAGCTAATAATGTTTTCATAATTGCTAGAACTTATTTAAAATAACTTGTTATTTCCAAAAACTCCAAATTAAACCTTAATTGGAATTCAACTACCAATTTTAAAATTAATTTAACATCGCAAAATTCATGGAAATGTTGGTAACATTGTTTTGATCTGCTGTTTGCAAGCTAATAAAACAGTTCATAAAAATTAAAACACCCCACCCTATTTCTTTCTCTCTCTCCCTCTTTTATTTCTTGCAAAAAAAAAATAAGGAAGAAAAAAATAAAAATTAAAGGCCAAAGAGAGAGGCAGCCCACAGCCCACCCCTTTTCTCTAGCCCACTCCCCTTCATCCCCCACCTCCGTACAGTTCCTCCCCTCTCTGTCGCTTTCCTCTGCAGAAAAAGACAAGCAGCATCACGCACCCTCCCCACCTGCCCCTCCTTATCTCCCCAATCGATCCCCCGAAACCCTAGCTGCTCCTTCTCCCTTCCCCCTCCGCCGCCAGCCTTCCTCTCCCCTCGATTTTTCCCCTCCGAATTTTCCCTGTCTGAGTTTGTTCTCTGAAGAATAGCGAACAGCTGCCATGGCCGAGTTTTCGGAGGCATGGCGCCGCGGTCTCCCCTCTCGATCGGCCCCGATTCCGGCGGGAATGGAATCGGGGCACAACCAGCTCCAGGAGGCGCCCCTTCGTCGGGGTCATGGCGCCACCAGGGCACGGCGACGTGGTCGTTTGCCGCCGCCTCCCTCGGCCGTCAGGCGTCGTCGCCCTCGACAGCTCCTCTGTCCGCCTCCTCCTTCCAGCGATCAAGGTGCGCCCCTGCCTATTCTCCTCCTCCTGCCCCTGTCCGCCTCCACACGCACGCCCAGCACCGCACTCCTCCACGGCGGCCCGCTCCAGCAGCGCGGCGAGCGGCAGTGAGCATCGATCGCTGGCCGCTCTCTGTCCGCCTCGTTGCGTGTACCTGAATCGCAAGCAGGAAGTTCAGTTAAGTGCAGAATTTTGCGCGCAGACTTAAGCTATAGCCAAACCTGATCGTGTTCTGTCACGAAACGCAAGCGAGACACACTGGTTCCGTTCCTTGCACCCGCGCGACAGGTCCTGGGGTCGAATCCCTGGGACGCCCCCTTTTTCCAGAATTTTTCCACCGCGCGCGCGTGACCCCACCTGTAAGCCCCTCGTGCGCCACGTGAGCACATAGAGGCCCTGGGCCCCCTGGCAGTGGCTGTGTGTAGATAACAGCCCAGTGAAAAAAGGATTTCTGCGAATTTCCTAAAATCCCTAATCCTTTTTAATTAGCAGATTTAAAACCAAACTTCAAAATTCAATATCTTTTATTCTGTAATTCCAATAACTAAAAGTTTTATATGAATTCTGATCCAAATTTCCTAAACTTTCCAAATATCCAATTTGTGTACTGTTTTGGAAACTTCAAATGCATTTAAAATTCAAACTTAAATATTTCAAATGTTAATTTGTAAATTCCATAACTAATTATATATTAATCCAATAAATGCAAATAAAATATGTTTTCCATACCATTTTAAATAACCTTTTCAAATATAATTTTTGTTTTCTGTTTTGAATAATTAAAATTGCCTAAACAACTTAAATCTTGTTTAATTCAATTAAAACTTGTTTAATATTGTTTAATTCATAACTAAATAATCCAAGGTCCAATTTCAATATGTGAAACATGTAATCCAACTAAAATTTGATGTTCTTTTCAAATATCAACTTTGTTATTTGTTTTGAACATTTTAAGTGGTTGAAAACAACAAATACTTGTGTGTTCCCTTTAAGGCACCCAAAATTTCCCTAAGTTAATAATAAAATTCTAAATTGCTACACCCTATTTTAAATTGGTTCTATTGTTGTTATTTTGCCGTTTTCCTCATCCATGCATCATGCTAATCCACCTTCACCTGTTGATTAGTTGGAAAACAAATAATCTAACCATAATTCATGGGCTTTTCATATGCAACTCAAATTGCATATGGGTCCATTTAAAATTGTTTATCATGTCAACTAGTTTATTCTGATGCATCTTTAACCTGTCATGCATCCATATCTTGATCATGCTGGATCTTTTGCCGTAGTAGTAATTGTTGCATCCGGTGTTTGTTCGAGGTTCATTGCTTCTTCCCGGATAGGACGTTGAGATGATGTGAGCAACGACAAGTTCTGCTACCTTGCGGGATCTCAGGCAAGTATACTCACTTGCTGCCATATGGCTGCCTTTCATCACTTGTTACCGATTCTTTCCGTTGATTCTTATCTGCTAGCCTTAGTGGTAGTTGTTTCTGTTACGAACCCATCACATGAATCCCTTAACCTTGATATTGCCTCACCTCCATACCTATAACCATTGCTTGTTGCCCGTGTCTTACTAGCATGCTTAGGTCGTTTTGCTCGAGTCTGTTACCCGTTACCTCCCGTGACTAGATTACTTTTATGATCTGGGGGCTCGATGTTAATCAATCAACCTGTTATTAATAATATGCTGATAAGGCACCGGCAGGAGGCCCTTTGTGGTTTTGAGGCCTGCTAGTGTCGACCCTAATAGGAAAAGGGTCTTGTCTACTGATCCATGATGAGCGTGCTCACCGCATCCGGGTGGTAGTATGGGACCCCCCTCGACTTAGACCTGATCTGCAGCTTGTCCGAAGAGCCACACTTAGTTCGGGTGTTCCATTTGCTCCTTTGCATAATGGGTGGCGCCCCCATGGTTACTGGATACTTATGATGATGATGCATATAGGGCGAGGCCTGTGGTGCCGGGGGGTGTGGTTTTCACCCTTGCGCTTAGGTTAGGCGGACTGGCCGGGACCTTATAGCTCCGTGGCTCCTAGGATGGATTGTAGAGATGGTTTGGGTCGTGTCAAGTCCACCTAAGTTTTATTTGGTGGCTTGAGTGTGTACGGGTACTGGAGCACACCCTGCAGGGATAAATCTTCTCGAGAAGCCGTGTTTTCCGCGGTTATGGATTACTTGGTGAAAGTACTGGCTAACAAGTACCCAGAACAACTTACACCTAACTAATGATAACTTGACTAGTAATAGTCTTATTGACACAACAACCTGATCCATTATTCATTAATACAATTGTGTGAGTTATCCTCGGATTGCTTCTTCGGATAAGGGGCGAGATCCAGGATGGGTTTGTTTGGAGTTACTTTCAGTTGGTTACGATACTCGATCTTATCTCCTTTCTGTTAGCCGGAAGTTGTAGTATCTCTCTGTAGTTGGTTAGTGCAGCCTGCTGTCGCTTATTTGCAATAACCCCTTTCTTCCGTTGATCCCAAAGTATTTGTATCTTGTGATGACTGGCTACGCCGGTATCTTGTGAGTATGGGTTATATTCCACTTGCCAGTACTTAACCGTACTGACCCACGAATCTCTTTCGTGGCTGCAAATTCCAACTTGCAGTCAACAGGTTTGAAGTCTGACGACGTTAGCTTGGGAATCCCTCCGGCTTGGCCTGGGCAGGGATTGGACGCCTTCGGTTATCTTCGGGACTCTTAGTCCAATTTGTATCTTGTCCGTAGCCGGACGTTTGTTTCTTCCGCTGTTATTTGGATCTTTGTATTGTATCAGTTGTATCCTTGGCTCGCTCGAGTCGTCTTGTATCTATCTGTTTCTGTTGTAATTGTGGATTACTCGTGAACTATTGTAATGTTATCATAAGTGGCAACCTGGAATCGGTTATTATGCGGATTTGGCGGGAATGCTGAAATCTGCATAGTGCCCGATCTCGGGGCGTCACACTACCGCCCCGCCAACGCGGGCGGTAGCGCGCCCTCTCGCCTGCTCTCGCCGGGCGAGCCTGCCACCGCCCGGCCCGCTCCTCTCGCCCCCCTTCTCGCCCGCTATCGCCCGGGGCGGGGCGATACCGCCCCCGCTCTAGCCCGCGTTGGCACCAGCCTGAGGCAGGTATTCATTTGGGGACGACGTGTTGGATAGGGGATTATAAAGATGTCAGATGCCCCCACCTCGGGAAGCAGGTACTCTGATGTTAGCTTTTGCCATGAGTTTATTGATTTCAAGAGAAAATGAGTCTTGGTACCAACAGTGTACTTTTTTTTTCTTTGCACTGCATGCACCTCCCATGGGTGTTACCTGATAATTCACTTTGCAATATGATTTGTTGCAACGCCTATGAGTGCATATTCTTGCTTGATGTAACCCTTACATGCATGTCATTGATATCTAGGTTAGTAAGTATACTTGTCTATTTTGCACAATCTAACAACTAGCTTCTGCTCACCTGTTTCGGTATACTGGTGTTTCAGTTTAAAACATTGCCCTGGTGATTTTTCTTCTGATGTAATCTGGACAAGGGCCTCATTGGCTTATTGCAGTTGTATAATCTTTGTATTCTAGAATTGAAAAACAGATAAAAAGGTGTAAAGGTCGTCTGAGGTGTCGAACCAAGTGGATGAAGGCATATTTGTTTAGACTGCATGTTTGTATAGCTCTCATTTTCCAGTAATGGGTGTTCTCTCAAACACAAGAAAGATAATATCATTAATTAGCCCAATCGCAGACTGCCCTCCCCCAGCCGACGTGTTGGATAGGGGATTATAAAGATGTCAGATGCCCCCACCTCGCGAAGCAGGTACTCTAATGTTAGCTTTTGTCATGAGTTTATTGATTTCAAGAGAAAGTGAGTCTTGGTGCCCACAGTGTACTTTTTTCTTTGCACTGCATGCACCTCCCATGGGTGTTACCTGATAATTTATTTTGCAATATGATTTGTTGCAACGTCTATGTGTGCATATTCTTGCTTGATGTAACCCTTACATGCATGTCATTGATATCCAGGTTAGTAAGTTTACTTGTCTATTTTGCACAATCTAACAGCTGTCGGTTTTGGGAGAAACGATCGTACCCCTTCTGGGGGGGGGGGGGATCGGTTTGCGTGTTATAGATCGAGGCAGAGCCTACGAAGGAAAATACAGAGAGGGTCGAGTAGGGTCGGTGTACTACACCGTACCCGTACAGAACCGGACGACCTATTACATGTCTAACACTCCCCCTTAATCTAAACCTTGCTAAGGTTTAGATTACGCCTAAACTCCTCAAGTTTCTTAGTACATAATGTTTTTGTAAACCCATCATCTATCTGATCTTTGCTAGAGATGAACCTTACATCAATAAGTTTATTTGCCACACGCTCACGTACAAAATGAAAATCAATTTCAATGTGCTTGGTCCGAGCATGGAAAACTGGATTAGCTGACAGAAATGTTGCTCCTAGATTATCACACCAAAGACATGGCTTCTCCTGAAGTATAACACCAAGTTCTTTTATTAGAGCTTCAACCCATATTAATTCAGCAGTGGCATTTGCTAGTGCTTTGTACTCAGCTTCAGTACTAGAACGACACACAGTTGGTTGTTTTCTAGCACTCCAAGAAATAAGGTTAGGACCAAAGAAAATAGCAAAACCTCCTGTTGAACGTCGATCATCTAAATCTCCTGCCCAATCAGCATATGAAAAAGCACTAAGCAGTGTAGAAGTAGATCTCTGAAAAGTCAGACCTATTGTTTTTGTACCCTGAATATACCTCAATATCCCTTTGACAGATGTCCAATGTGTGGATGTAGGAGCATGTAAGAACTGACATACTTTGTTAACTGAGAATGAGAGATCCGGTCTTGTTAATGTCAAATATTGAAGTGCACCAACCATACTTCTATAATTAGAACTATCTTCTGGACCAAGTAATGAACCATCATCAAGAGACAGATTCTCACTGCTGGAAAGGGGTGTAGGACATGGTGTGCAAGTGTTCATGCCAACTCGATTCAACAAGTCAGTAGCATAATTCTCTTGATTCAAAAGCAAACCATCAGAAGATTGATGAACCTCAAGTCCCAAAAAGAAATGAAGATCACCTAAATATTTTATGGCAAAGTCATTGCTTAAATTTTGCAGAAGAGCTGTAACTGCTGTGTCTGAAGAACTTGTCACAATTATGTCATCAACATAAATCAAGAGAAACATAGTAATACCTGCTTTGTTAAATAAGAACATAGATGTATCTGCCTTGGAAAGTACAAAACCAAGAGTATGCAACTTGTTGCTGAGTCTAGAATACCATGCTCGAGGTGCTTGTTTCAAACCATAAATTGCTTTATCAAGTTTGCAAATGTAATGAGGAACAGCGGAAGACTCAAAACCGGGTGGTTGTTTCATGTAAACTTCCTCTTCCAGAACACCATGTAAGAACGCGTTCTTTACGTCTAGCTGCTTAAGATTCCATCCTTTTGATACTGCAATAGAAAGAACAAGTCTGATAGTGGCTACCTTGACAACAGGGCTAAAAGTGTCCTCATAATCAATTCCATAACGCTGTTTGAATCCTTTGGCAACCAATCTGGCTTTGTATCTATCAATGGTACCATCATCATGCCTTTTAATACGATAAACCCATTTGCAATCTATAACATTTTTGTTGGAACCAGGAGGCACAAGATGCCATGTGTTATTTGCAAGAAGTGCATTATATTCATCTTGCATCGCATGTTTCCAATTGCTATCAGTAAGAGCCTCAGAATAGTTTTTGGGTTCACCTGTAGATGTTAACAGTACAAAATTCTTCTTGTAGGGAACTGTACCATCGGTAAATTTTTTCGGATGTCGAATACCTTTTTGTAATCTTGTTTTTGCTTCAGCAGCAGGGATGGACACATGCGAACTGTGCGCAGATGATCCGGAATCAGCAGACTGCTGCACAGTGTCGGAGTAAAAGAAGACGGATGTCCTAATCGGCGATGCCACGTAGAGTAAGAAGGCTTGATGGTGACAAGAGCATGCTTGGAAGACCCCATGGACACAGGAACAAGGGGATACAAGCCACCATGACAAGGACCTCTAAACATGATTTGCTGCGTTGCCTAATCCTTAATCAAGAAAAAGAAAGGATGTATTTCAATAAAGGCATTATTATCAAGGGCTATCTTATGAGCAGAAAGCAAACTCATGGAAGAACTAGGGACATGCAAAATATTACGAAGCTGAATAGAACTATGAGGGGTGTGCAAAACTGAATGACCAATGTGTGCAATGTCCATACCTTGTCCACTAGCATTGTGGACTTGATCTCTCCCTTGATAGTTGTCATGAACCTGAAGTTTATTGAGCTGTCCAGTGACATGATTTGTAGCCCCAGTGTCCATGTACCAGTTTGTATCTACACCATATGCAGTTTTGTTGTTTGGAGTTGAATCATCATCATCATTATCATCACCATATCTCCACCAACAATCATCTGCAGCATGACCCTCCTTCTTGCAAATCTGGCAAAAAACTCCCTCCTGCCAAGGAGTTGCAACTCGGTCACGCTTGCCCCGACCTCCTTTAGGGCGTCGCCCTTGGTCCTGTTTCCCTTGATCGGGGCGCATAGGATGTTGTGGTGGTCGTGGCTGAAAAGGGGGTGGGGGTGGTCGGTTTGGTGGGTAATATGGTGGCGGTGGCTGTGGGGGGTAGTATGGATTGTTGGGTGGGTGATAGGGAGGGTAGTACGGTGTAGGTGGTGGATAGGGGTATGGGGCATAGGGAGATGGTGGTGAGGGCTGATATGGTGGATAGGACGGTGTTGGGTTATATGGTGTATGGGATATAGGAGGGTGTGTAGGAAGTGGTAAAAGAGGAGGGGCGGGTTTGCTAGGACTATTACCGAAAGTGGAGGGAGGACGGCGCGGAGCAGCATTAACTGACGAGGTGAAGGTGTTGTTTCCTTGTCCAGTAGCCGCAAGCATAGTCTCCCGATACTCATATGACATCAATTGAGAGAAAAGGTCATTGAGCGTAGTAGAAGGAACAACATTAACCGAGGCAACAAGAGGTTTGAAGCTACCATCAAGGCCATTGAGTATATAATCTTTTAGCTCATCATCATCAACATGTTTTCCAGCTGCGGCAAGTTCAGAAGCAAACCCTTTCATCTTTGAAATAAATTGTTGAGCGGTCATGTCATTCTTCTTGGTGTTTGTGAGAGCACCACGAAGAGAGGAAACACGAGTCTTCGACTGAGTGGAGTACAGATTATTGATAGCAGCCCAGACTTCAGAGGCATGTTCGAGACCATAAGTGTGCAGGAGCACTTCCTCGGACAAAGAATTCACAAGGAAACTCACAACCAATTGATCACGAGTGACCCATGCATCATACGCCGGGTTGGGGGTCAAAACCTTCTTCTGGTTGGCATCCTCGGACTCCAAGAATTCAGGTGGTGCTGCTTCACGACCTTCAAGCAACAACATTACTCGGGCACCCCGAAGAGAGGGAAGGACTTGAGCCTTCCATGAGAGAAAATTCTCCCGGGTGAGCTTCGTAGCAGGTGGATTCCCAAGGAGGGACGGCGTAGAGAGGATGACGCCATGAGGAGAGCTTGGAGGGTGTAGGGTTTGTGGGATCGGAGTGTCTCGGGTTAGGGTTTGTACCGGATTTTTGGAGGGTTTTGGGAGGGTTTGTCGAGGCATAGAGGAGCGATCTAGGTTTGGGTGTTCGGTTTGGAGGGTTTCGTGAAGGAGGAACCATCGCACGGGATGTGGCGATGGTGGTTGTGATCCTTGCGGCGGCGCGACGGAGAAGGGATCCGGCGGCGGCGCTCGTGGCAGCTAGACGAGGGGAAAGGGAAGAGCTCGTGATACCATGTCGGTTTTGGGAGAAACGATCGTACCCCTTCTGGGGGGGATCGGTTTGCGTGTTATAGATCGAGGCAGAGCCTACGAAGGAAAATACAGAGAGGGTCGAGTACGGGTCGGTGTACTACACCGTACCCGTACAGAACCGGACGACCTATTACATGTCTAACAACAGCTAGCTTCTGCTCACCTATTTCGGTATAGTGGTGTTTCAGCTTAAGACATTGCCCTGGTGATTTTTCTTCTGATTTAATCTGGACAAGGGCCTCATTGGCTTATTGCAGTTGTATAATCTTTGTATTCTACAATTAAAAAACAGATAAAAAGGTGTAAAGGTCAGTCTGAGGTGTCGAACCAAGTGGATGAATGCAAATTTGTTGATGCATTAAGTTTTTAATATAATGCCATAGAACATTTGTACTCCCCGTAAGTCGAGTTTGGAAAACTATGACAAGAAACACAATTTATTTTTGTCAAGAAATACACTACCCAGGCTGGGCCGAGAAATTCATGCCCAACTTCGGTTCAGGGTTTCAATAACTCCAAAATATTTTATATTTATAGAATTTTGACGGTACAATTCAATTTAAGTATGATATAGCGCCTGGTTAACCGGAAATAATTTGATGGAACAATTCAATTGAAGAAGCTTGGTTTGCATGGGTAAAATCGCAAAAAAAAAAAATACCGTGAAGACTTGAACCATATTGTGAAGGCTTCGCGGCATGGGAGATGTTTGATGTATGGCTTGAAGAAAACTAGCAAAGTCTGTGATTACCCTCTGGATTGCTTGTAAAAAGTTCTATGGTGTCGTATGCAATTGCATATTCCTCTGTTTGGAAATTATTATGTTTGATTTGGGCTGATATAAATCTACCAAATTATATGGCTTTATCGTCCGGATTCATTTCCACATTTGTTTTTAAGGGTTTTTTTTAGGGAAAATTTGTTCTTAAGGTTGCCTCTCCTGCAGGTTCGCAACCAAAGACGTTTCACGCCGCTCTGTATTACCTCCCAGAAAAACCAGGCCAGCACGAAATGTCATTCTAAAGAAAGGGCAACCAAGGCGTTGTGCAGCTTCATAGCCAGGAGCTAACGTCGACTAAGAGAGCGAAAACCTGATGAGGTTGTAATCGGCTGTGTGCATCGCCTTGATGCAGAGGCTGGGTTAAGCTCCCATTTCGGAAAATATTGGAGACCGGGTATCCAATTAAACTTTCGGTGGAGTCCTCTTTCCGCTTCAATTAAAAAAAACCTGGTTATGTTATTCACTTCCAATATTTTAAAAAGGTTTTCTATGTCATCTTAAAAATTTGTTATTGGCTTTAAATATTTTTGAAGAAAGATTTTTATTTTTGAAAGAGCTTGTATTATTATGGAGACGTGCATTGCACGTGCACACTAACTAGTTTTGTACATATTATTGGAACTTGATCAGATTCAAGTATAAGAGAACCTTGTACTATTTGTGACAAGTCGATAACAGAAAGGTGCATATTTAGCTTCCACTACAATATGAGTCCTTTAAAGAAAACATTACTACAATGCAACAAACCTGACATAACATTTGCGAAAAAAGGAATGCAAATCCACAAATTAATCTGATTACAGGCAGTTCATCCATAAGAGCATCCACAACGTGGGGACGCTAAAACTGGCGCTTATTTAGTTAGTTACTTCATGCAGTAAGCGGCTGGCGTTTAGTAGCACTATTTTGTACTACTTTTCTAAGCGCCGGACTCTTATTTAAGAGTCGGACTCTTATTTACCACCAGGATTTAGGCAAAATGGCCGGGATTTAATCCCTAGCGCCTGTGAATAAACGCCCCATTGTGGATGCTCTAAACCACTGCCGTAAACTCTTCTATATCCGTCCGTATACTCTTCTGGATACCCTTCTGGATATTTTTCAAGTAGCTCGTTGAACGCCATGAGGTCGTCATCCAACTCGTCTGTGTCTTGATCGTCGGAGAAGAGGATGATCATCCCGAGTGCCCCGTCCGGGTGGTCTTGGAAGCCCTCGCCCTTGGGTAACAGCTCGGGCGAGCGGAACGCGAAAATCTGCATAGTCATCTTCTTGTCCAGTTCCACGACGTCGCGCACGACGTTGTTGTCCACCATGAAGCGCTCGAACTCCCCATCGGGACCAGCGAGCCGGTAGAACTCGTGCTCAGAGTACATGAACTCGAAGTTGTACCGCCGCCCCTCGCGGTCAAACACCGGCATCTCCCTCGATCGGAATTTGTCCCCGTCGTAAACCAAGCGGGCTAGCTCCTGATCCGTGAAGATCTCGGCGATGTGCCTGCCGGGGCTGTCCGCGTTGAAAGTGAAGCGCCCGTTTGCGATCTTGGCCTGTTTCTTCGGGATCTTGGCCGAGCAGACGCACGACGGCGTCGACGCCCCGATCATCGCCAGCAGCCATGGCAGCACGTCGCTCGTGCAGATTTCGTCGAGTTTCAGTCCCCGGTAGATCGCCGGAGGCAATTCCTTGCCGCAAGGCTTCCTCAGCTTGTCCGTCCACGAGACCTGGCTCCTCTGGTGCTCCGTCGGTTCCTCCGGGATGTAGCGCGGACAGTGTTGGAACTCCGGTACCGGCGACGAACTCCCTTGCCCCATCGTGAGATCAGAGAACCCCCACGCGATTGGTTGGTCCTCGCTGTTTCCTTCTTCCCTCTAGGTACTTTGGATCTACGTGCGTGCTCTGCGTGATCTCTGCGGGGTAACGGCGCTCTATTTATTAGCTAGGCTGAGCCCAACTTCCGGAGTTCCGGGCTGAATCGAACAGCTACGCTGACTAAATGTCGGTGTCGTGCACGTGGGGTCCTAGAGTTTACTGATATCGGAAACGAGCACGCCCGATCGAGATCGAGTGTTTTGCAATGTTAACAAGATGTTGTTGGATTTCCTTTTCCTTCGAATGGAAAAGAGTAGATAGAGCCGGGAGGCAGTTGTTTTAGTTTTTTTTTTGAGAATAACCGGCCTCGACTTTATTCAACATTTAGTACTTAGGGCATCTCCGTCGCCCCCATGCCGCTGTTTTGGTGCCGGCGCAGCGCCAAACGGCGCTAATCTGGAACTCGGGGGGGGGGGGACGGTTTCCAGTCGCCTCCAGCCCAAGGCTCGGCACAAATTAATTCAAAAACGGGGAATTTATTGAAATAGGCGCAAATTCATGGATTCGAGAAATACGGCATAATTTAACTAAAAACATTAAAAAAAACATAAAAACCGTAAAAACTACGTCTACTGCAGGCCGAGACTCGCCGCGATCGCCTGGCTGTAGTCGTAGTCGTCGCCGCCGCCGTCGTCGTCCGAGCCGTAGTCGTCCCACCTGCTCGGCGTCACCCCACCTGCTCACCGCCAAGGGGCGCTGGAACTCCTTTTCGTCCTCGCTGTCGGGGTCGAGGACGATGTAGTCGACCTCCTTCGGCTGCGGAGGGGAGGGACGCGGCGGCGGGCCGCATTGGCAGCGGCTTCCTGCTGGCGCTGCGCCTTGAGCCGTTCCGCCTCGGCGAGGAGCCGACGCTGGAACTCCAATTCCTCCTGGGTGCTCTCGCGCAGACTCCAGTCGACTGCGACGTCGTCGGCGACCGGTTGGAGAGTGTTCAAGGAGAGCTCCTCGGCGGCCTTCATGTCAGGACACTCGTCCTCGCCGTCCCCCTCCTCCTCCTTCACAGGCTCCTTCTTCGGGCGCACGACGCGCTCGAAGCCTGCGGCGGGTCGCTGGCGCGGCTCGCCGATGCGCAGGGTGCCGCTGTTGCGCCAGGGGGCAGTGCGCCCGGAGTTGAGGAGGGGAGGAGTGAGCGATAGAGAGGCCGCGCCGGAGGAAGAGGAGGTGGCCGACGAGGACCCGCACCATCCCATCCGCCGCGGTGTCCACGAGGGGTGTGGGAGGGGCGGCATCTACAGCCAGGGCTCATTGCCGGCTTCGATGTAGTCGGGCACCCACTGGAGCGTGCGGTGCTCGCCTCCCCACCACCGATTGCGGCTGATGGGATTGGCACGGCCCTCGATAGGGCCGTTGTTGCCCTCGGCGGCGGCGTCCTCGTTGTGGCGGCGTCGGAGGTACTCCCACCAGAAGGCGTCATTGCCGCGCGCCCTCCAGCGCAGCTGCGCGGCCTGGTCCGGCGTCAGCCCTCGACGGACCTCGTCGATGGCTTGCCTGAACTCCGCCTCGCTGGAGGGGACGGGGGGCACGGGGATCCCACCCACGCTGAGCTGCCACCGCGGTTGCCCGGCGGCGGCGCTTGTGACGCGCATATCGGGTGGGCACGGATACCCCGCCCGATACAGTGCCCAGGCCTCGTGCTTGCGGAGGTGGCGGCGGCGGCTTCGTCGTAGCTCGACAGCTTCGGGGAACGGCGAGGGGATGAACGTGGAGAATGGGGAGAGAGGGAGCGGAGAGGGGGAGAATGGGGGAGAGTGGGCCGTCGGGGGCGCGTTTTGTAGCTCTGGCGGGGCCATTTACTGCGCGCGTGCCGTCGTTGCCGCTCGCCACGCCATTACTCCGGCAGCCTTTGACGGGCGCATGCACTGGCCGTCCGCCACGCCATAAACGCCGGCAGGCTTTGACCGACGCGAGAGCCGAGAAAGCTATAGGGCGGGGATTTTTGTTCCCGCGTTTTTCCCACGCGTCGCTGACAGCGCTGGACCGCGTCGCCTGTCCCGTCTTTTCGCCCCCCAAGCCAAACCCAGCGGGCTGGGTTTCGCCTGGGTGCGCCGGCGCGAAATAACGCCGAAACGGCGCTATTTGGGCTTCTGGGGGGCCGAGTGGTGCAAAAACGGTGCTTTTTTGCTTCCGCCGGCGCTAAAAAGGCCCCTTGGGGGGGGGCGGCTGGAGATGCCCTTATACTAATAGAAACTGGATTTTATTGTTTTGTATATTGTCTACTTAATGCTGAAATTTTCGAGAGATGTTGGCAGTAGTTTTCCACTAACGACGCTGCTATATGTACGACGAAATCTGTAAGATTTGCGTCCGACTCTTCACGTCAAACCGTCGGCATGTGAGCCTTGAGAAACATATACCATCGGATGCAGCGTCGGATTGTTGTCGTATAGGTTTCGTCGGACGCACATCAGTTTCGTTCCACTAATTTGCAGTAATTTTTAAGAAACAATGCAATGGATTTACAACTCTCATTGATATTTCATTGATATCACACTAGTTCATAAAGGATGTAGAGATCGAAACAGCTCGAAACCCCGCTATATTAATATAGCAACCACCCGATACAACGGACGAAAGACAGGAAACGAACATTGCTGGGCAGCAGCAAAACACACGCCCAAAAGAAGAAATAAAATAGAGACAAAGGCAGATTGACTAAGCGAAAATGACCCGCAACCTTTGCGCCCTCCAAGTAAGTACCACCACGCTCAGTGCAGGAGAAGTCTGCTCCGCCCCTGCCCCTAGCCTAGACTAATCCACCCACCCACCTGCCCTGCCGGCGTCGCTCCCCACCGACAGCCTTTCCCATAGCCCCCTCTGTCGAATCTGCATCTCAACAAGTCCCTCGGGTGAACCCATAGGGTTTCGATCAGGAGAACCGGTGGGCGCTGGTGACAATCGTCGGCTAAACAGGGGGCACGATTTACCCATGTTCGGGGCCCTCGTAGAGGTAAAACCCTTACTCCTGCTTCGGTCGATCTGTATTCACGAGTAGATCAGTTACAATGGGGGGTTGCTCAAGTCGAGAGTACGATCTCGATCTCAAGGCTTTGGTGGTGCGGCGTTTCTTGTCCCCCTCCCGGTGGTTCTCCTGGCCTTAAATAGGTGGCCAGGTCCCAAACCGTACCCGGGGGGACTCAAACCCTAACCTAAAGTCGGTTACAAGTTTCCTAACTTGACCCGCAAGGCCTTACGAGTGGGCTTCAACTGGGCCTTCTAGAATAGTATACGGCATCTCCTCTTAGGATTAGGTCTTGGGCCTTGGACCGGGTATCCTTACCCGACAGGTCCAAGGTTCATCCCTTCGTCAGTAGCCCCCGAGCGTTTACTCGATTGAGATTTTCTTGTCGGGTAGACGCTCAAAGTCTTGTCTTGAATTCCTTCGATTGATTGTTCCAATCGTTTTCCGTTTAGAGGGTGTGTACCCTGTGTGATGAGTTTTTATGCCCGAGTATCGAGCGATGGAAGTGCCTGTATTTTTTGGCTGTTTTCGCAGAAGGATATGGCTCAGTTGCTTGGCTTTCCCGAAAGCTCAGGGCCAATTAATTGCATCTAGGGAAAAAACGTTCTGGCCTACACAGATTCGAGACCTCCGACTCGAATCTGATAAGGTGATCATTGCGACTGGGCCGTAGAGGTCTTACCGATTCGAATTTAACCTATAGGGGTACCCGGCGCGTCCGCTAGGATTTTTCTTCGTGTTGTTGACACGGAAATTTACCGGAGGACGCACCTTGAGTGCGGTTCCAGGCCCTCAAGAGAGATCTTTTGGGTCTTACCTTCATATTCGAAAGAATACGGCATCCGGATGTGCCTAGTCGGCCGAACGATCCAGGGAGGGGATGTGTGTACATCGTATAATCGAGTGGCAGGAGCTACGCACTCGTGAGTTTTGTCTAGAGATATTTCGAGTGAAAAAATCTCCCTTGTTTTTTATGCACAAGGATTTTTGTCTTTGTAGTCTTCTTGTCCATACGAAAGATTTTTTGTGTCTGAAAACCTTGTTGTGCCCATACGAAAGAAAATTTCGTGTCTGGGTTTTTATGCAAAAGAGTTTTCGGTTTTGATATGCCCATACGAAGCAAATTTCGTGTCTGGGATCCTACCCGAAGGAATTTTCGGGTCTGATGAGGTGCACAATGACGTCATTGCGCACTTTGTTCGTTCTGACTCCACCCGATGGAACGTGACGAAGTGAGAACAGGGTTTGCTGGCCCACCTTGTCAGCTTTTGACCAGAACGAGACATCGTTTCCGGTTTTTCCGCGAGCCGTGTGCAGTAAATGCGCACGATTTGCTGTTAAGATCGTGGCACGAAACAACTTTCACCGCCTCTTCGTTTCCGCTTCACGCGTGGCAGCCGTGATGGGTGCCACGTTGTTCGATGAACGGCTGAGATCGAGTGGCCATGTATATATATATATTGTCCTTAGGTGGAAAGTGAAATCCTCCCGGTCATTTGCTTCCCTGCCTTCTTCTTCCTCGCGCTCATCTCCTCCTCTGCAAGCACGTACAAGTTCCTATGGCAGGAGGAAGGAAACGCAGCGCCGCTGCCTCCGCTTCGAAGGCGTCTGAAGATGCTCCCGTGCCACCCGCCAGGCGGTCGGGCGACTGGCGCTCCGCCAACACGATGAACAAGAGCATCAAGGAGATGTAGAGGGAGGGGCTGCTGCCCCCCGAGACCGAGAAGCGAGTTCGCCTCGGCAAAAAGTAAGAGGTACCAAACCCTCACGCGAACGAGCGCGTGATCTTTGCGGATCACGTCTCGCGCGGGCTCTTTCTTCCCCTCCATCCTTTTCTTCTTGGCTTGTTGTATGTCTATGGCATACATCTCCATGATTTGCCTCGAAATGCGGTGCAGCACATCTCGTGCTTCATCGTACTTTGCGAATGCTTCCTGGGCCTCCGCCCGCACTGGGGCCTTTGGAAAGCCCTATTCAAAGTGCGGGCCTTCCGCGAGAAATCACGGGTAGATGCCGAGCTTGGAGAGACGCTGCGCACTGGCGGCTTCGGAATCCAGGCGAAGTCGGATAGCTCCTACTTCGAGATGCACTTCATCGACTCCGCGCAAGGGTGGAGGAGGAAGTGGTTCTATGTTGTTGATAACAGCGCGGGTGGAGCTCATGAATTCCACCCGTTCGCGATCTTGAAGCGGAGGAAGTCCTCGGCGCACATGCTCTCGACTGAAGAGAGTCGAGTCATCGCCCCGCTACTCGCCAAGATACCATCCCTTCGCGACCAGACCGCAGGGATCGCGCTGAACGGCCTGCATTTGGCTAGTGTGTTCCTCAGGCGCAGGTTCCAACCTCTTCAGGAGAGGCCTTCGACCATGTGGGAGTACCAGGGCAGCGAAGATCCCAGCCTTGTGAGCCGAGAAGAACTTTTGAATCCTGAATTCGAGAAGAAAATCGCGGCCATCACCAAGCTTAAGGTGGGCGAATCCTTTGCCATTTGCCCCATCGCAGCATTCGAAGCTTCAAGGCCTCCTCCCTCTAATGTAAGTTCTTCTCTTCTCAGCTTTAAACTTTTTGTCATTCGAGAATTTTTCGACTGAGTTTCTCTCTATTCTTCTTCTTCTTGCTTTCTTTCTGTAGAGTATGGAGGTAGCAATCTGCTACCCGCCAATTTCTGCTGAGGATGCTTCAGACTTGCTGGCGAGTAACCTTGAGGTTACCGTTGACACCAGCGTTGCCGAGGCCGACTCGAGTTCTGAGCACGGTTCTTCGGATGACGTGGAGGAGTCGGGTAGTTACCTCCATCACCGCAAGCGCCGCAGGGAGGGGGAAGACGAAGCCACCTCCAAGGATAATTCCTTGGGTGGAGGATCTGAGAAGGCAGACGAGCCTCTCACTGTGACCCCTCTGAGCGTGTGTGCTCCTCTTGTCCCCAAGTCGAAGATCTCCACCGCCTGGAATGCAGATATGCTGGATGACGACGACGACGATGAGTGAGTTCTTTCTTTCCTATCATCCTTTAGTCGAAAGTTTACTCCCGCTCTTCGTTATGCTGTAAATTTTTCATGACAGGCTTCAATCCATCAGCCCTGGCCAGTTTGCTTCCTTTATTCCCTCCGCGAAGAAGAAGGATGCTGCTGCGGGTGAAACCCCAATTGCTAAGGCTGTTCCGAATTTGCCGAGCCCAGCTCCAACAGGTGCGGCTACGTATTACAAGTTGCCTAGCTTTGCGGGTGGAGCCTCGGCTTCGAAAGAAGCGCCGGGTAGCTCGGCTGACCCTCTGCGCACCGTCCAAGGCCAAGTAAACCTTTTCATCTTCCCTGCATCTTGTACTTCGTTTATTTATGATTTTTATCGGGTGCACGGCAGTGCTCCCGATGGGAGTAGCCCCCGAGCCTGTGGCCAATCGCTTGCGATTGGCTACAGGCTCAATACTTAAGCTTTTTTTCCTTTCTTGACTTTATCGGGTGCACGGCAGTGCTCCCGATGGGAGTAGCCCCCGAGGCTATACTTGACTATTTGCAGTCGTGAATAGGCTCAATTTCTTTCCTTTTTCTCTGACTTGACCTTCATTTCGTGTTTTTGCAGTGTCTTCTTGACTCTCTTGCAGCCGTTGGTCGCCGCGTACTTTCGGCTGAGGCAGATTGTGTATCCCTTCGGGTGGATCGTGAGCGACTCGTCGCGGATGGCCAAGCTCTCCAAGGTAAATTCATCCATTCCCTCTTGCTTGTTCTTTCTTATCGTGTGAATTCCCTTAGGCTAAAGTTCGCTGCTATATAGCTCAAGTTGATCTCCTGAAAGCCGAGAGAGATGATGCTGTCACTCGGGTGAAAACCTTGAGGCTGAGTTGGAGACCGCTCGAAAGGAACTTGAATCCTCTCGCAAGCGGTCGACTGACTTCGAGGGGAAGATCGCTGAGGCCCAGGATGCGCTGAAGCAACTGGAGGAGGCTGGCGCTAAACAAGACAATGATCTTGTTGGCTTCATTCGCCCTATGGCCCAGAAATTCGCGGGTAAGTTGCACTTAATTTCCGCTGTGTTGCGACTTGTTCATCTTTGGAATTTATGACGTTTCTTTGAAGATGTCCTTGGCGTTGCGCTGGAGCTGCCTGAGGCTCAACGAGTGGACGTCCTGACGGATTCTTGCGCTCAGCTGCAGAAACACGCGAGTGGGATCTGCTCCCTCGTTGGCGAAGCCATTCGAGTGCTGACACAATTCCACGAGCGTCTTCTGGTGAATGCCGCGGTTCCGCCCATGCTGGATGGTCTTCTGAAGGTTTTCCTGGAGGGTGATCTTCTTAAGGCTTACTCGGTTGCCAGTCTGAATGCGGAGCGAAGACTGCCATCCAGTTTGCGTTGGCGCATGGAGTCGCAGGCCTGGACGAGGCGTTCTCAAGCCTTCCCGTCGATGCTACCACAGGCAAAAAGGTAGCGCTTCCTCCTTTCGGCGATCCGGCTGAAGCCCTTGCCAAGACGCTATCCGAATTGATTGCTCGTGCTAGTCGCAAGGCACAATCTGTCACGAGTGGCACTACCTCTGCGGTTCCATAGGATAGACTTCTTTTAGTTTGCTCTTTTGATGTAATGAACCTTGGGATGTATTCCTGTATTCTGCCTTTAATCGAAGTGTTCTTTGATGTGCGAGATGTGATTCTTTGTGATTGATCGTTATGAGTCCCTCCCGATGGGAGTAGCCCCCGAGCACCTGTCAAATAGGCGGTTTGTTTCTCGAGTGGGGGTTCTTGAAATATTTCTTAACTTTTCTTATCTCCTTCCAGGTAGTAGGTGCTGGCGCGGAGTCTTCGAGTGGATCTACTGTGCGATTGGATCCCATTGTTGCCGCTGCTAGTACCTTTGCCTCTCTGCGTGATCGTGTCGCGGATGGCGAACGCAAGTTGAATGCTTTGCGTGGAGTGGCTGATGTGGCCAAGTCAAAACAAAAACTTGCAGCCGAACGTGAGCAGTTTGTGATGGAAGAGCTGGCAGCTGTTACAAAAGATATGCTTTGTAAGCATGCAAGCCCCCTAGAACTTTTTTTGATTACCTCCTTTTAATTCTTTAACACTCTGTACTTTTTTTGTAGTTGTTGAGCCTGACGATCTATGTGAAGCGCATTGGGTAGATAAACATATTGCTGATGAAGCCGGTAGCCCAAAACCACATGCGAACAACTTCTGGTCCGACCGCAGTCGAGGCTTCATTCTGGCTACTTTGAAGTATCGTGTGGGCCAGGCGAAGATACTCGTTGATTCCTGTCATGAGGCTCTGGTAGCTATGAACCGTGGTTTCTATCCACTGGAGCGAGGTCCAGAAGGCTTGAGCCACCTGCTCAGAACTTTCGATCGAGTAGGTGAAATTCGCGAGTGCGTCCGCCAACAGCTGATCTGCGGATCCTTAGTAGCACTTGCTTTTGTCCGGCATCCTGAGGTCAATTTTATCTCTGTGTCTAGGCTCCCCAATGCTCCAGTCGATATGACCTCTCATTATACAGTCGTTCGCCCTGCAACGGAAGAGATTATTCGACTGACTTTTGAAGAGGTTTATCGAGTGTTAGCCGAGGAAACTGCTCGTCGCCATATGTAATTGTAGGATGTAGATATCCATTTGTTTTGTATAGTTCTCTCAAAACTTTATAAGGTGTCAACCTTGTCTATACCTTTTGTATTTGTAAATGTTCTTATGATGCTAAGTTAGGCGTAGCCCACGTGTGTTTGGGGTGTATACCTGTTGTTCAGCGTGTAAAATGAAGAACATGAGTACTTGTGGTTGAGAAACCATGTGTTTTTATTAATATGACTGAGAAGCCATGTATTTCTTCGAGCTACAAGATGGCTAATATAGCCTTATTTCGCGAATGAGATGATCCTAAGGATAGAATTCGCAGAGGTGCGCAACGTTACATGGGTTGGAGTAGATGCCACCAGTCTTCGGGTTCTTCAGTCGATACACGCCACCCGGGATAACTTCGTGTATTATGAAGGGTTCTTCCCATGGTGGCTCGAGCTTGTGTCCTTTCTTCTGCTTGAGCCGCAACACCAAATCTCCGACCACGAAAGCTCTGTGGCGTATTCGGCGACTATGGTAGTTACGCAACGACTGTTGGTATACCGCGGATCTTGCGAGTGCAATATCGCGTATCTCGTCAAGTGCATCCATATCTTCCGCGAGTGCCTTGTTAGAGGTTTCTTCGCTGTAAGCGACGACTCGTGGGGCGCTGAATTTGACATCCTTGGGAAGGACTGCTTCAGCTCCATATACCATGAAAAATGGCGTGTATTTTGTTGATCGATTAGGGTTGTGCGGAGGCTCCATAGCATGGAGGGTAACTCTTCTGCCCAATGCCCTGCTGCTGGGTGTAGGCGACGGAGTAGCCGTTTCTTTATGCTAGCTGAAACCAATCCGTTGGATCGCTCGACCTGACCGTTGGTTTGCGGGTGATCCACTGAGGCGAAGCTGAGGGTGATTCCGTTCTCTTCGCAGAACTGCTGTGTTTCCTTCGCTGTGAAATTGCTTCCGTTGTCAGTGATGATGTTGTGTGGTATGCCAAATCTGCACACAATGGAGTCGAGGAATTTTACGGCGCATTAGGCGCTGGCCGAGGTGACTGGCATGGCTTCGATCCACTTCGTGAATTTGGCGACTGCTACGAGAAGGTGCATATATACTCCGGATGTGGACTTGCGTAATGGTCCTACCATGTCTAGCCCCCATTGTGCAAAGGGCCAGGCGATTGGTATCATGTGTAGTCCAGTGGCAGGGGCGTGCGGCTTGGTCGCAAACCGTTGACAAGCGTTGCACCAGTCGACTAGGTCCTTTGCGTCTCTGGCCGCTGTAAGCCAGTAGAATCCTGCTCGAAAAGCTTTGGCCACGATTGCCTTCCAGCTGGCTTGGTGTCCCCAATCTCCTTGGTGTATGTCTCACAGCAATTCCTTATCATCTTTGGGTGCTATGTATCTCTGCAGTATTCCTGAAATGCTCTATTTGTATAATTCTTCGTTGAGTACCCGAAAAGATTTGCTGCGTCGTACTATATGTCGAGCCTCGCGAACATCTGCTGGGAGCTGTTTGGTGGACAAGTAGTCGAGGTATTTCTGCGTCCAGACTGGCTCGACCAGAAAAACTTGTCTTGAAATACTGTGGCTGAGCTCGATCATAGCAATTTGTGGGCTGACCTCTGTCTCCGATGTTGCGGGTGCTCCCGCAGTCTTTTTGACTTTTACTGAATGTTTGATCATCCTCTTGAAATATATTCTTGGCGGTATGGGTGTGTTTGTGGACCCCATGTTGGCCAGCCTATCTGTTTCTTCGTTGCTTGACCTTGCGATGTGTTTCAGCTCACACCCTTTGAAGCTTCCTTCGAGTAGATTATACATGTTCCGATAAGCGATCATGTTATCTGCGATAGCGCCGCATTCCTTCATAGTCTGTTGTATGACGAGGTTGGAATCTCCATAAATCATCAATCGGGTGGCTCCGCATGCAATCGCCATCTTCATGCCATGTAGCAGGGCCTCGTATTCTGCGTTGTTGTTGGATGTTGGATCGTCGGGTGGGAAATCCAATCTTAGGACGTACTGCAACTTGTCTCCCTTGGGGGATATGAGGACGATCCAGCTCCAGCTCCTTCGTTCCTTTTGGACCCGTCGAAGTACATGATCCAGTTACTCGCGTAATCTGGTGGACCTGGTGTTTGCAATTCTGTCCACTCGCTTAGGAATTCTACGAGTACCTGTGACTTCACGTAATTGCGTCCTGCGTATATGATATCCCAGGCGCCTAGCTCGATGCTCCATTTTGCAATTCTTTCGGATGCCATGGGATTGTTCATGATGGTACCGAGTGATGCGTCGTTTAGCGCCGTGAAGGTATGTTCCCGGAAGTAATGCTTGAGTTTTTGGGCTGTGAGGACGACTTCGTATGCGAGCTTCTGGTAGTAGGGGTATCGTTGTTTGCACGGCGAAAGCACCTCGCTGATGTAGTAGATTGGCCGTTGAACTCCATACTCCTTGCCGTCCTCGGGTCGCTCGACCACGATAGCCGTGCTGATGACTTGATTTGTTGCGGCTAGGTATAAGTATAGTGGCTCCCGTTCTTGTGGCGTTGCCAAAACAAGCCTACTCTGTAGTGCTTGCTTTAGGTATGCGAATGCATGTTTTGCTTCGGGTGTCCACTCAAACTTATCTGTCTTCTTTAACAGCTTGTAGAAGGGTAATGCTTGCTCGCCCAATCGTGCAATGAATCTGCTCAAGGCGGCTAATCGCCCTGCGACCTGTTGCACGCCTCGAAGATTGGTTGGCTCCTTCATTGTTGAGATCGCTTGTGTTTTCTCTGGGTTGGCCTCAATTCCTCTACCGGACACCAAGTACCCGAGAAGTTGTCCTGCAGGGACACCGAAGACGCATTTTGTTGGGTTAAGCTTGATCATATATGCGTTCAGAGCATCGAACGTTTCTCTGATATCCTCGAAGAGCGTGTACTCTACTCGAGTCTTGATGATGATGTCGTCAACGTACACTTTTCTTTCTTGCCAATGAGCTTGGCGAGACATTTTTGCATGCAACGCTGATATGTAGCCCTGCGTCTTTTGAGCCCAAAAGGCATTGTCATGTAGCAGTAGACACCGTGAGTTGTAATGAATGCTGTCTTTTCCTCGTCTTCCCTCTTCATCCTGATCTGATTATATCCCGAGTAGGCATCTAGGAAGGAGAGGCGTTGGCAGCCTGCAGTGGCGTCCATAATCTGGTCGATTCGTGGGAGGGGAAAATTATCCTTGGGGCAGGTGTTTGTTCAGCGACGTGTAGTCGATGCACACACGAAGGATGTCAGTATTCTTCTTCGGGACCAGCACTGGGTTTGCTAACCAAGTGGATACTTTTATCTCTCTGATGAATTTTGCTGCGAGTAGTCTGTTTACTTCTTCTCTGAGCGCTTTTTGCTTGGGCTCTGAGAACTGTCGGGTGGTCTGATTTATAGGCTTGGCGTGTTTGTAGACTTCGAGTGAGTGCTCACGGAGGGCTGCCAGGCGAAAATTTCCCTGGGTATCTCTGGCATATCTGAGGGCTGCCAGGCGAAAATTTCCCAGTACTCACGGAGGAGTTCGACGTGCGCGCCTTCCTATGCTGGCGAGAGGGTGGTGGAAACCATCGCCGTCTTTGCAGATTCTGTCGGGTGCACTTGATGTTTGCGGGTATCAGTGTTCGCACTGAACTCGAGCTCTGGGGCGTTCTTCTTTGTGAGGGGCATCACAGAGTGGTCCGTGGTTTTTGCTATCTCCTCCAGTTCCTCCTGCATCCCGAAAGATTTAGCGATTTTGTTGAACTCGATGTCGCACTTGTTGGATTTTTGGAAGTCGCCGTCGATGGTGATTGTGCCATATTCCCCAGGTAGCTTGAGCTTCAGATATGCATAATGTGGTACTGCCATGAATCTTGCGAACCCTGTTCGACCAAGAATGGCGTGGTACTGTGAAGGCCACTCGACTACTTCGAAGTCAAGAAATTCTCGCCTGTAATTGCTTCAGTTGCCTAGCACCACCTCCAAATTGATTGTTCCGAGTGGGCGGATCGCCTTTCCTGGAACTATCCCGTGAAAGGATGTCTCTGATTCTGCGAGTCCGTCCAGGTTCGTGTTCATCCGACGGAGCGTGTCCGCGTAGATGATGTTGATGCCGTTGCCTCCGTCCATGAACACGCGAGCCAGCTTGTAATTGCCAATTTGCGCTTGGATGACCAGCGCAGCGTGTCCTGGTTGATAGACTCGTGGGGGGTGGTCTTCCTTGGAGAAAGTTATTGGTTGATCTGCCCCCTTCACGTACTCGGGCTTTGTTGGGAGGCCTTGCACAACCATGCATATTTGACGTGTTTTCGTCTTCTGGACCCTGCGGGACGGACATACCTTTTGTATCATCCCCAAAAGTCCCGCGGGGTTCGGGTATGCGTTGCCTCCCTGGTTTGCGGCGGGCGGCGCAAGTAGTGCAGCTAGCACCACATTTTGGTTTCCTGGTGGAGGCAGGGGTTGTGGTGGTTGGAATCCCTGGTTTCCTCCTCCTGGAAGCTGCGGGTAGCCTTGACTAATTGTTGTTCTGTTTTTCTTCGAGAAGGCCTCGTGTATATCAAGGAACTGTCGGCAATCCTTGAGAAGGTGTGTTGCCTTAGTTTTGCCTGCGCGCTTATCTGTGAATAGATGTAGCGTGCAGTATCCATCGAGGTCCTCCTTGGGAGTTTTATCCTCTGTCTTCGGTTTTCATTCGCGATTTCCACGATGTCCACTATCGCGATTTCGCGTGAATTTTGCCGCCACTAGTTCTTCTTGTTCGCCGTGATCGTAATATTTCCTCATTTTCTTTCGACCATGGCGGTCTTCTTCGGGTGCTGGCGAGGATGCCCTCTCGTTGCGCACCGAGTCTTCTCTGTTGGCCCATCTGTCGGCTATAACCATTAGCTCTCCAATGGTTTTGGGCGCGGCTCGTCCCAGTTCTTCTCTGAAAGCAGTTCGTCGCGCGCCTTTCGCGAAAGCTTCGACTGCTACTTCCTCTGATATGTTTCCTGCTGTGTTCCTAAGTGTGGTCCATCGCTGGATATATTCGCGAGTAGACTCACCACTTTTTTCCTCGCAGGCCCGCAGTTTCTCGATGGTCGCTCGTCTTTTGTATGTTGCCTGGAAATTCTTACAGAAGTATAAGTGTAGATCGTCCCATGACCCGTAGCAAGCCTTTGGTCTCGCCTCAAGCCACCTGCGTGCTGCTCCTACAAGGTGTAGGTTGAGGTACTGCGTAGCTGTGTTCTTGTTCCCACGTCGGCATTTTACTGCCCTGAGGTAATCTGACAGCCAGGACGAAGGTTCGAGCGAACCGTCGTATTTTGTTACTTTCGTACTAAGCTTGAATCTTTTGGGTAGAGACGCCTCGCGGATGCTGCGAGTGAAGCATAGTGCGCCGCAGGTCTCATCGTCAGAAGAGGTGGAGGGAGAACACGCGCGGTTTCTTGCTGCTCGAGCTTTGTCCACCTTATTCTGCGCGATGTCCGATCGTGTGTTGTATCCTGGCTGGTCACGATCGGTTTCTTTCCGTGGCTCCTTGCTGCGATGTCGCGAGCGGCTACTGTGACGTCGCGAGCTGCGATATCGATCCCTCGGGCTGCCATCGCTGCTACTCGGACTATCACCGCGTCGTCATGCTTCTTTTCCTCGGGCACGGCGTGGCAATTTTTCCTTTCTGGGCGACATGCTCCTGTGTCTGCGGGATGCTTCCTTTCTTTTTGCTCAGCTGCTTTCTTGCGATCATAGGAGGCGAGTCTTGCGGCTGACATGTCCAATCCTTTCTGGACTTGCTTGTATTGCTCCGCACGGGGGTCGTTCTCCCCTGGTTGATTTATCTGCATGTAGGTGGCTGCAGCTAGTACCGCGGCGGCAGGAGTTTGCGGATGGACATTGCCATCCTCATCGATGCACATAAGGGAAGGCTCGAGTGATTTACTAATTCAGGTTAGGGACTCGCCTTCCATGGTTGCGGTTCTTGAGACGTATCATTTTCTTGCGGGACGATTCCCGACAGAAGGTGTTTTGGATAGCGCGGCTCGGCGCTGGCTTGACTCATCTGCTAATCTTCTCCGCTCGGCTAGATCTATCCGAGCTTCCTTGATTAAAATAGCCGCTCTCACTAGATGGTAGTGGTAGGCGGTCATATCCTCGTGGAGAGCTCTGACTTCGAGTGGTTTGCTTGTGCGGATGGCCTCCTTTGCTCGAAGCCAAGCGGCCCGCGAGACACCGATGTGAGCGTGTTCCCTTGCGCTATTTTCAGTTTCTTCGGGTGGATCTCCTGATCCTGCCATGCAGACCTGAGCCAGATATGGCTCGCGGGTCCTAGCTCGGTGGAGAGGGTATGGAAGTTTCTGGTGTTGAGGCGGATAGATTCGCCGCTTTTCGCCAGGTCGCGATCCGCGTAGCAGGGTCGCGAATCGACAGCTTCTGGGCTAGAGATCGACCCAGATCCCGAACCTTCGAGATTGGTTTGCTCGGGGAAGTGGAGAATTCCGTCCTTGTTGGCATAGAACTGGAAGCTCCCGAACGTCAGGGTGATACTCTTCTCCAAATTGCTGAATACCGGGCGTGATTCCGGCGAGTGAGGGGCGACGATGACCGATCCGATTCGGATCGGATTGGTTGGAGTCGAAGTTCCGGGGCTCCAGCATGAGTTGGTCGTCAATGAGGCCGAAGATGCCGGAGATCCAGCGCCCGCCGTTCCCACAGATGGCGCCAATTGTCGAATCTGCATCTCAACAAGTCCCTCGGGTGAACCCACAGGGTTTCGATTAGGAGAACCTCTGGGCGCTGGTGACAATTGTCGGCTAAACAGGAGGCACGATTTACCCAGGTTCGGGGCCCTCGTAGAGGTAAAACCCTTACTCCTGCTTCTGTCGATCTGTATTCACGAGTAGATCGGTTACAAAGGGGGGGGGGGGTTGCTCAAGTCGATAGTACGATCTCGATCTCAAGGCTTTGGTGGTGCGGCTTTGCTTGTCCCCCTCCTGGTGGTTCTCCTGGCCTTAAATAGGTGGCCAGGTCCCAAACCGTACCCGGGGGGACTCAAACCCTAACCTAAAGTTGGTTACAAGTTTCCTAACTTGACCCGCAAGGCCTTACGGGTGGGCTTCAAGTGGGCCTTCTAGAATAGTATTCGGCATCTCCTCTTGGGCTTAGGTCTTGGGCCTTGGACCGGGTATCCTTACCCGACAGGTCCAAGGTTCATCCCTTCGTCACCCTCCCCTCCATGGCCTCTCCCAGCGCCTCCGCCCCCCCGCTCCGACGCTGCGTCTCCTCCGGCAAGCAACACTGAGGCGAGTCTGACAACGCGTCTTCGTCATCCTCGTAGAGCAAGGTCGCGGTACACCCCGCCGGCCCCGCAGCGCAGGCCATGGCCGCGCCATCGGCGCCTGGCCTCGATACGGCTGTGGCGGCCACGTAGAACAGGCTCCCGACCAAAGCTCGCCTGTGACCCCGCTCCGAGGTGCTTGGGCGTGAGGCCGCCATGGACGTAGACGGGTTCCAGCAGCCACGCCGCAAGTACCGATGCGGTCCCTGCCGCGCGCCCGCGCCGAGCCCTCAATGCCCACGCAGCCCCTCCTCGGAGGAGCTTGCCGGCATGTGCTTCCCCTGCCTCGACCAACGCCATAGGTTGCGGGACTGCACCAACGATGTCAGGTGCCGGTGATGCCTCATCTACGGTCATGTCTCCCGAGGTTGCTTGACCTGCCTGGAGGCCAGCCCCAAGCCCCTGACCTCCACGCCTCCCATGGGCGCGCCAGGCTACAACACCACCCCCTCCAGCCCCAACTCCGGTTGCGCTGATGGCCACTAGTCTTGAACCAGCGCGCATCATCATGGCTCGCACCGTCGATATCGGAAACAACACGTCCGATTGAGTCCGGGAGTTTTGCATGTTATCAAGATGTTGTTGGATTTCCTTTTCTAGATAACAGTAAGAAGTTGCAAAATTTTCTAACCATCAAATTTGAAAGCCCACAAACTTCATGATGATGTTTACTAGTTCTTCATCCCACTTCTTACATACTTTATAGTCTGAATTTTGTTGATTTTTTTAAATACTAGTCTAATAGTTAAATCTTCAGTTTTTTAAGGATACAAGTACGTGATACATAGAAGAAAAGGCCAATAGAATCCTTTCGGCTTACAACGCTGATTCGTAGACTAACCGCCAAATACACTACAAACACGACACATAGTGTCTCGCCCAAAACCTAACAACAAAGCCGGGATCAACACCTTGCACCGTTCTAACATAATTATAAAAAAATAGGAAAAGCCTTATGTTAGGCCGACCTAAACGAAGCCAGCGTACGTTGCTCTGCTCCTTGCGCTGCGGAGCAGCGTAGCCAGCATTTTGGGCCTTCTGTGCGTACGTGGCTGACCCAATTAGCATTAATTTCGTTTGTTTAGCCCATTTATGTGCGTAAATATCCCACCGCAGTAACTAGGAGTAGTCACACATACACTAAGTGTTTTCACCATGTTCGGACAATGTTGTGTACGTATTAAAATTTTGTAACAGTTTTGTCCATATTTTGTTGAAAATGCACAAACAAGATGTTGCAATGTTTTTTCTGGATGTTTTTTCTAGACAAATACATGTGTATTTATAATTCATTTGGAATGATATGTTTATGCGCTCATTCAGTTGTTGTAAATATGTAATTTTTTTGTTGCTATCGATTTACCTTTTTGTTGAAATAGGTGATGATTTTTGTTGCAACCGAAACAGTGACAAATTATTTTATCGCTTACCAACTTTTCTAATTGATGCAAATAATTTTTTTGTTGCAATAGGTTGTGATTTTTGTTAAATTGTTGTAACTTTTTTGTTGCAACGCAATAACATATTGTTTAACTACTATTTGTAACATTACTTATCTTTCGAATTTTTTTGGAATAATTTGTTGCAATACTTTTTTTTGTACACGGAACAATAAATTTTGTTGAGATACCTGCGAATTTGTTGCAATTGCATGTTTGTTGTAATTATCAAGATGGCTGGGGCAACGCGATATACCTCTTCACTTAACTGAGTAAGTTGTGGAGTGCGGGTTCAGTTTCTAAAAACGCCAGTGACTAAAATGAAAAATTGTGATTTGTTGATTTGTAACCACTGGATGGAGATCTAACGGTAGGGGAGAGGACCTACAATTGGCTGGCGTAGGGCGACCTACGCCTAGCGCTGCCCTTCTCACCTTCTTCGCAACCTTTCCAATCGACACCATCGTGATCTGCAGAAACCATCATTGGGGCCTTTACCTTGATCTTCACCTCCAGGATTCCAACGACTAGGTCAGAGCCATATGCAAGTCCACATAATACGTGGTTCTGGCGATCTCCGTGACTTTTGCGTCGGCCAAAAAAACGACCAGAGTATCCATGGGCTATTAGTGCTCAGCGGAATATCTGGCCTGCTCTGTGGCCTGAAATTTGGACCTGAACTAGGCTAGAGCAACATCATACTCCTCTTCATCGGATTCAAGATTGATGAAACAAATGTAATCGGCATCAGACATGCATTGTTGGTCGACATTGTGGTTTTTTCTCGAGCTCAGAGAAGTCCTGCTAGAGCCTAGAGGGTCCTGCTTGACATTGTGACGCCCCGAGATCGGGCACTATGCAGATTTCGGCATTTCCACCCATATCTGCATAATAACCGATTTCAGGTTGCCACTTGTGATAACATTACAACAGTTCACAAATAATCCACAACAACAACAGAAGAGGTATATACAAGACGACTCGAACGAGTCAAGAATACAACTGATACAATACAAAGATCCAAATGACAACGGAAGAAAACAACATAGTGTCCGACTACGGACAAGATACAAATTGGACTAAGAGTCCTGAAGATAACCGATGGGGTCCAATCCCTGCCCAGGCCAAGCTGGAGGGATTCCCAAGCTAACGTCGTCAGACTTCAAACCTGTTGACTACAATGTGGAATATGCAGCCACGAAATGGATTCGTGGGTCAGTACTGTTAAGTACTGGCAAGTGGATAAACCATACTCACAAGATACCAGAGTAACCAATCATCACAAGATACAAATACTTTGGGTACAACGGAAGGAAGGGATTATTGCAAAGAAGCGGCAGCGGGCAGCACTAACAAACTACAGAGACGCGCTACAACTTCCGGCTAATAGAAAGGGATAAGAAAGCGTATCAGAACCAACTACAACTACTCACCAAACAATACCCATCCAGTGTTACCCCCTACTAAGGAAGCAACCCAAGGAAAACTCACACTGTTGATTAAGGTGACATTCATTTTTATGGTGGAGGTAATCTATATTACTAGTCAAGTTATCATTGTTAAGTGTAAGTTGTCTGAGTACTTGTTAGCCAGCACTTTCACCAAGTCGCCACATAACCGTGGACAACACGACTTCTCGAGAAGATTCATCCCTGCAGGGTGCGCTACAGTACCCGTACACACTCAAGCCACCAACTAAAACTCAGGTTGGCTCGACACGACCCAACCCGTCTCTACAACCCATCCTAGGAGCCACGGAGCTATAAGGTCCCGGCCAGTCGACCTAACCTAAGCGCAAGGGTGAAAACCACACCCACCCGGCACCACAGGCCTCGCCCTATATGCATCATCATCATCATCAACAGTAACCATGGGGGGCCCACCCATTCATGCGTATGAGCAAATGGAACACCCGAACTAAGTGTGGCTCTTCGGACAAGCTGCAAATCAGGTCTAAGTCAAGGGGGGTCCCATACTACCTCCCGGATGCGGTTAGCGCGCTCATCATGGATCAATGGACAAGACTCTTTTCCTAAGATCGACACCAGCAGGCTCCAAAACCACGCCGGGCCTCCTGCCGGTGCCTTATCATCAAATTATTATCACCCCAAACATTAACATGTTGTTGATTAAATTGAAACCCAACTATCAAACTAAACAGGTGATAAAACGGACAACAAGACTTGAGCGCAAACAACACTAAGCATGCAACTACGACACGAGGGCCAACAAGGTAAACAAGCAACAGTTGATCGGAAGTGGAAGGAAGGCTATATCATGGCTGCAAGGTAAACATATGATAGGATCGAGACACAAGCACCGAAAATACTAGGCTAGCATAAAGACAACGGAAAGAATCGGTAACAAGTGAGGAAAGGCAACATAGGTAGCAAGTGAGTATACTTGCCTGAGATCCAGCAAGTAGAGGTACATCCGCAGAACTTGTCGGTGCTCACATCATCTCAACGTCCTATCCGCGAAGAAGCAACAAACTAGAACAAACACCGGATGCAACAATTACTACTACGGCAAAAGATCCAGCATGATCCTATTTTATATGCATGACAAGTTAAAGGGTGCATCAAAATAAATACAAGACATGATGAAACATTTTAAATGGGCCCAAATGCAAAGATAAGGTTGCATTTGGAAAATCCCAGGTGCATGCATAGTTATTTAAGTGAATTACAAGCAAACATTAGGTTGAAGTGATTAAATGGCATGGTGGATGATGAAAACAGAATGTATACAACATTAGCTTCAATGTGATATCTCATTTGCCAAATTTGGAATTTTAAATATTTAATTATGAATTTTTGCAAGTTAAAAGGTTTAATTAAAGCATTGAATTATTGCACCACTTTTAGTTAGGAAAAACAGTAAATAAATTGTATATTTGAAAATTACAGAGAATTTTGATTGGAAAACATATTTTACTTTTCAAATTTGGAGTTAAAATGAATTAGTTATGTGCATTTGAATTTCAGGGACCTTTCTAGAATTAACAGGGACTTGGTCGTGGTAAAAAGATCCAGATCTGGATCTGGGATCCAGATCCACTTCCTGTACCGCAGCCAGAGAGGCTGACAGATGGGCCCCACGCTAGCGCGGCGCTGACGGAGCAAAGCCGGTCAATGACCGGTGGACCCAAACCCGCGGTGGAAATTCGCAAAAAGGGTTTGCCTTGGACGGGAATCGAACCCAGGTATCCCAGGAGGCGGATCGGGTGCACAGCCACTGGGCTATGCGATTGGTTTTGTTGGATACCAGAACTGATACTAGATGAAGCAATAAGAAGAAGTTGTCTGAACTTCGAAACCGAAGGTTCAGAATCCAGCTCGGCTACAGAACGGCGACAGCGAGCGAGCGAGTCCGGTGACGACCATCTATGGCCGAAGAGGGATGTCTGCGGGGTGCTTACGTGTACCGAGGATGTGTGTGCGTGCGAGGTGCAGATGTGGTCTGTGTGTAGACATGGGAGCGCAAGATTAGGAGCCGCAGCCCGCTCCCGCGTCCATGGCGGCCAACGCCATCGGAGTAACCCGCACGACGGCGAGGACACAGAGCAAGAGGGGAAAAGGAGAGATGTCCTTGGGGGACGGGGTGCTCACCCTGGGTTGCGTGGTGGAGGTGTACACACTCGGAGGCGGCCGTGGACGACGAAGACGACGACGACCTGGCGCTCCCGCGGGCGGACGGCGTCGAGGAAGACGAGCTCGTTGGCGGTGCAACTTGGTGACCCAGCCCGATTCCTTGTGGCTGCATGGTGTAGTCGACGGCGGCGCACCTCCAGGACATGATGAATTGGCTCGGGAGTTCGTAGATCAACGAGGCAACGAAGGTGGCCAACCTCGTGGCTCCCCGAGAGCACCGTCTTGGCATGGAGATGGCGAGGCAAGGAGGACAGGGAAAATGGCGGCGCGGTAGGGAAACAACAGAGGAGCCCTAGGGCTACCTTCTGGACAAGGTATATAGGCGAGAGGGCTGCTGGATGGCCGTCCATCACATCGGGAGCTACGTGGCCATGGATGGAGGTGTTCGTACAGGCAGATGACGTAGGGGAGGGAGATGATAAGGAAGTGGGCTGCTTTGGGTAGGTGGGCTGGTGGATGGGCTAGGGCAATAGTGATGTGCGGCTTGTTTTTGGGCTGCTGCCTAAAACCTCCTTGGGTTGGAAAAAAATTTGGAGGAGAGAAGAAAAGGGTTTTGGGAATGAAAACAACGAGTTTTAAAATAAATGTTTTAAATATTTGCCCAACTTCAAAGTCCCACTTTATAAGCTAGGTTTTACAAATTTAAAAATGTATAATTTGGCAATATCAAAAATATGTTTGACAAAACCATAAGAGAGAAGGTTTTCTTAAAGATCCCAAATATTTATTAGCATAAAGATTTGTTTGGTTTATAGTTTTATCAAGATTATGCAAAGAGATGTGATGCATGATGCCATGTGATGCAAAAGAAAAACAACAAGCAATTCTAATTGGAAAAACCACGGGTGTTACAGCCGACACCACTAACAAGGGATTGCGCCCTCGCAATCCGCTCACAACCACGGAAGGGGAAGAAGTCGGAGCTATCGAATCTTCATGCTTCAAATTGATCTCCTTGACACCACTAACAAGGGAATCTTGCTCGGGTTGATGACGATCTTCTCCCACCAGGAATCTTCCGATGATCGAACCTATTAGGTTAACGGCTCAGAAAACGTCCACCCACATAGGATCCTAAAACTTTGAAAGATTGAGAGGAAGAGAGACTCCAAAACAAATAAGATAGAAGGAGAAGTAGAATAGAGATAAGGAGAAAACAAGAATCCTATTTGAGATGTTTACAAAATAGTTTAGCAGAAATAGTTTTTGACACTCTAGAAACAACGACCGTTAGCGAGGTTATCCTACAGGCTTTGCGGACCCGTTGGTTCGATAACCATTCGTATCGAAACAACATTGGGAATCGGAAACCATGCTCTGATACCATTTGTGACGCCCCGAGATCGGGCACTATGCAGATTTCGGCATTTCCACCCAAATCCGCATAATAACCGATTTCAGGTTTCCACTTGTGATAACATTACAACAATTCACAAATAATCCACAACAACAACAGAAGAGGTATATACAAGACGACTCGAACGAGTCAAGAATACAACTGATACAATACAAAGATCCAAATGATAGCGGAAGAAAACAACATAGTGTCCGACTACGGACAAGATACAAATTGGACTAAGAGTCCTGAAGATAACCGATGGCGTCCAATCCCTGCCCAGGCCAAGCCGGAGGGATTCCCAAGCTAACGTCGTCAGACTTCAAACCTGTTGACTGCAATGTGGAATATGCAGCCACGAAATGGATTCGTGGGTCAGTATTGTTAAGTAATGGCAAGTGGATAAACCATACTCACAAGATACCAGAGTAACCAATCATCACAAGATACAAATACTTTGGGTACAACGGAAGGAAGGGATTATTGCAAAGAAGCGGCAGCGGGCAGCACTAACAAACTACAGAGACGCGCTACAACTTCCGGCTAATAGAAACGGATAAGAGAGCGTATCAGAACCAACTACAACTACTCGCCAAACAATACCCATCCAGTGTTACCCCCTACTAAGGAAGCAACCCAAGGAAAACTCACACTGTTGATTAAGGTGACATTCATTTTTATGGTGGAGGTAATCTATATTACTAGTCAAGTTATCATTGTTAAGTGTAAGTTGTCTGAGTACTTGTTAGCCAGCACTTTCACCAAGTCGCCACATAACCGCGGACAACACGGCTTCTCGAGAAGATTCATCCCTGCAGGGTGCGCTACAGTACCCGTACACACTCAAACCACCAACTAAAACTCAGGTTGGCTCGACACGACCCAAACCGTCTCTACAACCCATCCTAGGAGCCACGGAGCTATAAGGTCCCGGCCAGTCCGACCTAACCTAAGCGCAAGGGTGAAAACCACACCCCCCCGGCACCACAGGCCTCGCCCTATATGCATCATCATCATCATCAACAGTAACCATGGGGGGCCCACCCATTCATGCGTATGAGCAAATGGAACACCCGAACTAAGTGTGGCTCTTCGGACAAGCTGCAAATCAGGTCTAAGTCGAGGGGGTCCCATACTACCTCCCGGATGCGGTTAGCGCGCTCATCATGGATCAATGGACAAGACTCTTTTCCTAAGATCGACACCAGCAGGCTCCAAAACCACGCCGGGCCTCCTGCCGGTGCCTTATCATCAAATTATTATTACCCCAAACATTAACATTTTGTTGATTAAATTGAAACCCAACTATCAAACTAAACAGGTGATAAGACGGACAACAAGACTTGAGCGCAAACAACACTAAGCATGCAACTACGACACGAGGGCCAACAAGGTAAACAAGCAACAGTTGATAGGAAGTGGAAGGAAGGCTATATCATGGCTGCAAGGTAAACATATGATAGGATCGAGACACAAGCATCGAAAATACTAGGCTAGCATAAAGACAACGGAAAGAATCGGTAACAAGTGAGGAAAGGCAACATAGGTAGCAAGTGAGTATACTTGCCTGAGATCCAGCAAGTAGAGGTACATCCGCAGAACTTGTTGGTGCTCACATCATCTCAACGTCCTATCCGCGAAGAAGCAACGAACTAGAACAAACACCGGATGCAACAATTACTACTACGGCAAAAGATCCAGCATGATCCTATTTTATATGCATGACAAGTTAAAGGGTGCATCAAAATAAATACAAGACATGATGAAACATTTTAAATGGGCCCAAATGCAAAGATAAGGTTGCATTTGGAAAATCCCAGGTGCATGCATAGTTATTTAAGTGAATTACAAGCAAACATTAGGTTGAAGTGATTAAATGGCATGGTGGATGATGAAAACAGAATGTATACAACATTAGCTTCAATGTGATATCTCATTTGCCAAATTTGGAATTTTAAATATTTAATTATGAATTTTTGCAAGTTAAAAGGTTTAATTAAAGCATTGAATTATTACACCACTTTTAGTTAGTAAAAACAGTAAACAAATTGTATATTTGAAAATTACAGAGAATTTTTATTGGAAAACATATTTTACTTTTCAAATTTGGAGTTAAAATGAATTAGTTATGTGCATTTGAATTTCAGGGACCTTTCTGGAATTAACAGGGACTTGGTCGTGGTAAAAAGATCCAGATCTGGATCTGGGATCCAGATCCACTTCCTGTACCGCAGCCAGAGAGGCTGACAGACGGGCCCCACGCCAGCGCGGCGCTGACGGAGCAAAGTCGGTCAATGACCGGTGGAACTAAACCCGCGGTGGAAATTCGCAAAAAGGGTTTGCCTTGGACGGGAATCGAACCCAGGTATCCCAGGAGGTGGATCGGGTGCACATCCACTGGGCTATGCGATGTGTTTTGTTGGATACCAGAACTGATACTAGATGAAGCAATACGAAGAAGTTATCTGAACTTCGAAACAGAAGGTTCAGAATCCAGCTCGGCTACAGAACGGCGACAGCGAGCGAGCGAGTCCGGTGACGACCATCTATGGCCGAAGAGGGATGTCTGCAGGGTGCTTACGTGTACCGAGGATGTGTGTGCGTGCGAGGTGCAGATGTGGTCTGTGTGTAGACATGGGAGCGCAAGATTAGGAGTCGCAGCCTGCTCCCGCGTCCATGGCGGCCAACGCCATCGGAGTAACCCGCACGACGGCGAGGACACAGAGCAAGAGGGGAAAAGGAGAGATGTCCTTGGGGGACGGGGTGCTCACCCTGGGTTGCATGGTGGAGGTGTACACACTCGGAGGCGGCCGTGGACGACGAAGACGACGACGACCTGGCGCTCCCGCGGGCGGACGGCGTCGAGGAAGACGAGCTCGTTGGCGGCGCAACTTGGTGACCCAGCCCGATTCCTTGTGGCTGCATGGTGTAATCGACGGCGGCGCACCTCCAGGACATGATGACTTGGCTCGGGAGTTCGTAGATCAACGAGGCAACGAAGGTGGCCAACCTCGTGGCTCCCCGAGAGCACCGTCTTGGCATGGAGATGGCGAGGCGAGGAGGACAGGGAAAATGGCGGCGCGGTAGGGAAACAGCAGAGGAGCCCTAGGGCTACCTTCTAGACAAGGTATATAGGCGAGAGGGCTGCTGGATGGCCGTCCATCACATCGGGAGCTACGTGGCCATGGATGGAGGTGTTCGTACAGGCAGGTGACGTAGGGGAGGGAGATGATAAGGAAGTGGGCTGCTTTGGGTAGGTGGGCTGGTGGATGGGCTAGGGCAATAGTGATGTGCGGCTTGTTTTTGGGCTGCTGCCTAAAACCTCCTTGGGTTGGAAAAAAATTTGGAGGAGAGAAGAAAAGGGTTTTGGGAATGAAAACAACGAGTTTTAAAATAAATGTTTTAAATATTTGCCCAACTTCAAAGTCCCACTTTATAAGCTAGGTTTTACAAATTTAAAAATGTATAATTTGGCAATATCAAAAATATGTTTGACAAAACCATAAGAGAGAAGGTTTTCTTAAAGATCCCAAATATTTATTAGCATAAAGATTTGTTCGGTTTATAGTTTTATCAAGATTATGAAAAGAGATGTGATGCAAAAGAAAAACAACAAGCAATTCTAATTGGAAAAACCCCGGGTGTTACAGATATGAACCAGTGGCTCCTACACCCTACTCGGATCAAGAAACCAGGATATGGGATGTAGCGGTGGTGATTGGAGCTTCAACCGCGACTGGGGTGGAACGACCACCATAGCATGCCTTGGAAAGATTGGAGGACTAGGGCGTGGGTGGAAAAGAGAGGATGGACGTGTCGTGCCCTCGCGAGCGGACATCACGGATGCCGTACACCCTATTTTAGAGATTTGGCCAGGGACGCAATGCGTTCCCAACTCTCACCAAACAAACGCCGTCAACCATAAGAACACAAACAAATGATT